>CM024640.1:29670924-30030677 GCA_014182715.1 Eucalyptus cloeziana
CTCAATCCGAACACATAGTGGACGTGAATCAATTTTATTATTTCACTAAAGACTGTTAATCTTGAAGATACCTAATTTTTTTTTTCACTAAGTTTAGACTTTGATTTTGATCAAAAGTTAACCCCTGCTAATATTATGATTGATCGCTATAATTGAGTTGTGCATTGCAAGAGCTTTCCAACATCGCCTAGTTACTGACCAAAAAAAAAAAAAAACATCGCCTAGTTTGCCCAAATTGGATGACCAGATTGCTGGATATATCACCGCAAGGGAATGCTTGACCCTTTGGATGCTCACATGTTCAATTTCCCCAATAGTGTTCCTAAAAGAAGTGATCTGCGACTACCATTCAAAGTTAGCTTGAAGATACAAAACTTGGTGATCTGATTTTGGAGGCAACGGAGCCTTAAATGGTTTTGCTGGACACATTCGATGACTGACTAAAAAGTATATCATTGTGCATTGCTTTCTCTTGTTTCATTATTATTCTCCGTGCTCTTCATGTGAACAATGAGAAGGCCGAAATGTTAGTACTGCCTAATAAGACAATTGTCGCTTATTCTAATGACATTTGGCTGTCTTTAACATATGGTTAGTGGATGAAGGTAATGTGATCCCTTAAATGTCCTCGTCAGGTTGCATCTTTCTAATTTGAGGAGCTTCTGATCTTCTTCTCCCTTATCTTTCTCGAAAAAATTGTCCAAAAAGCTCTAAACATTTTGACAACTTGCTAATTTAGTATTAAATTTTTTCAATTTTACCAATTGAGTCTTTAACCTTTTGACAATTTGTCAATTAAGTTCATCTTGGCAAAATTGCTAATTTCATGTCGACATCAAGTCAAAGTTGCTAATTTCATGTCGAGATCAAGTCAATTTTTTAGTGTCGTGACACAGAGCAACACGTAACATCTTGCCATGTGCATGAAAAGTACATTTGAGAGTGACATGCTTTTCAGATACCTGCGCTTCATGACAGGGTTGGCAAATTTTGCCAAATGAAATTGTTGTTTTAACAAGTTCAAAAGATGACATATGACTACAGTTATTTTGTATTGAAGACAACTTTTCAGCCCTTCCTGTAATGGGACGCATATTGTTTCCAGGATAGTATATGCTTATAAATTATAAATGGTCTCGTATGGTTTTCTTCTGGATTTCTTTCTTGCATTTTGCTGTCGACCCTTCAATCTTTTCGAAGTCTTAAATTTAGTAGTACTAAGATGATGGGTTTGAATGAATATATTCCTTTTTGTTCTTTACCATTTTGGGTCGTTGATGTCTCATCTCAGTCAACTGATGAAAGAGGGAAGACTCAAAGATCCAACGTTATTCCGTTTATCTTAATATTGCTCTGGAATACACTTAGAGAGCACGTCGTTACCTTTAATTCATATGGTTTGTATCCAATAAAAACCGACTAAATCAGATTATTCCAGATCAGTCTAAAGGTCCAAAATTTGTTAAGCCAGAAAATGACAGGTTTCACCCTCAACAGAAGGCAAAAATCTTACTAGTTTTACATGTTACTCCTTTAATAGCACTCTCGTGATATGGAGGAATTATTCCGTAAATTTAATATATGTGCTAAATTGAATCTAGAGCCACAAAAGTGATGGATTTAATTCAAATCTAAAAAAACAAAAACAAAAAACTCATGAGCAACATAAGCAGAGCAAGCAGGGGAGAAGAAAAATGGATTTTATGAATTCGAGTAAAAATGAAAATTTACAAACTTCATTAGGTAGCTAATCGTCACTATGCTAAGTAATAGATTGCTTTCACATATCAATTTCAACTCACCTCAAATACTTGATGACGGACTAGCTTTAGGATTACATGGATCGCATATTCGTGTGTTCACATTTATGGACCGTAATCTCTTTGGGCTCACTCTTGTCAATTTAAAGGAAAATGAGTATAATTATAGAACAATAACATTACCACTTATGCTTTCAGATCGATATGAGTTATTTGGAGTCAATAGGCACATTGAAGAGTTTGATGTGTAGTGTATTTACATAGCATTATCGGACATCTAGATTTTATTAAAACACTAAAGAGAAACTATGCAAACCCCATGCAAAGCCTCATCGTAAAATACAAATTTCAGTACAATTATTATATTGTGATTGATTTTCTCCGTCACATCAGTTATAAATTAAATTTATACAATATTTTCATGATAAATAATGGTCTCTAGTCTCCTAGCGCAACTAACCAAAAAAGATGGCGGAAGATTTTGACTTGCTTTCAATTTCTAGAATCTTTTTCCCACTTTTCTTTTGAGTGGGTCTTGTGGGCTTTTACCTTGTCCCTTTCTTGGCAACTGGCAAGCAAGATGGTGGAAGACTTGGACTTGCTTTTCCTCGCCAATCCCTTTTTCCCCATTTCTTTTGAGTAGGTCTTGTTGGCTTTTGCCCTACTGCTTTCTTTGCAAACTAACCAAGCAAGATGGTGGAAGATTTTGACTTACTTTTCCTCACCAAACTGCTTTCTTTGCAGCTAACCAAGCAAAATGGGAAGACTTTGACTTGCTTTCCCTCACCAAAGAATTTTCTTGAAGGTAATTAATTCCGTTTCTTACAAAAATTGATAGAATCTTTGAAAAAGTCTTTTCTTCATAATAAAGATTTCTTTTGCAAAAGGCAACTACTGACATGAATATGCTATGTAAGGAAAAATATTCCATCGACCTAATTTGGCATTGCGCTAGATTATGGCAACAATATATTTATTCTTGAGTTATGAGTCCTCATACGACAGCCCACCGCTTGGGCTTGACATTATATCTAACTGAGCTCCAACGCCGCGTCTAGCTCGATGCATGCCAGAGTTACTCAAACATGACACTAGATCTAGTCAAGCATCATTGTAACTTTGAGCAAGCCATGACAAAGAAGAGAGAGAGAGATGTAGACAAAGATGGGGACTAAGTTGTGGAGGGGGAGTGACCGTGGGCTGGTGACATTAATTGGCCATGGTGGGGAAGGGGGAGTGGTGGAAAGAAAGAGAGTAATGATGTGATAGAATAAAGGTTTTTCATGTGACAGTGTGTCAAGTGATGCAATAAGTTAATGGAAAGTGAGTATTTTGACATTTAAGCGTCCATTATGATGCAATTCAGCCAATAACCAAGAAAAACCACCATCCAAAGCAACCTAAACACAATCAAACTGGAATAGTACCAAACATTTTGCTCGTTGGCAAGACTATTTCGCTGTACCAGTTCCAATTTATTAAAATATAAACCAAGACCAATTTGACCCATCATAGTGGACAAGAAATACCTACATAATATCTGCAAAGCTGACTAGCACAAAAAATGTGTGACAAAATAATGATTCAAGTACCGTGGAGCGAAACGAGACAGTCCAAGCACCTGTTGGGGGACTGCTTGTCGAAGCCGCACTCGAGCACCAAGCTTAGTAGTCAAGCTTTCTCTACCTCCAAGCCTCGATCTTCCATGGAAGTCAACCTGTTCGAGTGATTCAATCGATCGATCGATGGTGCACAAGTCGGAATCAAATTGATCGCTAGTCTTTGCCAATAGCGTGCGCTGGAAGTGCTCTTTTTGAAAAACCTTCCTAGCGATGGGGAGATTAATGTTTTTCCTTTTAACTTTTATATATGCTGGAGAATGGGAGAGATTAGAGCCATATTTTTTTCAATTTTGTTGGAAATTCCATTGTCGTACCTGAAGTTTGCCTAAGCTCTATTTTGCCTTCCTATAAGTTCTTCTGGCTTCTTTTTACACCCTTGGTTCTTTTTATTTTTATTTTTCTGAGTTTGAGTCATTGTTGACCTCGGTAGGTAGGAATATGTGCGAAGGCTCCTTTGCAAAAAGAAGACTTGCGTGTCGTACTAAAGTTATAGATCTACAAGAAGTATCTCAAATTTCTTCCATCTGTTGCTGTGCATCAGCAAAAGAAAATATTGGTAAAGTAATATAGTTTCTTAGTTACATTTTTACCCTTATATATATTTCAATGGAATGATTTACCAACTTTGGAAAAATAGCATTTCCAACCCCCAAGTAAATTACCTATTAATTTTCACACGGTCAAACAATCGACAAAAACTAGATAAGAAGGGAAAATTAGACCGGATCCCATCTAAGTAATGGCGATTCTTATTTGACATTCGTAAATTACCTATTAATTTCCACACAGTGCATATGTATCAATTTCAGGACTTTTCTTCACAATTAGTCAAGTTGAGACTGAGTATTTCAAACAAAGGAAAGACCCAAAGCAGATCAAACAGAGAATGCATCAGTTCATTTTAGGGCTTTCTTCTATGGTGCTTGCGGCACCAATTCTTTGATCTGGGTTAGGTTGTAATCTCCTCACGAAGAGGAAAAAGAGTGGAAGCGACACAAATGCAGAAAAGAAGAGCACTAACGGAGCACCTACATATTTGTTCATCTATCCAACACCAACAGGAGAGGGAAAATGATCTCCATGATGTATTCTTGAGCTTTAGAGGCTGAGGTACACATAAGATTCTTTCTTCATGTCTTCCATCCATTTCCAAATCCATTTTAACTTCATATGATTTATGAAATTCTGATCTTCAATAACCAAATAACAACCAAATTATGCTTATATTTTTAAACGAATGGAATATGTTTGAAAACAGATTCCAATTCTTTTATAGTCCAACTTAGAAATTAATGTATACGTTAATCAGAAGTGGACCAAGCCAACGAGTTTGACTTGACTAGAGGGTGAGGTCTAAAAGAAGATAAAGGCAAGGACTAAAAGCATCTGTAAACTGCTCCATGTCCCTCAATTACTAACTAATTAAATCCCATCGCAATAAAGGTTAATTGTTGTGTGGTTTGTATGATTTGAGACCCTTTTGAAAAAGAAGGCACCCACCATTCTTGACATGGGTCTGTGCATTTCCTTTTTTGGTGTTTATTACAATATCTGAAAATTGCAGTTGAAATCCGTCATTAGTTGTGAATACCAACAATGTCCCTCCAGTCTTCCACTAATTTAGTTTGGTTAAAATTCTTCGTCCACAAATCAATTTTAAAGATTTAATTAAAATGCTCTATTGTTTACTGTTCTAACCATGTTCTAACTATGAGATGGTCCCGAATGTATTATTTCTTTTCTAGAACCCATCATGAACTTCATGGGAAGAAGGTGGCCTTCTTTCATTCTAAAATAGTTTAATGTGTAGGAAATTTCTAGGAAGATCTTTGTGGATTGGATCAAAGAAACTCATCATTGAGTGTGGTTTCCATGTGATTTAATGAAAAAAAATTATTAAAAAAGTTATAAATCTATTACACTTATGCCAATTCAGTCTTAAACGTTTTAATTTGACCAATTTAGTCATCAACGTTTTGACAAGTTATCAATGTAGTATATTCGGCCAATTTTAGCTGAAAATTATTGATGTGGACAACAACTGTTCTATGTGGTACGGCTAGCAAGGACCCGCAGCCCTCGCCCACTAGCCAAGGAGTGCTCTCAATAATTGTTTTGGCATCAAAGTGAATGCCGTACAAAAATTTTGACACTTGTATTGTATTTACCTCGAAATTGCGCGGTCATGTGATCCCATTACAAAGAGAACTAACAAAAGGTGAGAGTTAGTCAGCTAAAGAAGTAAATTTCCTCATTGAAGACGTGCAAATCCACGATAGGACTGTTTGTATCCCAAGCACATCTAGCTGATCTTTTGATGCAAGAAAAGAAGTAATTTCCAATATGAGCACCTTCCAAAAGTTGCTGATTAAAGGAGATGATTGCGGGGGCTTTTTTGAAATAGCATCATGTGAAAACTAATTTCCATTGTGAACACCTTGATTCCAACGTAAAACTATCTAGTCATTGGTTGATGGGGCAGGTTGCTAATTAAAGGACATGATTGCGGAGCTCTTTTGAAATAGCATCATGTGAAAACTAATTTCCATTGTGAACACCTTGACTCCAACATAAAAGTATCTGGTCATTGGTTGATGGGGCGGGTAAAGCAAAGGGTGAGGATAAAGCAAAAAGTATTGCCCATCTTCAATTTGATTTGAGTGGCCATGCGGTCCAATTACAATCTAATTTGAGTTCTAGTCTATCAATAATTTGAGTGGCCACACGGAACCATTGTCAAAAGGTGAAGCAAAAAGTATCGCTTATCATCAAAAAGGTAATTTCCACTGTGATTTGTTGGCCACGGGATTTAATAACAAAAAGAACTAACAAGTAAAGTCTACAAGGGTCGTCTTGCCAATTTCTAGGAAGGGATTGTTATGGTGGTCTTGGTCAAAAAGGTTAGAATCAAAAGAAGTACAATTGCCTCCTCTAAGATAAGCCATCTACCACAAGATTACGCGTCTCCTTTGGGGCAAGAGAAGAAGTAAAGCTTTATTTAAAGTCCCAAGTGCTTGTGCTTGAAGAGGAGAAACACCAATCACCATAAATCATTGACACTCTCATTTTTGTTTTGAGATATATTTGGTTTGATAGCTCTAGGTTGAGGTGTGAAGGTGATCCTTGGATTGTACTATCTTTCGAGACTCGAACACAACTTGATCTACTTCAAGGCGACTTCTTCTCAAACATCCATCACAGTAATTTCATCTTTGCATCGCTCCTTGAGGTAAGCCCAACCTTCATTCTCCTATCTATTACAATTGATAGGACAAAAATATATTCGATTATTACTCATGGCCTAACGCCTAACATCCTTTAAGGCATACAAAATATTTCTTGTGAAATTCCCTCAATTTTTTTCAAAATCATCATCACATATATTGCTAATTTTTCTTTTTAAATTTTCTCATTTAAACCAATTGGTTATTTTGAACCCAAAAAAAAAAAAAAAAACCATTATGAATGGTTAGACCGGTTGAATATGGTGGAATCATATGCTGGCCCTTATCTTTGATGTTGTTTTCAAAACATTAATGGTTGACTGAACTCTTGGGACAAAAAAGCTTGCTTGATGAAAATTGCGAAAATACCCTTCTAGACTCAATTTTGGTCCATTGGCCTTGTACGTACAGCAATTGTCCAAAATTACTTAAAGCATGAAAGATCGAAAATACTAAGTTTTTGTGAAAATATTTCTTTTTTTCTTAAAAATATTTTAAAAACTATATTTTTCCAAATATCGATGGTGCTAGTCTATTTCCTTCAATTATCGCACAAAACCTTTCACAGGCTATGGATGAGAATCATCAACAACAATTTTTTTTTTTTTTTCGAATAGGTCAGATCAACCAGAGAATTTTTGGATGTCCATAATACCATTTTCATTTTATCGGCAATTTCCGTAATTTCTGGAAAAATGACAGAAAATTCAAATGTCTTCATAAATTATAAAAAATTCACAATCGTACTATTTTTTGTGTTGGTTACAATGGAAAACTTGAAAGTGAGCAAAGCTGCTGCTTTCAACGTACTTACACATATTTAATATATGGACAATTTTTAGGTGGACTTTCTCTTTGCAGATTGAATTAGAAAAACTCATCATAAAGTGTGGTTTTCATGCGATTTTACTGCTTAGAATAAAGACATGACTTTACATATATATAGTGTAGGAAATTACTGACTTACAATGGATTTGACAATATGATTTATGCATGTTCAGGGTGGGAGGATAATTTAGCATTTACAGGAGAATGTCTTTGAAAATAATATAATGGAAGATTCATGTGGGTTAGAACCACATTTATCAGTTTAACAAAATGGTTTCTAAGTAGATATGAGCAGAAGCGGTCATTCCGTACTCTGGTCCATATTGTGTGGCTTGACGTAGCTTGCCACCTGAAAACAATTTCGTTGCTACTAGTCAATCAGCCATATGAATATCGGTCCATCAATAATAATTTGAGACTATCGCCTACTAATAATTGGTCCTCTCACTCTCTCTCTCGTTTCTCACTTTATCATTCGCATTCGGCCTCTCTCTTGCAGAACAATTCGAGACTATCGTCTACTGATTAGTCCACACTCTCTTTATCTGCTCTTTATCCCTCTTGAAAGTTCTCGCAGGCTTGTTTACAGTCTCCTCTCTCTCCGATCCCATGCCTCTCTTCGCATCTCAGCTCGCTTGTGGTAATCACTTTTTGATCTCTTATTAGCATCTCGTTTATTTTGATTTTGTCACTTTATCATTGGAATAATCGGCTGAACTAAGTGTGTTGTGGGCCCTTTTTGTCTATTGGGGATGTGGGGGTGATTTCTGAATAGCAGAGGAGGGTCTTCTATTCTCTCTTTTGGAGTCTGTTGCCTATTGACGAGGTATGTCCCCATCTTAGATTTGACTTCAGTGAAAAAAGGAAAGCCTTTTGTTTTCGACTTCAGATGTGGCTAATCCTATGAAGGCCTTCCTATCTAATTCTTAGTTGCATCGTAGTTTAGTACTGATCTTTTGTTGAACTAGAGCGAGTAGGTCTGCAAGTACACTAGACTCTGTTGCACGCAAATTTGCCACATTTCGGTTGAATTCATAGACCATTCTATTTTCTTATGCATTGTGAGGTTTCTCTATGTTTGAAGATCCTAGATCAATTTATGGAAAAATAAATCAAAAAAATAAAAGTAGGCTGGTTCCTGGGTCAACTACTTTGGTTCTCGGTTATAAAAGAGGAGAACCAATCATTACATAATAAGTTCCTAATTCTTTGTTTAGAACCTACTTATCCTGAAACCAATCATCCTTAGAACAAGTCTTCTCTTAAAGAAACTTCATTCGACAAATTTACCTCCCTCTAGAACATTCCAAATGAATAATATCCTGTTTTACTCAAATTGTTGGACATTAATCCTAGAAAGTGTATTCGCTTTCACCTCTAATTCATTTTCTCCCTTCTTTAGCGAGAAAAAAAGAAAAAAAAAAAAAAAAACCTTTTTTCACTTCAAAGCTTCAAAAGTTGACCAAGTCTTTACTTGAATAAAAAAAAAAGAAAAAGAAAATTAAATGAGGAATTAAAAGTACGGTGAGAGTTTCAGCATTTTAACTATATTGCTACTTTTTACCTACTCACAACTCATCATAATTTCAATCATCACAATATAAAACATACCAAAGTCCATAGTATGATACTTCTTAAGATCTTTTACATGATATCCAATAGTAAGAAAAAAAATATCGATCTTATGACACGCACATGAAAACAATAGAATAAATTGAGCCATACACGCATATTAGGAGAGTCACCTAGCTTTATATCACTCATTTCTTGCACCTCTTTCTTTACAAACAATAAATTCATTCTTCAAAATGTGATTAATCAATTTAACCTGAATTATCACAAATTTACCCAATTATCCTATTATACTTCCATTTCAAATCGTTCCTTTGCGGTGCTTCTTGTGTCTTTGTGCTTGTATCCAATAATCTCAATAAGAAGAAAAGAGAGTGCATAAAAAGAGAGCACTAAGGAAGGATCCGCTCCTCCATTTGGTGCCATCCAACAAATTATAGCTCTACTTTATAGACAAGATATCGCTCAACTTTATAGATTTGAAAATTTGAAATGAAAGGCTCGGTGATAGCATACTAATTCAAAATAAATTCATTTTACATGGAATTGTAGCATGTGGTGCCAACGTGAAATAGATAAAAGATAAATAACCACGTTCAATAATCTCAATAAGAAGAAAAAGAATGCATAAAAAGAGAGCACTAAGGGAGCATCCGCTCCTCCATTTGGCGCCATCTAACAAATTATAGCTCTATTTTATAGACAAGATATCAATCAACTTTATAGATTTGAAAATTTGAAATTAAAGGCTCGGTGATAGCATACTAATTCAAAATAAATTCATTTTACATGGAATTGTAGCATGTGGTGCTAGCATGAAATAGATAAAAGATAAATAACCACGTTCAACAATTTCAATAAGAAGAAAAAAGAGTGCATAAAAAGAGAGCATTAAGGGAGCATCCACTCCTCCGTTTGGTGCCATCTAACAAATTATAGCTCTATTTTATAGACAAGATATCAATCAACTTTTTAGATTTGAAAATTTGAATTGAAAGATTTGGTGATAGCATACTAATTCAAAATAAATTCATTTTACATGTAATTGTAGTATGTGGCGCTAGCGTGAAATAGACAAAAGATAAATAACCATGAGCATTTGCTTATCTCTACCTCACATTTCCAACCTCATTTAGAATATGACAATTTTAAACAAAATAAAAATATAAAATCACATCCACAATTACTAGCTTGGTCCTTTCTTGAAGTCTTTCACACATTTCTAATTTTGTTTCAACTCAAGTATATCTTTAAATGATTTATCAAATTCGAGTTTCAATAACCAAATAAAAACCAAACGTATGCTTATATTCTTAATTGAATGCCATATAGTTGTACACAGATTCCAGTTCTTTATAGCCCAATTGAAAAATTAACGTACACGGTACTCGTGGGTGGATCAAGCCAACAAGTTTGACTTGAATAGTTTGAGTTCCAAAAGAAGCTAAGGCGGGGGCTAAAAGCATCTGCAACTGCTCCTAGTCAATCGATTACCAATTAATAAAAGATTTCATGTTCGTTTTTCCTTGTGCGGTAACGGATTTATTTTCGTTATTGTTCGTGGAGATAGTTCATTGATCCTTTTTATGCAGCAAAAAACATCTTTTGTTCCAACTTTCGCCCTCGAATTGCCATACATCTTTCATTCCCTTTTTTACTTTCAATTCATGTTCATGAAAGTTTCTATGTGTCATGAATTCATAATTCAAAAGCCTTTTGGACATTACTTCTAAATATCGCTGCTTCCTTCTAAAAGTAAGCCTAGACACTTCATTCCCTTCTTTTCTATGTTTTTTCCTAAATTATCTTTTATTTTTTTAATATTTCGCATACTTCTTTTATCATTGTTTTACTGACTTTTCAAGAGTTGAATGATATGCCGACAAAATTGTAATAAAAAATGACCTGGAAAAGAACTCAAGGACAGTGTACAAGTATTTCATATATCATTAGTAACTTAATACTATCGCATTATGCTCATTTGGTGTCCTTTAAAAAATTATAAATCTATTTTGCAAACAATTTATCAATCAATAATTCAAATTTTAAATTTTGAAGTGAATAGCTTGGTAACATCATATCATAGAGAGAGAGAGAGAGAGAGAGAGAGAGAGAGAGAGAGAGAGAGAGAGAGAGAGGAAGCAAGAACAAAGACGGTCTAAGATTGATTGAAGTTAAGCAAGAGAGAGAGTACCTTGTTCCAAGCCATTGGAAGAGAGAAGAGAGAAGAGAGAAGTTTTCTTGGAGAAATAAGTTAAAAGTCCTCGAAATATGTCTGGATACATGTTGGGTGGAAATGATGTAAATGGAACTTAATTTCATTGATAGACTTAATTAACGTTCATTCTATTCATCCTTAAAAAGGCCAATTGGAAGAAAAGTGCAATTTTTGCATTTCCTCTCATTTCTATGCACTTTTAGAAAGAAATAAAATGTGGGCCCGAAAGGGAACCTTTCATTTGGAATCATTTCCATCGACTTCCTTCATAATCAAAACAACTGATCAATTGAAAATCTGTCCTCGATTAATGTTTTAGATTTAGTTAATTTTACATATGAGCAATGCCTAAAACTTGAAACCTGCCAAATTAAAAACGTGATTGACGGAAATTCCCTCCACTTAGGAAAGTGCACACATCTAGAGGATGTGGTTTGTTGGGCAACAATTACATGACACTTCATTAGTTTGGCCAATGGACATGGGATTAGATAGAAGGGGTTGTGAATAAAAGGTGGTGGAGATAGTTAGGGTTGTTTATATATTAGGATAAAAATAATATGAGTAAGGTCGAAGATTATGACAAGGATTAGGCATCGTGTGAGCTTATATTCAGAGGAAGATGCTTCCATGGAGTTCCCTACATAATTTCAATATCTTACCTTAATATCTTACCTTGAACCGAAAGAATCCGCCTTTAAATATTATACACATGCGTGAAGTTATGTAATTGTCCAAATGTGTTTTAAGGAAGTCGATTAATTACAATGCAATTTGTGTAATTTCAAATTTGTGTTTCTAAACTGGTAAATGACGTGGGCTTTTTGGGGGCCTTTTCAGGGCCCCCTAATCTTCTGCAGTGAAATGACGTTAGCTTACTTAACTGAAGGTCGTGTCTCTATTTCCTAGGGAATTAACGAAAACGTTATCCGGAGCCAACAAGCATTTGCAGAAAAGCATCCCAATAGCGTCTTTCGTTGTTCAACAATCCTTTTAAGCAGCAAAAAAAGCACCTTTCTTTTCGATTCAACTTTCCCCTTTAGATCGCCATGGATAGAGGGCACAGTCAGGGAAAGAGAAAGGGGGCAGAGGAAGAGAGCACTAAAGGAGCATCCACTTCTTCATTCATCTCTCCAGAAGCCACAGGTGTAGGTAGCAATCAATACGATGTGTTCTTGAGTTTTAGAGGTTCGGATACCCGCAATACATTCACCGATCACCTCTATCATAGTTTGATCAAGGCAGGGACTGTACCGTTTTGCCTGTTCAGGGATGAGAACAGCATCCCAATTGGTGAGGAATTTGGTTCAAAGATTCTCAATGCCATCGCACAGTCTAAGATTTTGATCCCCGTCATCTCTGAAAATTATGCATCAAGCAAATGGTGCCTCCGTGAGCTCACTCGAATCATGGACTGCAAGAAGAGCACATCACACATAGTGTTGCCTATATTTTACAAAGTTGCCCCATCGGATGTGCGGCATCTAAAAGGAAATTTTGGAAATGCCTTCCATTTGAGTCAAGAACTTTTTGATGAGAAGGATATCCTAGAATTGCAACGAGCACTTAATGAAGTCAGTAACTTAAATGGATGGGAATCTCATAAAATTGCCGACGGGTACTTTACTGAACTTTATTCTTTTTTTGATAAGTAAGTTTTCTTCTTCATGCAGACAGATGAAATGCAGATGAATTACTTTCACTGCAAGCTCAAAAGACATCCCCAAAGCATCCTAATAAACAACTATAATGCCTCGAAGACAATGGGTGCTTTTGGTTTGGCTTTGCAAATGGATTTTGAGTGTAATGCAAATGCTAAAAGCCAAAGCTATTTGATGAAATGCAAATTGTGTTTGGAAAAATTCTTTGCAAATGGACTTTGAGTTCAAGTTGTATTTGGCAAAAAAACTTGTGCAATGGGTTTTGGATATATTTTTTTATATTTTTTTTTATTAAAAAAAAGGATCGAAACCCTTTGCCGGCTACTAGCGAGCTAGATCTAGCGTCGGTGGCCGTTGGTTAAGGTTGCTCGACCTCAGGTGGCAATCACTTGAGTCACGCGACCTTAGATAATGGTTTCTTAGGGTCCCGCAACCCTCGCAAGACCCAGGCAAGGGCTGCGCGCTACCCAAGTTGTGCAACCCTCATCGGAGGCCGCCTGAGGTTGGGTGACCTCAATTGATGGCCAACGACGCCGAATTTAGCTCCCCGGCAGCCGTAGCCCTTCATGGCGGCAAAGGGTTTAGGTCTTTTTTAATAAAAAATAATAATAAGGGACAAAATCGGAAATTTGAAGAATTAGTGAGGGTAGTTTTGGAAAAAAAAAAAACTAGTTTAAGCATTTGGCCAAATGCTAAAAGCCCAATGCTAGTAGGGACTAGCATTGGGTTTTCAGCTTTCCCAAGGCGAGCTTTTAACCGAAAGCCATTTGGGAAAACTTGCCAAACACTCCAGCATTTTCCCAAGGAGTTTTGGAGGCCGAAAACTCGTTGGGAAAGTTGTACCAAATGCACCCAACAAACTCTAGTACTCCCCTAACCACTGGGGGTTCGCCCCAGTGGCCACCCTTCCATCTTGGAAGGGAGGTTGGGTCAAATCCCCACCCCTCGGGGGGGGATTGGGGTGGGGAAGATTTCTTTTCAGGAGTGGGTTTCGACTCCCACGCCCTACAAGGAGGCAGGGCAAAAGTCTGAGAGTGAGTGTTAGAGTAGGATTAGCGTAGGACTGACCCAAAAAAAAAAAAAAACTCTAGTACTCCCCAAGATGTTCTTGAAAACTAAATCGATGACAACTAAAACCAAAGCATCCCATAGTGCCCAAGAATTTTACATTTTTCTCCTGTACATAGCAAAGACAACAAAGAAACAATGATACCTCCAGCCGATAGTATCAATCATTAATCAATAGGCCTACAAAGGACTCCAATGCGTAGTCTTCTAAAGTTTGATTGCCACCGGATAAAATCGACGTCCTATAGCCAACAAGGGTTAGCTTAATTGATAATGATTAAATACTATAGACTATGTCTAGGTTCATAATCTCTCGTTGTTGTTGTTTGACAGGCATGAGGGAGAATTAATAGAACGTGTGGTCGAAACTGTTATGAGCAAGTTACATGAAGATTTTCAACTAGATGTGCCTGAGCAACTAGTTGGACTTGATGGTCATCTAAAGAAAATCATGAATTGGATAGACAGTTCTTCCATAAATGCTCGAATGATTGGAATTTGTGGCATGGGCAGGATAGGCAAGACAACTCTTGCCAAGTGCATCTACAATCAACTCTCAAATAAATTTGGGCATGTCAGCTTCCTTCCAGATATTCGAGAAACTACTAGGCACCTCGGGATTACGTACCTACAGAGTCAACTAATATCGGATATACTGCAAAGTAAAAGTCAAGTGTCTAGAATTGATGATGGAATTAGTATAATCAAATCTAGATTCAAGGGAAAAAAGGTTCTCATTCTTTTGGATGATGTAGATGACAAGAATCAACTTGATGCGTTGGCTAGGGAACGTCATTGGTTTATGGCAGGAAGTATGATCATTGTTACAACGAGAAATGAAGCCGTTCTTGATCAGTCTAAATTCGAGGTAGACTACAAGTATCAATTGAATGAATTGGATAAGGTGCATGCTTTACTTTTGTTTAACAGACATGCATTTTGTATGGACCATTCTCCAAGGGACTTTAATGGTATATCTCGTGATATCATATCCAACATGGGTGGGCTTCCCTTGGCACTTCAGGTTGTAGGTTCATACTTGTATAAAAAAACGAATCGAAAAGTAGGGGTGATCGGGTCCAGGGTGGGTAGGGTCTAGACCTGGACCCTGTACCCGACCCTGTTATAACCGGTTCATCTTTTCTGGACTCTATACCCGACCCTGTTTGTATTGGACCCTGTACCCGACCCACCCTGTTTTTCCAATCCGGTTTCAGGGTCAACCCGTTTCCATTGGAACCTCGTTTTGCAATCTTCCGATATCCTATACGACTTTGAATTTTATATTAATAAGCGAGAAAATAACGTAATCCTCCTAATTTATATTGAAACATTAAGCACCGGTAATAAATTAATACATGAACATTTGGAATAAACGAAAAATTAAAGATCCATAGGGCTAATTATAATAAATAAAATCATAAGGCAAAGAATTAACATCAAACATGGATCTAATATTAGTCTTATTCCCACAACTACTACATGAAGCTACTCATTTATTCAAGCATAACTCT
The DNA here is from genome assembly GCA_014182715.1 of Eucalyptus cloeziana. Taxonomy (NCBI): domain Eukaryota; kingdom Viridiplantae; phylum Streptophyta; class Magnoliopsida; order Myrtales; family Myrtaceae; genus Eucalyptus; species Eucalyptus cloeziana. Next base: position 29,686,392 of record CM024640.1, read on the forward strand.
TTATACAAAAGAGAAATTAGGCGAGCCAATCCATGTGATACACAAGAATTTGGTGGCGACAAACACCGTCCGTCCATCAGACGGTGTGAGAGGGAGCCGGTGAGGGAGGGAAGCAAGTGAGGAAGATGAATGACAAAGGAGAAGTGCTATGCGTGTTTGAGACAGCCAAGAGGAAAAATATCATGTGATTGCGAGAGTAAAAATAGAAATTAGAAGAAAAAAAATGTTTTGGACCTCTACTTACAAAACCGGTTCCAAAACCGGTCCAGGAATTGGTTTCCGGGTGGGTAATCACTCGGACCCTGTTCCCGGACCGGTTTAAACCGGTTCCGAATTTTGGGAACTTGTTCCCAGACCGGTTTCAATGGGAACCGGTTCCCGACCCTGTTTTTCGGGTGGGCCGGTTCGGGAACAGGGTATACCCGGTCCGGTTGCACACCCCTATCAAAAAGTATAGGAAGATGTGCGGAAGCAATTAAAAAACAAACCTTATAGAGATGTCCAAAAGATATTGCAAATAAGTTATGATGCATTAGAAGATGGACATAAGCATATTTTTCTTGATATTGCTTGTTTCCTTATTGGCGAAAAAAGCAAATTCGCCATGTACATGTGGGAGGACTGTGAGCTTTATCCAAGTCAAGGTATTGAAGAGTTGAAGTTGAGATGCTTAATTAAAATTGGAGATAATGGCCAATTTGAGATGCATGATCAATTGAGAGATCTTGGAAAGAGCATTTTTTGCCAAGGACAACCGCTTGAGAAAAGTAGCAGACCATGGGCCCATGACTCCAAGGGACTCCCAAAAGTACTAGGAATCAATGAAATGGTAAAATATGGCTCTCCTTTCTTTTTCTCTCCCTCTTATTTTAATATATTTAATCTGATATATTCTAAAATTTCATCTAGGATGAACATATGCTCTTACTTTCTAGATCAATGTAAACATCCATTTATGTCCATCCTAGATTAATTGTGACAACTAAATGGATTATAAGTATGTAAAGGATGAAAAAGTTATATCATTTTATTCGATTTCGTTGATATAAATTACACCTCTGTAAAGATTTGATTGACAATCAATTTAAGATCCTTTAGCTACAATTTTGTACTAAAAATCTCATTTACTAAGAGCATGTAATTGTCATATTTAGTTAAAAATTTTAATAATCTGAAGGACTACATTTATGAATGAAGATGAAGTATAAACATCATAGATCAAATAATTGAAGATTTCTTGGTTAAAAAAAGAAGAAGATATTATGTGCCAATTTTAATAACTAATAATTATTTCAAACCAATAAGAATGGAAATTTTTTACAGTTATGACATGTGCTTGCATTTTAGTATGGCCGAATGTATTGTGGTGCTCTTGTGATTTAGGAATCCAAAATATATTTTTTTCTCCATTTTGATTTGTGAAGATACCCATCTCTCTACTGGTTATTTCAATCTCTTTCCAATCTTATTTCCTCTTAACCGATAAGATAGCCAAAATCTCCTCAAAAATATATTTTTTGGAAAATCTTACTAGTTTTCTAGGTTTTATAATGCCGTGCTTATTATTATATATGTGCCCTTGGATACATTATATATGATTTTCAGTGTGAAGCCAATTTATTCAACTATGTTTATCTTTTAGTTAAATTATCAACGTTCATGTCATTTTATTATTATATATTGTCCATCTCGACTGCCTCGTCATATGATTTATGCATGATTGTCCAATGTCACCGCATCACTTTTTAAACATAGTTAACCACAAAGCAAACGTTTCAATTTTCAAAGAAATGATTAAACGCTTTACTAAAATATTTAACGATGTTAAAGATATTTAGATATCTTATGAAGATATTTATGATATTTCCTTTGGTTTTCTAAATCTATTTTGATTTTACATATCTGATTTGATTCCCTTGGATTTCCTTAAATAGTCCCGTAATAAATTCTATAAATAGGCTTTTCATGTTATTTTTTCAATAAATCGAAATATATTTAAAATTCCTCATTTTTTCTCTTCTGCATTATTACATTTAACCAATGAAATGAAAACCGGGTGCCTACTTAGCTACTTATAGGTGGCCCACCAACACTCTTTAACAAATTCTTTTGAAAAATTATACATAAGTCATATCAATATTTACAAGTAAACATTTGCGTGTTGTAAAATGGTTTCATGTATTTCATATCAAATAAAAGTCAAAATGCATGCACTACAAAATTTGAAAGAAAAAAACAAAAGATAAAACATTGAGGTGCATTTGCCTTAGTTTTAGAGCAATAACCCTTTTTTTCTTTATTTTCACATCATTTGTTTAATTTTCAAAAGGTGGTAAAAAAAAGAGTGAGTTCACGTGTCCGCAATGTACACCGTAAGAATAGAAAGGTTACAGGTCGTGCAAAATTCAAGATTTAGAATAAAAAAATAAAAGCTAAAAAACTTGCAGAGCTACTTCTGGTTCTTCGACTTGAAGCGGACTTTTTTCCTACCTTCAAGTGGAAACTCCAACGATTTTCTCGAGAACCACCTAAAGTTCCAACTACCTTCAAGCGGAAACTCCAACGATGAACTCCTTTCTGAAGTGAGATGGCTTCAATGGCTTGTCTTTAGTATTTGGTTCAACAAAAGCGAGTTGTCTCTTTTAATAGCCAATTTGTATTTTCCTAAATTATCGGTGCTGGATTTATCATCGAGCAACGAGATCACAGAGGATTGGGAAGGCTGGAGTTCATTTACGGTAAGATTGGAAAAATAAGATATTCTCTCTACAATTTTAGGGTTTTGTTTTTTTAGCCAATCAACTTATTCTTTAACAGTTTATTCTGCTTTTGTATTAGGCATCAAAGCGGCTAAAAGTTCTCAACCTTTCATATTGTCATTATTTAAGATGTACTCCTGATTTCTCGGCTTTCACACAATTGAAAATTCTCATCTTGAGGGGTTGTGACAAATTGGAACATGTCCACCCTTCTATTGGCAAACTCACCAGCCTCGTTTCCTTGGACTTATGTGGGTGTGGAAGTCTCAAGAAGCTACCGGAGGAGGTGGGCGAATTAAAAGATTTAGAAGGACTTCTATTATTTGCTGCTTTTGGTATCACGGAGATCCCTACGTCTATTGGTTCTCTGAGGAAGCTGGAGAGCCTGAAGGTCATCAATTGTATCTCGCTGAGAGAAATCCCTAGCTCTATCGTGGATTTACATAATTTACAACATCTTCACTTGAGTCTTTCTGGGATTGAAAAGCTTCCCAGTGCTATTGGAAGGTTGAAAAATTTGCGGACTCTAGATCTCTTCTCATGCTTCAGTCTAAAAGGGGTAATTCCAAGTGAAATCGGTGACTTGTCTTTGCTCGAGATTCTCACTTGCGCTTACACATCGATATCTAACCTGCCAGAAAGCGCCCGGAATCTTTCTTCTCTCCAACACCTTGGCCTATGGGGCTGTGACAAGCTTCAGTCGCTGCTAGAGCTTCCTTCGAGCTTAACATGTCTGTCGGTCACTTGTCAGAGTCTTGGACTGCCACAGCTCCTTAGCCTCATCCAGCTAGAAGAACTTGATCTTGAGGTACGCCATTTACTTGAAGACATCCATGAGCTTTCCTCAATACCATTGAAACTCTGTTTTGAGGAGTGGGAGAAGCTTACATCACTTTGGCTCAGCGGAGTCACGCACTTGGAAGAGCTTTCAATAAAAAAGTGCAGTGACCCTTTCACGATTGATTCGTCTGAAACGATTACGCGCTGAGCATTGCGATAGCCTAGTTGAAATTCGGGGCCATGATGATTTGGAGTCCTTGGAGGTCATGTTTTTGTATGACTGCAATTCCATTAAAAGTCTCCTCTGTCCAAAATCACAGTGTTTGAAGAAATTAATGGTTATTGGGTGTGGCAATCTAGTTGAAATTCAAGGTCTTGACAGTGCGAAATTCTTAGAAGAGTTGGATTTTACAGGATGCAAATCAATGGAGAGTTTGCCAAATTTGACAGGATGTGAGAAGTTACGATCTCTAAGAGTTCAAGACTGCAAGAAACTTACTCAGCTTCAGGGACTTGAAAAGTTGAATCTAATTGATTTGGATATTTCTGGTTGTGTCTCATTGGAAGCAATACCTAGCTTATCTGGAATGCGCATCTTTAGAAATTATGAACAAGATCTGTCTTTTGACTCATGGAGTGATGTTTCCTGAACAGAGGTAAAATAAGTAGTGAACAATAATGTTTCGTCTGAGATTCATGACCTACTTTTTATCACAGTCTTCGTTTGACAGAAGATTGTCCATGACAGGGTTCTGTACTTTCCTAAATTGCTAGTCTTACACAATTGAAGGAGTGGGGGAGTTAGCCATAGAAGCTGACATGATGCTTCAGCCAAGATCAAAATGTAGACCCTAATGTCAATAGAAGGCACAGTAAGTTTCTTCATCCTTCAATGGCCAGCATGAGCAAATAGAGTAATACTTTTCTCGAAGCTCTATTTTTTCAAAATGATTTGACCGGGTATCTATTTGATTGATTTTGGAGACTTTGGATTTGCCTTTGTATAATTGCTGTTGATTACGTTGTAGCAATGTTTTTTGTTTATCCTTCCATCGGCAGCTTCTGTGGACTGCAAACAGATAGCAGCTTGCAAGGCAAGAATGAAAATATCAACAAAGGTAGACAAAAATTACCTAGTGATTAATAGTTCCCCTATCGGCAAACCTAGGATTTGAAATTTTCATCTAGAGGCCGATGAACTTCTGCTACTCATTATTGTATACTACGCCCATAATTTCCCAATATCCAAAGTTCATATTTTCTTTGAAAAAATCCTTGGCCATTTTGAGTTCCTTTATAAGTACTTTTGTATGTCAAATTTGACTAATGGCAAATATCCTGATGGGGACAAACACATTTTGATTTTCCGTGATGAACCTTGTCAAATTTCTTATTTTCCTTGACGTTCCTCTTTAACCTTCTAGATAAGCATTAATTCTAGTAAGTGTAAGGAACTGAGCTAATATAAAAATCAAAGTTCGAGTTTTTCTAGTTGGTGATACTAAAAAATGAAGCGTAGTTTTGGCTAGTCTCTCAAATATGATTGTAGATTGCCTTTTCATAACCAGTAGTCAAATTATTGTTTTGAAAGATTATCAAGCAAGGTAAATTGGTACTGATTTTATGATAGGTCTGGTTGGTCTATGTGATGATCAAGGCTTACTTCGGGACTTCAATTCAATGAGCTATATCAATGACCTTTTGCATAATTGGGACAACTTTTCACCCTTTCTGTGAAACAAGCGGGGGCGAGGAGCTCAAGAATTTGCTATTAAGTTTGCATCCCAATTGATCCTATTGTTGTCATGGAATCGTTTTATCACATGATTGATCTGAGTCTGGCTAACTTGGCTGTGCAACTTGAAATTACAAGCTGGAGACTGATCAAAGTGAAGAAGATACATTTTGCAGAGGAAGCATCAGCAACAGCTGATGACCATCTTACATGCCAACCTTGAGGAGGCTCGTGGGCCAACTGGAGTGTCCTGAGGAAGTTTTGATGCTTGTGAGGATCCAAAACACTTTATCTGGTCTCAACATCACATAACTGAATGATTTCAAATGTTGTATTTTCAGTTGAGTCTGCTATTTTTATGTTCATAAGGTTCAACCTCTCTGTTAATGAAATATGTAGCTGCTGATTGTTTTGTATGTCACCCTAATGCAGAGGTGTTTGATGCCATTGCATTCTACTGTGATCACTCCTGAACTCGATGAGGCTCTGCAGAGGGAGGTATGTGCTACTAGTCGTACCATAACAATAAAAAAATAACCTATGTGTTTATACTATATGAGCTGCGGGATTTCACATGAAAATCAGTGTGCAAGGATGCATGAGGACAATCTCCTCCAATCTATCAGTTTATCGATGTGATACTATCCTTTGAATGTTGTCATATAGGTTTCTGATTTTTTTAATTTGATAAGCTCAGTTCTCATGCGACGTGGACTTTGTAAAGTTGAAATTCACCTCCTAGCAAACTATCTTGTATCGCTGATTTTGCTAATGGGATATTGCAAAATAAACAAGTAATAAATTCATCTTTCTTTTCTGTAGTTTAAGCACTACAACTTTCAGCATATTTTTATTGACATCAATAATGTTCCTAAATACAAATGAGGAAAGTGTTACTAATTGCTTACTTCTCCCAAGCCTGTTGTTTTCTTTTTTTTATCGGCCAGCTCATGAAGTCTCTGCTCATTGTGGTCCAACAGCAATTGGTGCAAATGATGTTTGTGCATTTACACCTTATCTTTCATGGTGTAAATCGTGATGCTCCGATGTCAGTTATCTTCATTTATTAATAATTAGTAAATCCTATCCTTCTTGTGTAGATTCAACCTGCATTTCATAAAATTCAGAGAACATCTTCAAACATCATAGGATGGAGATGTGGGCAGGAATGAGATATGTCATGAGACCTTATGGAAAGGTGTTGCAAAGTTCTTCGCTGCTGGTGCTTATAATGTGCTCCATGTTGTTGATACTCATAGGATTCTTGATATAAAGGGTCCTCTTCTAATGTGGTGTACTTCGCAAGCTTTGACATCGTACTCTTATTTAGCAAAGGCCGAATTTCACTATGCTCGGAGGAAGGCCGCATGTGCAGGTGATTCTGAATGTGAAGTTAAGCATGAAGTCGGGTTTATCAACAAGATTACCGTTTAGATGTCCACCTCAAGCTACAGTTGTGAGTGTGAGAGAATTTGGAAAAAGCGAATGTCGTGGAATCATCAAATAATCTGCTAATCACAGGCAAGATTTTCAGTGAAAAGGTTCCCAAAAGAAAGTAATTTCTCATTCAAAAGAATTATGAGCACAAAAGTGTTCATTAGTGTACAATCTTGGATCTCGAGAAGTTCATGTATTGGCATTTTGCAATCACTGTAATCGTACTATCTCAAACTTGATTCCTTTACGCATGAAATTATAAAGCGGAGGAGACACAGCCATACGTTTTTATATCTAAAACCAAGTTTTCTTTGGCGTTGGCTACTGTTGAAGATTGATAAAAAAAAATGTTAAGGATTATTATTGGAAGGGTGAAAAAAGCCCCTCTCAAAATCTATTTTGTTTGGTTTGGACCAAAACGTTGAAGGGTTATCTAATTGGTTAAATACTCAAGACCGTACTACGCCAAATTGGGGTCACCGGTCATGCCTGAACTACTCTCATATCTTCCTCTCTATTGTACTACGTTACAATGGTGGAACTCTAGTAGTTAAAAGCTACTCGTAAGGTAATCACATAGTCTGATTCGCTCGTTGTCTACCTGAACTTCAAGTCCATGCTGTCCGGAGCTCAAGACAAGGCCAAGTAGCCTGTTAAGTCAAGTTTGAATCTTTAAGTACTAAATCATATATAATGCGGGTTGCATTAACAAGTCAAAACACTAGTTAGATATACCGAACACGAAATAATCTAATTTTGAGCATATTAATTAAATATGGCACGAGAAAAGTCGCAAGTAAAGTCAATGTATTGACTGTATAATTTATTACTTAGCTGCTCAACTAGTGTGCATAGGCATTTAATCCAAAGGGCAATGGCTTTGTGTTTGACTGCTTATACAGCATTAGTAACGACTGCATCGGCTGAATTGATTTGAAATTAGAAAACCGTGAATCGATTGGATAATTGGATGAACGTGTTAAACCGATGGAACCAGTTTGGTTGTGTTCATGGGTTTTTTCCCCTTTTCCTCTTCTACTTTGGTTCCATGCTAACGGTTTGCTTCGAGCTTGTTTATGAAAGTTCTATCACATTTTGCATCAAGATCCAATAAGTTTATACCATTTAACTACGTAAGCTTCGAAAGGACAGGAGAAGTTCCACTTCGGGTTCTTCGGTTTTTCTCACTTTTGTTACTCCGAGATTGATGAGACGGTACTCTAAATATGAGAACTGTCCTCAAATCAAAATCGAACTACAGAAGGCCTTTCGGTTTATTTAACACCTGTGAACTGAATGTTAAAATATAATTCAAAAGTTGAGGAAATTCGAAAAAAAAAAAAAAAAAAAAGAAAAAAAATTTCAGCAAATATAAATAGATATGAATATCAAATACGAGTCGTCTGATGTTCCTATGTTTTGCATGCTGGAGATCGATGAATGAAACAACGATTTGAATACATAATATCATAAAGATCGAATGTTGTGGCCAATTCTGAATACTTAAGGCGCGTTTGGTAACGATTCGTTTCCGGAACAATTTTTAATCAGAAATAGTTTTTCTATTTCTGTTTCCGAGAACAATTTCTGAGTAAAAGAATGTTCTTGGTAACTACACAAAATTTCTATTCTCAAAATAGAAATGCGTTTAGTAGAATTGTATAATTTTGTTGTTTCTTTTAATTTTTTAATATTTTTCCTTTTTTTTCTTTTCTCTCCTTCTTCCTCCTTTGTGGCTAGTCGCTAGCCACGGCGACGGCCGGTGGTCGGTGACCGGTTAGGTGAGGGCCAGCAAGCTCGCCGGAGGTCGCCTAGCCACCGCGAGGCTCGACCTCGCCTAGGCGGTGCGAGGTCAACCTTGCCCTGGCTTGGCGAGGCCAAGCCTCTTGCTGGCTTAGCCTTGCCTTGGCTGGGCCAGCTTGAGCTCCTCTAGATCTGGTGAGGCCGAGCTCGCCCAATCGAGCTTGCCCAGCCATCGGCGAGGCTTGGCCTCACCGGGCCACCGTTGGGCGATGCCGACCTAGCAGTGGCCAGGCGAGGCTGAGTCTCATCGGTGGCTGGGTCGACGATCTCGGCGCCAAGGGCCGGCAATGCTCCGGCAAGGTGGCCGGTCATGGTCGAGGCCGACAACCGACCAAAAGGAAGAAGAAGGAAAGGAAAGAGAAGAAAAGAGAAAAAAAATTGTTTCTGAAAATAATTTTTTTTTTTTTTACTTCTTATTTCTGTTCCAAATCTATTCCCGAGAACAAAAATAGATTTTTTGTTTGCGAAAACAAAAATTTTACCAAACACGTTTCAATTCATTCTGCGTTCTCTAGAACAAAAGAACATAAATAGTTGTTTTGGGAACAAAAATAGTTTTTACCAAATAGGCCCTTAATTACCATTAGATACATATTAAGATGATAACCTGATAAACAAAACAAACCACTTTGTTACCCTTGCCTCTCTTGATGACGATCCCCATGATATAACGTAATTTCTAGGTATTAAAATCGACGCCCTATGCTCGGGCATTTGCGCTTCAACCATCGGAACCCTTGTTTGAAAGAAGCCTTCAACTTGCCTTCGACCGAATAAAGCTTGTATCTGGCCACCCTCCTCTTCCTCTTCTTCTACGGATCATTCCACCACGATGCTTTTATCGCCGACTCCTTCACGTTGTCTAGTCTGTGCGGGGGTGAAGCGTGTTCGAGCATGCGAGGCCGGGATTTGGCTACGTACATCTGCTTTTGGTTAAGAGTTTGAATCGTCATGATCTCTAGACTCTGGCCAACTCCATGGGATCGGTAGCTCGGTAACCACGGGTCCATCTGTGTCCTCAATATCTCCCCTCCCCCACCACACCCCCCTCTCCTGGCCCTTCCCCTTTCTCGGATGGGAAGGATTTTTTTTCAGAGAGAGAGAGAGAGAGAGAGAGAGGAGGGATCTCTCTAATGTTAAGAAATGGAGATGACAGCAAACAGAGAGGTGGGTTTTTTTTGTTGGGGATGGAAACTTCCGTGTAAGAGAGAGAGGCGACCAGGATTTGGGCCTTCTATTTTTAACATTGGATATAAACTCATGCACATTTTTTTTTTTCCTTTCTTTCGAAATTACGATGATGCTTTTCTTTTGTAAAGTGAAGTTAGAGGTTACAGGCGACTAAGGCTTCTAGATCCTTCATACTAACCTGTGATGCCAGATTCGGATTCGGCTTCGGAGGCGAGACAAATTCGTCCCTAATTGCTACATTCATGGGGTTCATCAGGTGGTCGGAAGTTTTTTTTTTTTTTTTTTGGTAAGGGATCAATTGGTTGGAAGTTCAATTATTCAAAAATCAAAGAAAGATCTGCAACAATAAATTAATCATTGTATTACAAGGCCTCCACCCCATCCAAAAGGATATAAACGTGATCATGCCCATACCAAAATTGCGGTTATTTTTGGTTTCGTTCGTCCCTTTTTTCGGTTCTTCTCATTGCCAGATATAGCACGCTTTGTTTCCCCAGAAATCGCTTAGCTAGAGCAAAAGGCACGACGAATGCAAATTACCACGAGCAAGGTAGAGCATTACAATATCTGCATAGATGGTTGCTCATTTTGGTGAATGGCACAGCAAGACAATTTGGCTCCTGTCGAGTATATATCCATCGGATTTATACACTGGCGGCATATCAAGGAAATTCAATAGTAACTTCGTGTCGGGAAACCAGAACTCAAAAGCATAGAGTGTGGCCGTGGTCAGCTTTCGACCAACGAGCTTTCTGAGGCACCTGAATTCTCTTGAGAAAAAGCAACCCAGCACAAGAAGACGGAAATGAAGCACTCATTCGCAGTGAATCCTTTCCATATGCACATCAGAATTGTTAATTGGATCACTAAGTAATTATGTCCTTTATATGCAAAAGCTATTTACATAAGAAAAAACAAGCTGCAGCAAATAGCTCCGACAGTTCATGAATTGATTGTCCAGCTAGTTAGTCTCCCCTCTGCACTTTGTTCCATTCCGAACATTCTTTTTAGTTGTCTTGGCATTATCCAAGTGTGAAATCTGCAATAATTTTAAATGGTCAAATAAGCTGGCTCAAAACTTAAGAAGAATGTCATTTCACTTCAGCTTTTCTTATAGGAGAATTAAGGAAAACTAATAGGTGCTGTCCACTTACTATAGAAGATTTCCATTCCATTTTGTCATTACCATCTGCAGTACCCTGCCGAGATTGGTCCCAATCCTAAGAATCTTGCATGGTTTCAGCAAGTTCTGCTAGGATGTCATGGTTTCAGCAAGTTCTGCTAGGATGTCATCGCCACAGTGCTCTACATTGATCAACTCTTGACCTTCGTCACCTTGAGAAAAGCAAAAGAGGAAAGAGATGATTTTGCAAGATCCATGGCAAACAAGAGATCAAATAAATACAATTTCCAATACGTAATTTGCACTTAGTTCAAACAGACACGACATTGATATTATTGCAAGACAACATAAGTAATTTGCAGTGATTTAAGTCAGACAGTTCACTTGTCAATAGGACTACTCTGCCAAACCCACAAAGAAACAGGGGATGAGACTAACGCTCAATGACCTAAACTCCGGTCCCATTCAAATCCAAAGTAGACCATTATTCCATAGCCATCATCAGAATTGAGACTATCCCCACAACACAAGCTATTAAAGTCATTCCCTGATGACCAGATATCACGCAATTTGGGCCACTAATCAAGAAAAAACCGCCGTCCATCCAAAGTAACCTAAGCACATCAAGCTGGACCAGTGCCGGACATTTCGCTCGTCAGTAGGACTGCTACTTCGCTAAACCCGCTCCGATGCATTCAAACCTAAAGCAAGACGATTCCACAGCCATCATCATCATCATCGTGGGGACGAGAGCTACCTCCATAATCTCCGCAAACGCTAATTAGCATAAGAACGCGCGACGAAATAACGGTTTGAGTTACCGTAGAGCGCGAAACAAGATGGTCCGAGTACTTGTTGGTGGACTGCTCGTCGAACCCGAACTTGAGAGCCAAGCTCAGCAACCGAGCTTTCTCTACTTCCGAGCCCCGCTCCCTCCATGGAATCTCAACCTGCTCGAGCGATTCGATCGATTGATGATGCCCGAGTCGGAATCAAATCGATCTCTAGTCTCGAATCGGATATTCGAGCGAGCTCGAAGTGCTCTTGTTCGAGAACCTTCCCAGCGATGGCGGGATTGATGTTTTTCGTTTTCCAATTTTGTACGCCGGAGAATGGAAGAGATTTGGAGCCATATTTTTCAGTTCTTTTTTTGACAATTCCGTTTTCACCCCTGAAGTTTGTTTAAGTTCTATTTTCGGCCCGCCCTACGACTTTTTTCTGGTTTCGTTTGACACCCTTGGGTTCGTTTGGTGTGAAGGCTCCCCTTGCAAAGACGAGACTTCCATGTCCTACTAAAAGTTTTAGATTTACGATGCGTATCTCAAATTTCTTTTCTGTTGCTGTTTATCCGCAAAACAAAAAAATTGACAAAGTAATACCTTTTCTTTAATTTACGATTTTACCTTTATATATATTAATATTCATATTTCAATGGAAGGATTTAAAAAAAAAAATTTGGAAAAATAGCGTTTCCAACAATACTTTACTATTACTCTATTGTGCACAAAACATTATGATTGTCATGGAAACTTCATAAGTCAAAGCTCTCTTTTATGATATCGGTCTTACATTCAAGGTGGATAGCTGGATAAAGAGGGCAAAAACATAATCTGTTAAATTTGTTTTGCTTGAGAAAAGCTATCACAAGTAAAGAAAATTATTGACACATTGGCTGCAAAATTTTACAAAATATAAAGAATGTTATGATCAATTTAATATTTTACTAAATATACACAAAAGGAATTTACTATTAACTAATACTGTGTTTATGTTGCAGAAAAAGTACTTTTTTTGCAATTTCTTATATTTAGAGCTTCTCCTCGCGCTACTTCGCTCTTCTCTTCTAGTTACTATGAAAAAGGTTAGTTCATCTCTCTCTCTCCCTCCCTCCCTAACATAACACTGAAACCTCGTCAAATCTAAGGAATAATCGTTCAATTTGGTTGAGAAAATATGTTTTGATTGATCGAAATGATAACGGTATCAAATCTTCCGTCGCTTTGTCGGGATTACTTCACTCAAGAAATTGAGCTATTGCCTCATGAGACTGTCAATCCGTAACGAAAGACGTTCTTTTTTAGTTGATAAGTGTCGACAAATGCGTAAGTCATTTATAGAATGCTTGGTCTGCTGAATTTGTTGGTGATGTTGGAAGGAAGTCGGAAATGGGTCAATCGCGAATGAATAGATATAATGTCTATGTAGTCACAGTTGTCTTGCTTTGGTTAGTAAAGTTTGAAGGGAAGCCACCATAAGTTGGTTGGACTAGTTTAGTTGGAATAACAATTTGGTGATCTGGCCCTTTGTTATAGAATTTGATAATTCATGCATATATCTTGCTCTAGACATTTATGTGACAAGGAAAAGCATTGATCGGATTGATTACTCACATCGCACTATCACCTTTTGCCTAATTATGGGGTCTTCTCTGCATGGCTTCCTGTTCCCAGAGAAATCGGACCATTCTTGCATATCATAAAACTGTGAAATATTGGCCTGGACCCACAATAAATTTTTTTTTTTTTTTGAGCCAATTTAGTACTTCAATTGTGTTGCAGAGATTTGTTGTTGGGTTGAATGGGATGGGAAGGGACGATAATTACGTGCCTTATTTTGATGCAATGTTTATTAGTTTGGCAGTTATATTGCCATGCAGATCTTGTCCATTTCCCCTTCTCATCTGGTTGTCATCGATTGTTCGTCTAACTCTTGGCTTTGAGAAGATTATGGAGGAATTTGTTCTACTCAAAAGGTATGCCATAGCTATCTTTCTTTGCCTTTTTCTCTTTGTATAACATTAACTGTGGTGTATGCTTAGCATTTTTTATTCTTCGCATGAAGTAATTACTGGATGATCAGCTTATGTGATTTTACTGCTAAGCCTGCTGACTCCTAGTTATGTGAGGATTGAGTCGACTTGAGCCTGAACTCAAGTGGAGAAAACAATACTTGATCAAGTTTTCGATTTTTGGCATTTTATATTATTATAATTTTTAATATCATTAATAATATTCTTTTTTCTTTAATTTTACATTTAAAAATATTTTTTTAGCTTTTTAATATTTGATATTATTATATTCGGGAAAATGGGTTCGGACAGGGTAAATCAATCCGGACCGTTGACCCAATCCGACAACCTGGATCCGACCCGCGTCCGCAGAGAACCCAATTTTAAATGATTCATTTATTATTTTTTAATTTTCTCTTTTTGTCTTTCCCCCTGTTTTATCCTTTTCCTCTGGTCATCTTCTTCCTCCGAAGCTTTCATTCTCTGCAACTTCAACTTCTTCCCTTTCATTTTTCGAATCCATACACCCAGGCATCACACCATCCTCCACGGGTGCCGGAGCTTACACCAACGCACCCCGCCGGTCATCCGTTCTGACCAGCATGGACCGCCACCGAAATAAAACGAGCTCACTTTCCAACGTCTTCCATCACACTACACCGTCCACTCATCATATTCAATGAAGAAGACACAACATATATCAAACAAAATGCAACGTAGCGATCTCATTATTCATGAAAACCAAGTTAACGACCAGCACCTTCAGATTCGAACAGAAACAGCAGCTATTTCTTACATATTTCTTGGAACATTTCGTCGAATGGGTTTCGGGCGTCTAACTAAAAGTAATACAGCATGTCGATGAACATACACCTTGGTGTCTCATTCATCCCGCATCAACAAAAGACATTTCAAGTCGATGAAAACATATTTAAAGATCCTCGACAAGCCTTCACAGAAGCAAATAAAACCCCGGTCTCATCTTCAGAACAACACTTAAGGCATTATATCGAGCGTATGATGAGCACGGACTAAAGAGAGGTCATAGACCCGTTCTACACTCTAGCTCGTGTCCAGACTCAAAAGAGAATAGCAAGTGACGCTCAAACACGACAAAAGGGACAGCTAATTTAAACCGAGCGTGATCGTGGACCAGGGGAAACGAGACCCTGCTATCGTTTCGGCTCCGTTTTAAATAAAGCCAAGCAACGGAGTTCCCAGAGACAAGCGTTTGACCGCGGATGTCCGTACCCCAATGGCCGAACGCTACCTTTTTTTCATCAGTCCCCGTCCAGCAACCCCCTTCTCTCTGCCAAATCAGCCGCGCTCCTCTCAGCCGAATCTTTTTCTGTTAGGTCTCTCTCTACGCTCACTTCACTTGCTCGTCGCTCCTCTCAGCCGAATCATTTTGAATCATTTTCTTTTATTTTCTTTTCGTGGCCCTTCCGGGCCGGCGGCCACGCATACCACGTAAACTTTTTCTAAGTTGGAGAGCAGTCATGTAACGGTGCGAAAGCTAGAGGGCTTTTGAGAAATTATCCACAAAATTAAGAGCGAAAAAGAGGAATCAAAAGGAAAATCCGAAAAGAACCCAAGAAAAAACCCCTTTCCCCGCGCTTTCTCATACCCTAATCAATCCCAATTTGGGGAAGAATTCGGAAAATGCTCACTCCCGTCAGCTTTCCCCAAGTCGGGCCTCCTTCAGCCTCTTCCAAGAAGGAAGAAAGGAAATGATGAACGTGTTCATGCCGAGGAACTTGGTGCCTCCCCGAGCTGTTGGACGCGCTCAAGCTGAACGGAGCTGTTTCTTCCAGGGGTGGGCCCGCGAATTTCACGCCGTTTCTTCTCCCGACCCCGTGAGTACGTTGGGATTGGGCGGCGCTACGGCTTTTGGGTTCATTTTTTGAGAATCGGGTTTGAGGTTGTTTTACGTCTTGAGAAGTTCGAGGATCTTCAGGCGAAAGGGTGGAAGCTAGTCGGTAAAGATCTTGTTCTCGTCCTAGTTTTATCTTTTGGTTTTTAACTCGAGGCTGCTAAATGCTAAACCAGGACTTGTAGTTGTAGTTGAGAAACGAAAGCGGAAGCATTGGGGTCAACGTGCTGGTCAAGCAAGTCGAGAGGAGTTCTTCCGCCTGGGAAAAAAATGTCGATTTCGATGGAGGATATTTCAGTTTCTTGCAGGTCCGCAGTGTGTGGTGGTTTCGTGTGCGAAAGAAGGGAGACCTCTACCTCGAAAAGGGTATACTTGTTTGTCTTGCGATGGATGGTGTCAAAGTCCTTGCATCTAGATTTGAGATGGATGAGAAGGCATGCGTGTAATCTTTGTTGTTACTTGTCTCTCCAATTCAGTGTGACGCTATGTGACCCCTTGATTCTTTTGCCTTCAGACATGCTTTTGTCTGAACAAATATGGCGGCAGCCTGCCGTCTCTCTTATTGTTTCACCATTTCCGTGAATTTGCTGGCTGAGATTGAGAAATTGGTAAATAGATGTTGGCTTTGTAATTGCGAAGAATATTTTGGCTGCAAAATACAAGGTTTAGGTCCTGGAGTTAATAATTTGAATTTAGTTTAAGAGTAGCGAATTTGTTGTATCTTGTTAAGGTTAAATCACTTTAAAAATGAGATTCATTATGCTTTTTCACTTAGTATGGGAAGCATCGTGTGTAGTACTCTGATTGAGTTGGCTGAACTTATATATATATTCTCTGTGCAAATTCTTTTATCAATCCCATCTTGAGAGATAAATTGAGCACCGTGTTGTTCCTCTGGAGTCTTACGGAGTTCTTCCATTTTCTGGATCGACAATATGTGTCACAGGAATTCCTGCAGGTACTGATTATTTGATATAGCTGCTGCTATTGATTGTCCTCCAGTTCTTCAATTTTTATGTCGTTCATTATCTTAGATGCACGGAAGGAGATTCAGAAGCATATCACACAAAATGGTGGGAAATATTCTGCAGAATTGACCAGGAAGTGCACTCATTTAATTGCAGAAATATACTTTTCTTCTTCAAGATTAAGGTCCGGTGATTTGCTTGCATATTTTCCCTTTGATATCTGATTGCTGTGTGAAAATGCACATATCTTTATCTTGTCTTTGCTTATGAAAACACTTTTAAGAGTTTGAAAAGAAAATCTGTATCATTTCAAGGTTTAGTGACAATTATAGTTTGAAATGGGAAAAAAACTATACTTGATTTAATCCTGGTTTTTGGTAATATACTTTCACTTGGGAATTTGATTACTCAGATGAGAAACAGTGAAACTTCCTGGCATGAGAATAGCATTGCCTTTGGCTTCTAAATCTGTCCTAAAGAATTGTGTTCTGAGGGTCAAGGAAACAAGGTGTTAAACAACGTACAGTTTGAGCCGCCAGTTGTTAAAAGATCCTCAGCCGGTTCTTGCTATTCCAGTGTGAGCTAGGACTGCCTGTTGGTTGCTCAAAGCACATTGCTCGGCAATGTTATTGCCATTGAATCTTTCTATTGGCCTCATATATGATGCTTTGTAGCACTGTGAGTCCCAGTATGATGCTTCTAAGTTCTTTACATTGTGTTGTGCCCTTGACTGGCTGCAAGCACCAGAATTTGATAAATACAAGGTCGCTTAAAGATGGGGTCACATTCATATTGTGAATCGCAAATGGTTTGATCAATCAACTTCAAGGAAAGGTGATATTTCAGTTACTAAAATACCTTGTTGCTGTCAACTGTAGGAACATTTATGTTCTTTTTGAAACATCTAGTTATCTGACTCTAATTTTGTGTGCTTCTGCTGACTAGCATGCTTAATGAGGAGTCCTACCCTGTTCAGGGTAGTTCCATGTCTTCAGTGAAAACTGCAAGTTGTCAGCAAAATCAGGACAGAGTTATTAGAAGTTCACAGTCTCTCCCCTCTTTAACAGTTGGAGATAGGGACTTTCATTCCATTTCAGCTACAGACCATGCCGATCCAGATTTAGAAACTCCTCTCTCACAGAATGTGTCTTCAAAGTTTGTGGATCCCTATTTCCTTGCAAAAGAGGACCATAGTAAAGTGGCAGCTGTGCAGTCATGATGGTCGTGTTGCTGAAGTCTCTCAAAATGAAGACGATGACCTGTATCTGTCAGAATGTAGGTTAACATCATCAAATGCTCGATTTCCCCAATAGTGTTCCTATAAAAAGTGATCTGCCACTGCCATTCAAAGTTAGCTTGAAGATACAAAACTTGGTGATCTGTTTTTGAAGGCAGTGGACCTCTAAATGGTTCTGCTCAACACATATGATGACTGACTAAAGAGTATATCATCGTAGACCGCTTTCTCTCGTTTCATTATGATTCTCCATGCTCTTCATGTGGACTAATGGGAAGGCTCAAATGTTAGTATTGCTTAATAGGACAGTAGTTGCTGATTCACATGACATTTGGCTGTCTTTCACATATGATTAGTGGCTGAAGGCTGTGATCCTTTAAATGGCTTTGTCAGCTTGCAGCTCTCTGATTTGAGGATACCATGCACTTCATGACATGGGTGGCCAATTTTGCCGAATGAAATCGTGTTAAAAGATAACCTATGACTATAGTTATTTTGTGTTAAAGACAATCTTTTCAGCTCTTCCCGCTAATGGCATGCATATAGTTTCCAAGATGGTATGTGGTTGTGAATAATAAACGGTTTCATATGGTTTTCTTCTGGATTTCTTTCCTGCATTTGCTGCTGACCTTGCAATCTGTTGGCTGGTGAAGGTAAACAATCTTCTTTTTTCTCTTCATGTGTTGATCCTTTGCTTTTGTTTATTATGCAGCAAAACCCAGGATTTTTAACCTCGTTTTGAAGTCTTATATTTGGTGGTACGGGTGTCACTGAATTTATTCCTTTTTGTTCTTTTGTGTTTTGGGCCACCGATGTCTTATCTCAGTCAACGGATGAAAGAGGGAAGAGTCAAAGAGCCAATGGTACTCCATTTATCCTAGTATTGCTCCGGAAGACACTTAATAGAGCACCAAGATACCTTTGATTTATGTAGTTTCTCCAATAAAAGCCGACGAAATCAGATTTTTCCAGATCAGTTTAAGGTCCATTATATGTTAAGCCGGAAAATGACAAGTTTGATCCTCAGCAGAAGGCAAAAATCTTGCTAGTTTTTCACGTTACTCCTTTTAATAGCACTCTCGTAATATTGTTCCCTTGGATCAATGAAAATAATTGGACTAACGTGGACTCAAAAAACTCACCATGAGCAAAGCAAGCAAGAGAGAAGAAAACGCATATTATGAATTAGAACAAAGATGAAAATTTGACAAATTTTATTAGGATACTAATGTATATTCCAAGCAATCGATAGCTTGACAAATCATTGTCGACCCTTTTCAAACCTTTCATGAGGCTAGCAATTGAATGCATTGCATACTCTCGTGTTCATATTCATGTATCATGACCAATATTAGGTCATTCCTTTTCATTTCAAGGGGAAAAAGGAAAAAGTATAGTTATAGAACAGCAAATGTATAGATAAATAAGAGTTACTTAAGAGTTAATAGACAAAATGAAAAGTTCAATGCATGTCGATTTGCAACAAACATCAAGATTTTTTAAAATATCTACGAAAAACCGAGAGAACCCCATATCGAGTCTCACTAAAAAACACAAGTTGCTACACTTTCATTGGAGTTATGATTAGTATCGTCTGTTGTGTCACTTATAAATTAATCCTATGCAATATTTCCACAATAAAGGCGGGTCTCTTGTCTCGCCGTAAACGTAACCTAAGTGTTTGTAATTATGACATCCCATAAAGATAGGTATACATGCTTACCTCACATTCACACACCTTCGAGGAAATTCAGGGGAAGAACGAGAATCATTCCAAAGTTGAATGTTGACTACAATCAGGATAAGTATAAAAAAAGTCTTAAACCTATTGCATTAATATCAATTCAGTCCTAAATTTTTTAATTCACTACTTTAATTCTCAACCTTTTCATATTGATATCAATTCAGTCCATCTTGTCAATTTTGGTCGGATGGCACTGACGTGGACACCGGCCAATGGCCGGAAATTGACATGGCAATTTTTAAATATTTTTTAATATTTCTTTTCGAATTTTTTATTAATTTTTTCTTTCATTTTTTTCTTTTATTTTTCCTTTTCTTTTCTCCATTCTTCCTCCTTGGACTTTCAGTGGTTGACGAGCCTCCAAAGTGAGGGAAAAGGAAAAGAAAAAGGAAAAAAAATTAATATTAAAAAATTGCCATGTTAGTGTCTACCCACTGGCCGACGTCTATGTCAATGTCCGGCCACCGGCAAACCAAAATTGGCTGGATGGATTGAATTGGTACAAATGTGAAAAAGTTTAGGATTAAATTAGTTCAATTGAAAAGTTTAAGACTGAATTAATACAAATATAATAAGTTTAGGACTTTTTTGGTACTTTTCCCAACTACAGTCTTTTATTTATTTATTAATTTTTTAGAGTAGGTTTTGTCCGCATTTGCCTTGTCCCTTTCTTTGGTTAAAAGAGGAGCTGGAAAATGCAATGAAGCGAGCAAGATGAAGAATGACTTTGACTTGCTTTCCCTCACCTCACGCTATGAAATATGACTAGCTAACAATCATGATTTGGAAGTTGTGGGCTTTCCACATAAATAACCAATCGAGACTGATTTAAATATGAGTATACATTACCTTCTTTCAAAAATAATTTAAGCAAGCTGCAAATGAAAAATATGGAATGAAATATATCAGGCTGCTCTGATTACATCATAATTAATATAAAAAGAATTATTACGAATTTTGTAATTCAATCCATTATTAAGTCGTAGTATGGGTGAAAATTGAAAACTATCCATTAGAGCCGCATGCAATTTTTTACGCAAATCTTCTTTGGTTCCTACATTCAACCACCACATCCAATGACCCCGCAACACTGCGGAAGACAAAGACCGTGTTTTCTCATTTTCACACGTGCAACAACCAAAGATGTTTGCAATCCATTTTACTTGCCATAAATCAAAGTAAAACGTCTATTTTAAATTTCGCTCTCCTAGTGTTAAACATTGAAGCTGTTTGACATTAAGGGTGTGTTTGTCTTGTGGAAAATGAATTTGACAAACATTTCCACTATAACCGCTAACAATAATGAATGAGCAAAAGATACCTTTATGACTCACGAAAATGTTTGGACCTAATTTTTTGTCAATAATGAAAATATTTTTCATTGGCTAATTACATTAAGTGATATAAGCAATCATATTTATTATATAAACACCTTCCCATGTGCATGAAAAGTAAGTTTGGGAGTGATGTGCTTTTTGAATACCAAGCTCTTCATGACTGGGGTGGTAAATTTTGCTGAATGAAATGGTTGTTTTTACACGTTAAAAAAGATGAGGTATGACTATAGTCATGACTATAGTTATTTTGTATTGAAGACAATCTTTCAGCTCTTCCCCTTGATGGCGTGCATATTGTTTCTAGGATGGTATATGTTCGTAAATAATAAAAGGTTTCGTATGGTTTTCTTCTATTTCTTTCCCCGCATTTGCTGTTGACCTTGCAATCTTTTGGCTGGTGAAGGTAAACAATATTCTTTGTTCTCTTCATGCGTTGATCCTTTGCGTTTGTCTATTGAGCAATAGAACCCAAGAATTTTAACCTCGTTTCGAAGTCTTAATATTTGGTGGTACTATGATTATGGGTGTGAATGAATTTATTCTTTCTCGTTCTTTTCCATTTTGGGCCACTAATGTCTCATCTCAGTCGACTGATGAAAGAGGGAAGAGTCAAAGATACAATCTTATTCCATTTATCCAACTATTGCTCTAGAAGACACTTAAGAGAGTACCAATATACCTTTGATTCCTGTGGTTTATGACCAATAAAAGCTAGCAAAATGGGATTTTTCAGATCAGTTTAACAGTCCATCATCTGTTAACTTGTTAAGCCCGAGAACAACAAGGATGTTCCTCATCAGAAGGCAAAAATCTTGATAATTTTACATGTTACTCCTTTTAATAGCATTCTCATAATACGGAGCAATTGTTTTTCTATCTTATATATGTGCTGAATTGTATCTAGACCAAAAAAATGTTGGATCTAATGTAAATCTCAAAAACAAAACAACTCACGAGCAGCAAAAGCGAAGCAAGCAGGGCAGAGGAAAATGGATTTTATGAATTTAAATAAAGATGAAAATTTGATAAACTTTATCGTAGCTACTTTTGGATATGTTGATGTAATTTCAAGTAACGGATAGCTTTCACATGTCAATTTCAACTCTTGCCAAACATTTGATGACGGAGTACCATTAGGATTACATGAATCGAATATTCATGAGTTCACATTTTGTCAATTTAAAGGAAAAAGAGCATAATTATAGAACAATAATATTATCACATGTGCTATTAGATAAATATAAGTTGTTTAGATTCAATAGGCAAATTGAACAATTTGATATATAACATATTTATGTGGCATTGTCAGACATTTAGATTTTAATAAAACACCTAAGAGAAACCGTGCAAACCCCACACAAAGCCCCACCGCAAAATGCAAATTTCAATACAATTATTATATCATAATTGATTTGCCCCGTCGCATCATTTATAAATTAAATTTAGACAATATTTTCACCATAAATAATGGTCTCTGTTCTCCCAATGCAACTAAGCAAGCAAAATGGTGGAAGACTTTGACTTACTTTCAATTGCTAGAATTTTCCCCCCATTTCTTTTGAGTAGGTCTTGTTGGTTTAGCAAGCAAGATGACGAAAGACTTTTGTCACGCCCCGACCCTCTGGTACGCGCCCATCCCTCATTTTGGTCGATTAAAAAATTGCGATATCCCAGAACTATGTATCGCCAACCCTTTCATTTTAATGCGCATGCGAAAGCAATTAAAAATCCCCAAACAATAAAACATTGGGATAGAATAGTAGGACTAAATTTCAAACTTTCAAAAACCTTCACTCTTATATGCAAGGTGAACTATTACATTTAATTCCCATTAAACCAGTTTAAAAACAAGGTCTACAAGCAGAAGTGGGGTTCTACAAGCTACGGGTCCCATCCTCCTCTTCAACATCCTCCACACTCCAACTGGAGCCTTCAGTAGACTGCACCGGACTTTCGAGATCTTCAAAATCCAAGTTTGCTGCATCTAGGGACCTGAAATGGTTATTCAATAACCAATGAGACAACGTCTCAGCAAGTTCTACCCCTTAAGACTCAATTAGTAAACCAATACACCCGAGCTGCCTATGCACACATGGGTCAGAGGACTTACCTTGGCCTCAAATTCCACCCGCATATTAGTACAATTCAGTAGGTACTCAAACAAACACATCACAGATCGATATCTCGATCAATCGACCTAGTCGATTACATGTCAATCCGACCATTCCCCGGTCGTCTCCCTTATTCGGTCTCAATTCTTACTCACGACTCCACGAGCACAGTCTACTAAGTTTCTTGGCAACAAATTACTGTCCAAAAGACATGACCTATCTTTAGGTGGCAAATTATGACCCAATGGGCGCAACCTTTAATAGGTGACAGATTACGACCTTATCAAGCACGACCCATATCGGGTGGCAATTTACGGCCCAACGGGCGCGACTAACTCCAAATTCGGTGGCAGAACTCGACCCCACTAGCACAGACATTCTTTGGCGTTTTTCGAGGTTCAACTCACAACCTCTCACAATTCTCTATAATTTATAGCCCCTTAAAGTATTACTAACGTTATACCCATACTCGGCCATCTACCAAACAATTACTCGATTCAAACAATTTAGGGTAAATCCCTAAAATATCACAATTAATTTAATTCCATGCAACGTAAAGCTCAAATAAATAAACGGACTGCGTCACGACAATCAGCACGAGATTTCCGTCGTCGATTATCTCAACCTTAATTTCCGAAAAATAAATAAATAAAAAAATAATTTTGAAAATTAAATAAATAATTATTAAAAATATAATTTAGGCCCATAATGCCTAATTGGAGACCGAGACGAGCCTAGAAAATTACCGAGACTCGTTCAATAAATAACATGGCATGTCTACTTGCTAATGTCTATTTCTAACCACCTAACATGCATCATTAAGTCTCTAATTTAATTTATCTAAATTAATCTAACCACCCAATTGCATTTAATTAAATCTAACCAACCGTTAAGCATAATTAGCAAACTAAGAAAGCATTAGTGAGTAAAACTCACTTGGTTAAAAGCGGAACGAAACACCGAGACGGCGATCGAAATTGGGCTTTCAACAACACTGGCGGGCTTGGACCGGGCCTTAAACTTGGGCCCAACAAATTTCAACCCAACTGAGATTTGTTCTTGCACTGGACTAGGCTCACTCTTGGGCTTGGGCTTGGCTGCGATTGGGCTTTCTTCGCGGGCCGAACTTGGGCTGAACTTGTTTGGGCCAAAGACTCATTAATGGGCCGCACCGTGGACTTGGGCTTCAACTAAATTAAACTAACTTGGGCTGAGCTTGCTAGGCCACTTGGTCTTGTGGGCTGAAGTTCACTTGGGCCGAAGATGGGCCGAATCCCAATGGGCTGAATCAAGGGTTTGGCTTGCGGGTCATGCAAAGAAGGAGACCAGCGGCTTCTACGGCGAAAACGGGCCGATCGGAGTTCCAGCGAGCGGGTGGTTGGCAACCAGTGGCTCCTAAGGGTCTTGGGGATCTTGTGGGTTGATGGAATGGGCAAATGAAGGGCTGAAATGGGGCGAAACAGCAAGAAAACACGAAACAGTGCTGGCGGGCAGCTTCCAGACGGTCCGGCGAGCGGCGGACTCCAGTGGCCGTACGGGACTAACGGCGGCTCCGTTTGGGGTGATTTTGGGCTTGTTGGAATGGTATGGATGTCCTCTTCACGGTGATATGTGGCTCGTTCGCTGGTTCATCCGGGAAGGTTAATTTTTACTCGGATCTTTGGCGAAAGGTCACTGGAAATGTAAAACCGGCAAAGCGGGCGCGGGTGGAGGTGTGCGATGCCCGCAGTTCCTTCGCCGGTCTTCTTGCTGGCTTGAGGCTTCGAAAATGAAGAGGAGAGGATCTTGGATGGTGGAGAGGTGAGAGAGAGATGGAGATGATAGAGATGAGGGAAGAGATAAGAGAGATGAGATAGAGTTGAGGTGGGGCCTTGGCTTGATATCTTCCAATCTTGCTTTCCAAGATTCATCCTAGGCCAAGAAAATCCCTGGCCTCCAAGCAAGGTTCCATGGCCACCATTGAGCCACCAAGACACTCCATTCAACCTTCCAAGTGGTCCAAAAATGCTAGGGGTAGGGGGAGTTACGAATTTGGCACCATCTCTCTTCAATTGGACTTAAATTCTCTCTTGAATTAATCTCAAATGACCTCAATAAATTCAATTGATCACTCATTGATCATCTCTGCATTTTTTCCTCACTCAAGAATCCCTCTTGCATCTCAATTTTGCCATCAAAACCAATCCTCGGCTTTTTCTGCACAAAAACGACCTAGCGACGAGTTTTTCCCAAAAAGTGTCAGGTGTCAGAAAAATCTTCTGAGATTGAGTCGACGCTCCTAGAATTTATTGTGACATGACAGAATCTTTAATTTTTGAAATCGGACTCGAATTGGCGGTTAATTTTTATTTGACGTGTTTTTAGCGTGACCTAGACTATCAGATAACTTTCAGAGATTTTTAGTGCAAATGACCCGTGGTCGATTTTCTTCGAGCTACTATGAACCCACTCAACTCATTGGTGACTCTCGGTTGTCGTGAAAATCTTGAAAATCCAAATATAGACACAGGGTACCAAAACAATAAGAAAATCAATCTAGTGCCGGTCGACGAGAATTTTCCAATTTAGTGGTGTCACCCACGATTAGCCTCACATCTCAGTCGAACCGACCTATCTCTGATCTCAAATCGATTTATATCTGTGTCGTAATGACCTCTAAAGATGGACACGGTCGAGAAGCCGATTTTTGGTCGAATTCTCAAGTCTATTTGCCTTAAAATTCTTAATGGCTTTCACAAATAGTCTAGTTATCTCGAGAGTAATCAGCTCTGAGAACAGCCCTATAGGCGCGTCAATGAAATGCCCGATTTATTCAATAGAAAACATGGTTGAAAATCTGAAATGTCACAACTTTGATTTACTTTTCCTCGTTAAGCCTTCTCCCACCCCCTCCTTCTTTTGAGTAGGTCTTGTTAGCTTTTTGCCTTACCACTTTCTTTGTAATTGAGTGAGCAGGTTAGTGGAAGACTTTGATTTGCTTTTCCTTGCTAGTCCTTCCCCCTCCCTCTTCTTTTAGGTCATCTTAGCTCTTGCCTTACCGCCTTCTTTACAACTAAGCAAGTAAGATGGTGGAAGACTTTGACTTGCTTTTCCTCACCAATCTTTCCTCCTCCTTTTAGGTCTTGTTAGCTTTTGCCTTATCACTTTCTTTGCAATTGAGGAAGCAAGATGATGGAAGACTTTGACTTGCTTTTCCTCACTAGTCCGTCCCCTCCCCCTTCCTTTTAGGTCTTGTCAGCTTTTGTCTTATCACTTTCTTTGTAACTAAGCAAGCAAGATGGTGAAAGACTTTGACTTGCTTTTCCTCGCCGTCCCCCCCCTCCCCTTCTTCTTTTAGGTCTTGTCAGCTTTTGCCTTATCGCTTTCTTTGCAAAGCAAGCAAGATGGTGGAATGGTTTGACTTGCTTTTCCTCACCAGTCCTCCCCCCTCTCCCTCACCCTCACTCTCTTCTTTTAGGTCTTGTTAGCATTTACCTTATCACTTTCTTTGCAACTGAGCAAGCAAGATGGTGGAAGACTTTAACTTGCATCTCCTCGCTAGTCCCCGCGCCCCCTCGCCAAAAAAAAAAAGATAATTTTCTAAAAGGTAATTAACTTGGTTTCATAGAAAAATTGATATAGAATTTTTGAAAAATTCCTTCTTTCGTGATAAAGATTTCTTTTGCAAAATGCAGATACTAGCATGATCATGCTATGTGAGGAGAAACATCCCATTGACCCAATTTGGCGACACGCTTGACTATTGCAACAACATATTTATCCTTCAGTTATGAGTCCTCAATGATGGCCCATGCAATGTTGGGCTCAACATTAGATCTAGTTAAGATCAATGTCGTGTCTAGCTCAATGCATGCTAGAATTACTCAAATGCAACGCTAGATCTAGTCAAGTGTCATTGCAGCTTTGAGCAAGACGCCTCTATTTCGAGTTCGGCCATGAGAAAGAGAGAAGAGAGAGAGACAGAGACAGAGAGATGGGGCCTAAGTTGTGGAGGGCATGGTTGGTGTTGTTCAGGGGAGTGACCGTAGGATGGTGACATTAATTCGCGGTGGTGAGGGCGAAGAGAGAGAGAAATGATGTGGTGGAATAACAAATATTTCATGTGACAGTTGTATCATATGGTGTGAAAAGCTAATGACGAGTATTTTTTACATTTAAGCGGCCATTAGGATGCAATTCAGCTAATAATCAAGAAAAACCACCATCCAAAGCAACCTAAACCCATCAAAATTGGCCAGATGGACTATATTGACAAATTATCAAAAGGTTTAAGACTACATTAATCAAATTTGGCGGTTTATGACTGAATTAGCACAAATGCAATTAGTTTAGGACTTTTTCGGTAATTTTCCCATGCTTTCTTCATTCCCTTATACTTCAACATAATTTTGACCCCTAAATACCTAAGATAAAATTTTTGTGTGTAGACTAAGACCATGGTATCAATCTAATTCCTTACGTCCTCAAGATAACAGAGGAGATTTGGCTGAATTGGCCCTAATTGACGTTGTCGTCTAGATGTGGAGCTAAATGATATCGTGGGAAAGATTATTTTTTGGAAAACTAAAAATGACCGGAGCCATATAAGTTCTACACGAGTCCCACTAGATTAAACAATCGATAATGAATATGGAATGAATGACGGGTCACTCAATCATTGATTAAAGCAACGGGCAAGTGAAGAGAAAGCTCATGCAATTGTCGCGCCACATACAATGGGCTTCATGTGTCGAGGCGTACTACACTCGAGCATGAGTTCCCCTAAGAAGAGCCATGTGAAAGCAAATGAAAAGATCATTACTTTTCTCTCTCTCTCTCTTTTTTTAATTAACATGAATTGCATATAGACATGATTCAAACTCATTAAAATATATTATATATTGAATAAAATCTTGTTACTTTAAATTCATAACAACCTATTCTCTCAATTTGAGCCAATCCATATATGATTCAGGTCACTAAATATGAGTTAACAAATAGATTTTTGACCATTTCAATGCCTCCAACGGTGAGAGGCTTTAATTTCAATAGGAAGGGAAAGCAAAATGTTGTCCATCTTCACTTTGATTTGTGCGGCCATGTGATTCCACTACAAAGAGAACTAACACAAGGTGGGGGTCCGTCTGTAAAAATAGTAAATTTTCTCATCGAGGACACACAAATCCATGGTAAGATTGTGTGTGTCCCTAGCACATTGCACTCACTTTTTGAGGCAAGAGAAGAAGTAATTTTCAATATGAACACCTTGCAAAAGTTCCCAGGAGATAATTTCGTTTGACAAATAAAGAAAAAAAAGAGAGAAAGAAAAGGAGATGATTCCGTGGCTGTTGAGGACTAGCATCGTGTAAAAAAGTTAATTTTCACTATGATTTGCTTGGCCACATAATCCAATAACAAAAAGAATTAATAAGTGAAGTCTATAGGGGGTCGTCTTGCCAATTTCGAGGAAGGGATTGTTCTGGTGGTCTTAGTAAAAAAGGCAAGAATCAAAAGAAGTACAATTGCCTCGTCCAAGAAACACCATCCCCACAAGTTGTCTCTACTTCTAGATTTGAAGTAGAGGGGGTCGTCTTGCCAATTTCGAGGAAGGGATTGTTCTGGTGGTCTTGGTCAAAAAGGCAAGAATCAAAAGAAGTACAATTGCCTCGTCCAAGAAACACTATCCCCCATAAGTTGTCTCTAGTTCTAGATCTGAAGTAGAGGGGGTCGTCTTGCCAATTTCGAGGAAGGGATTATTCTGGTGGTCTTGGTCAAAAAGGCAAGAATCAAAAGAAGTACAATTGCCTCGTCCAAGAAACACTATCCCCCATAAGTTGTCTCTAGTTCTAGATCTGAAGTAGAGGGGGTCGTCTTGCCAATTTCGAGGAAGGGATTATTCTGGTGGTCTTGGTCAAAAAGGCAAGAATCAAAAGAAGTACAATTGCCTCGTCCAAGAAACACTATCCCCCATAAGTTGTCTCTAGTTCTAGATCTGAAGTAGAGGGGGTCGTCTTGCCAATTTCGAGGAAGGGATTGTTCTGATGGTCTTGGTCAAAAAGGCAAGAATCAAAAGAAGTATAATTGCCTCGTCCAAGAAACGCCATCCCCCACAAGTTGTCTCTACTTCTAGATCTAAAGTAGAGGGAGTCGTCTTGCCAATTTCGAGGAAGGGATTGTTTTGGTGGTCTTGGTCAAAAAGGCGAGAATCAAAAGAAGTATAATTGCCTCGTCCAAGAAACGCCATCCCCACAAGTTGTCTCTACTTCTAGATCTGAAGCACATCGAATTCTCTTACCAGAGTGAGAGCTTCAGCTTGAATCGGCGGAGGAAGCAAGGGATCTTCTTTCTCGCGAATCCACCGAGCAAGACGCCCGAGGCCGTCGCGAAAGAGCACCCGCAATCGCTTCTTCCGAACCACCGGCTTCAAAGAACCCCATCGATAGTTTTCTTGAGGGACTGGGTTTTCAGCGGGCACCGATTAACAGGTAAAATCGACTCGAATCGTGTCGAGTTTCCAACTTTTTAGTGTTCCGCTTGCTATAATTTTTGATCGTGGACTCCGCTGAGGTGATTAGGGTTCCTGGGTTTGGTGGCGCGGTCTTCGCTCGGAACACGAGGGTCGTTTTCGGGATCTCCGGATATACCGAGAGAAGAGCTGCGATTTAATCGAGAGATAGTAAGTTCCTTACCGTTGTTGGTGATCTTGTCGCCACTACTCGTCCTTTCTCGTGATGTTCGACCCGAGATGATCTGCAAATTTACTTGGCGTATTTCCAGTTTGACCAAGCCGGTCCAGGTCGAGGCGTGAAGGTGATCCTCGGGATTGCGCTGCCTTTTGGGACTCAGACACAACTCGATTTGCTTCGAGGCGACTTCTTCTCAAACACTGAAACCCATCACAGTGAGCTCCTCGAGGTAAGCACGACCTTTATTCTCCAGTCTATTACAATTGATCGGACAAATAAGAAAATACATTTGGTTATTACTCGTAAGGCGTATGAAATATTACATGTGAAATTCCCTCGACTTTTTCAAAATCATCAGCACATATATTGCTAATTTTTCTTACCACAATCTTCTCATTTACACTAATTGGTTATGAATGGTTAGATCAATTAAATTTGGTGGAATCGCATGCTGGCCCTTATCTCGATATTGTGCACAAAACATTAATGGTTGACTGAACTCTCCTGGGACAAAAAGCCTATCTTAAAATTACAAAAATACCCTTCTAGATGCAAGTACCCAATTGTCCAAAGCTTGAAACATCCAAAATACTAGTTTTGGAAAAGTAATTTCTTTTTCCTTGGAAACAGTTAAAAACTAGATTTTTTTTTTCAAATATCGATTGTGCTGGTCTATTCTCTTCAATAATTGCACAAAACCTTTCAAAGGCTACGGATCATAATTGTCAACAACAAAAAATTATCTGAACAGATCAGATCAACTGGAGAATTTTTGAATGTCCATAAAGCTATTTTCCATTATATTGTCAATTTTCGTAATTTCTGGAAAATGACAGAAAATTCAAATGTTTTCCAGAAATTATACACAATTGTACTATTTTTTTTTTTTTTTTTTTTTTTTTTTTTTGTGCTGGTTACCATAGAAAACTTGAAATTGAGCAAAGCTGCTGGTTTCGATGCACTTACACATATTTAATATGTGGACAATTTTTAGGTGGACTGTGTCTTAGTGGATTGAATTAGAGAAACTCATCACAAAGTGTGGTTTTCATGTAATTTAATTGCTTATAGCAAATACGTGACTTTTATGTATATATAGCATAGAAAGTTACTGACAATATGATTAATGCATGTTTAGGGTGGGAGAGAATGTAGCATTTACAGGAGGAAGTAAGTCTTTGATAATATCATAATGAAAAATTAGCAAGAGCCACATTCATCTGTTTAACAAAATGGTTTATAAGTAGATATGAACAGAATTGGTCATTCTGTACTCTGGTCCAAATTGTGCTCTCTCTCTCTCTCTCATTCTCATGTTCGGCCTCTCTTTTGCAGAACAATTCAAAACCATCGTCCTCATTCGCTTTCTTTGATCTTTTCCCTCTCGAAAGTTCTCACTTAGGCTTATTTAGGGTCTCCTCTCTCTGATCTCGCACCTCTCTTTGCGTCTCAGCTCGCGGGAGGTAATTGCTTTTTCATGTCTAATTAGCGTGTCGTTTCTATTGATCCGCTGCTTTGTTATTGGAATAATGATGGGCTGAACTAGTGTGTTTTGGGCCCTTTTCGTCTATTGCAGATGTGGGGGGATGCTAAATAGCAAAGGAGGGTCTTTTATTCTCTCTTTGGAGTCGCTGTTGCCTGTTAACGAGGTATGTCCCCCAGCTCAGATTTGACTTTGGTGAAAAAGGAAATCCTTTGTTTTCAACTTCAGATGTGGCTAATGCTCTGATGGCCTTGTTGTCTGATTGTTAGTTTCATTGCCATTCACTATTAATCTTTTGTTGAACTAGAATGAGTAGGTTTGCAAGTGGGCCAAGACTCTATTGCGCGCAAAATTTCCATATTTTGCTTGAATCCAGAGATCTTTTTTTTTTAATGCGTTGTGAGGTTTCTCTGTGTTTGAAGGTCCTAGATCAATTTATAGAAAAATAAATCAGAAAAATAAATCAGAAAAATAAAAGTAGGCCGGTTCGGGGTCAGCTAGTTTGGTTCTCGGATACAAAAATGGAGAACCGATTATTATTGTATAAATTCCTAATTCTTAGCTTAGAACCTAATCATCTTGAAACCAATCATCCTAAGAGTAAGTCTTCAGTTAAAAGAGATTTCATTTGACACTTCATTCCCTCTTCTTATGCTTTCTCCGAAATTATCTTCCATTTTTTTTTCAATTTTTCATTTCTTACACCTCTTTTTTTTTCTTTTTTTTTTAATATTTCACATATTTCTTTTTTCATTGGTCTACTGATTTTTCAAGAGCTGAATAATATGCCAACAAAATTTTAATAAAAGAAATGACAGTGTACAAGTATTTCATATATCATTAGTAACTTGATTTTAACCTGTCATGCTCATTGGATGTCATTTAAGAAATTATAGCTCTATTTTGTAGACAATATATCAATCGATAATTTAAATAAAATTAAATTGGTGTCTACCTCACATTTACAACTTCATTAAGAATATAGCAATTTTAAATAAGATGAAAATATGAAATCACCGAATTTGAACCAAAACACAAGCAGAGAGAACAAAGAGGTCTAAGATTGATTGAAGTTAAGCAGGAGTGGAAGAGAGTACCCTGATCCGAGAACAAAGACCGAGAGGCTAGTTCACTTTTAGCAATTTTTTTTTTTTTGTTTGAAAAAAAATCAAGTATAAGTTTCGTCAAGAGGTCCTTAAAGATCGCAAAAATTTCAGAGACTTTGGACGTTCTTATTTCTTTTCCATTGTTTTTGTAAGCGGTCATGATTTTTAAGATATAACTGGCGATTTTTTTCGTGTCATGTTGAGTTAGGATATAACATGAATATGACAAAAGCCGAACAAGATGTGTTTAGTAAACACGTTGAACTACCACAGTACGAACACAACTAGTTTAACAGTACGAACATGACTAGTTTAATAAAGCGGGTTAGACGACACGACACAACAAATTTGACTATTAAACGTGTCATCATATAAAATGTCAACATGACACCATGTAATATGCTAATTTGTATACATGCAAAAAGATGCAACATATTGCATTACATCTAAAGCAAAGAGCAAAATTGCTTCCCGTGATATTCTAACTACAAGTGGGACGCAGCCTTTTGTATTAATATTAATCTTATTTCAGAGCCATAAATTTTTATCCCACGAAAGGCCCAATTTTAAGCATACTAAAGCCATAAATTTAAAAATTTAAAAATGAAGAATGAAAAAACAGGCAGACCATGAGAGGGAAGGTTAAAATTCCTTGAAATATGTTCGTATACATGTTGGGTGGAAATGATGTAAATAGAACTTAATTTCATTGATAGACTTGATTATCCTTCATTTATTCATCCTTAAAAAAGGAAGCAAGGCCAATTTTGGAAGAAAAGTGCAACTTTTACATTTCCTAATTTCTATGCACTTCTAGAAAGGGAAAAGGAAAACGTGGGCCCAAAAGGAAGTAGTCTGTCTTTCATTTAGAATCATTTTCATCGACTTCCTTCATAATTTAAATAGCTGAGCAATTGAAAATTTTTCCACGATTAATATTTTAGCTTTAGTTAATTTTACATATGAGTGATGCCGAAAACTTGAACCCTGCAAAATTAAAAAGGCAATTAGGAAAGTGCACACATCTAGAGGATGAGGTTTATTGGGCAACAATTACATGACACTACATTAGTTTGGCCAATCGAAAGGGGATTAGACATAGAAGGGGTTGTGATAATGAGGTGGGGGACACAGTCAGGGTTGTTTATTATTAGGCCAAAAATAATAAGAGTAAGGTTGAAGATTATGATAAGGATTAGGCATCATGTGAGCTTATGTTTAAGGGAAGATGCTTCCATAGCGTTTCCTACATAGTTTCAGTATCTTAGGTGCGAATCGAAAGAATCAGTCTTAGAATATCATAGACGTGCATGAAGTTATGTAGTTGTTCAATTTTTTACACTTCAATCTGTTTTCATATGTGTTTTAATATCTATATGTGTTTCAACTATGTGTTTCTAAACAAGTAAATGATGTGGGCTTTTCGGGGGCCTCTTTAGGGCCACCTAATCTTCCACAGTGAAACGACGTCAGCTTACTTAACTGAGGGCCGTGTCATCAAAATGTCTTTCTCAAGAATACGAACCTCCTTCAGCATTGCCTTGGGGAGAAATTAACGTCCACGTTATTTGGAGTGGACCAAGCCAGCAAGCATTTGCAGAAAAGCATCCTAAAAGTGTCTTTTGTTGTTCATCAATCCTTTTAAGCAGCAGAAAAAGCATCTTTCATTTCAACTTCCCCTCTCAGATCACCATGGACAGAGGGGAGAGTCCGAGAAAGCGAAAGAGAGTAGAGGAAGAGAGCACCGAGGGAGCATCCACTTCTTCGTTCATCTCTTTGGTGCCCACAACACAAGGTGGTGATCAATATGACATATTCTTGAGCTTTAGAGGCTCAGATACTCGAAAGAAATTCACCGATCACCTCTACCATAGATTGGTCAATGCAGGGACTGTACCTATTTTTGTGTTCAAGGACGATAACAGCATCCCAATTGGTGAGGAATTTAGTTCACAGATTTTCAGTGCCATCTCACGATCTAAGATTTCGATTCCCATCATCTCCAAAAATTATGCTATGAGCAAATGGTGCCTCCATGAGCTTATTCATATGATAGATTGTAAGAATAGAATGTCACACATAGTGTTGCCAATTTTTTACGAAGTGAAGCCATCGGATGTGCGGTATCTAAAAGGGAGTTTTGGGGACGCCTTCCGTTCAAGTCAGAAGCATCTGCATCTTAATGAGAAGGATATCCGGGAGGAAGGGGAGCGGGCACTTAAAGAAGTCAGTTTCTTACATGGATGGGAATCTGAGAAATATGCCAACGGGTACTTCATATAACTTTTCTTTTTTTGATAAGTTTTCTTCTTCTTGCAGAACCGATGAGATGCAAATGAATTAATTCACTGCAGCTCAGAACAGATCCCCAAAATGTCCCAATAAACAACCATAATGCCTCGAAGACAACAAACACCATTACTCCCCAAGATGTCTCTGAAAACTAAACCAACGACAACTAAAACCAAAGCTTCCCCCATAGGTCCCAAGAATTTGATATTTTCCTCCGGTGTAGAGCAAAAAAAACATAGAAACGACAATACCTTTAGCTAATAGTATCAATCACTAAACAATAGGCGTACAAAGGACTCCAATGCACGGTCTTCCGAAGCTTGATCACCACCGAATAAAATTGACCTCCTATAGCCAACAAGGATTAGCTAAGTTGACAAGGATCGAATGCTTTGCAAAGACTATGTCTAGGTTCATAATCTCTCGTTGTTTTTGTTGTTTGACAGGCATGAAGGAGAATTAATTGAGCGTGTGGTTGAAACTATTATAAGCAAGTTAAAGGAAGATTTTCAGTTGGATGTGCCTCAACAACTAGTTGGATGTGATGGTCCTATGAAGGAAATTATGAATTGGATAGACAGTCCTTCCGTCAATGCTCGAATGATTGGAATTTATGGCATGGGTGGGATAGGCAAGACAACTCTTGCCAA
The DNA here is from genome assembly GCA_014182715.1 of Eucalyptus cloeziana. NCBI lineage: Eukaryota > Viridiplantae > Streptophyta > Magnoliopsida > Myrtales > Myrtaceae > Eucalyptus > Eucalyptus cloeziana. The sequence continues at coordinate 29,721,474 of CM024640.1, forward strand.
GTGCATCTACAATCAACTCTTGAATAAATTTAGACATGTCAGCTTCCTTCCAGATGTTCGAGAAACTGTTAGGCAAAGGGGGATTACATATCTACAGAGTCAACTAATATCGGATATACTACAAAGCAAAAGTCAAGTGTCTAGAATTGATGATGGAATTAATATAATCAAATCTAAATTTAGAGGAAAAAAGGTTCTCATTCTTCTGGATGATATAGATGACAAGATTCATCTTGATGCGTTGGCTAAGAAACATGATTGGTTTATGGCAGGAAGTTTGATCATTGTTACCACTAGAAATGAAGCCATTCTTGATCAATCTGAATTCGAGGTAGACTACAAGTATAGATTGAATGAATTGGATGAGGTGCGTGCTTTGCTTTTATTTAATAGACATGCATTTCGTAAGGACCATTCTCCATGGGACTTTAGAGGTATATGTGGTGATATTATATCCACCATGGGTGGGCTTCCCTTGGCTCTTCAAGTTCTAGGTTCTTACTTGTATAAAAAAATGAATCGAAAAGTATTGGAAGATGTGCGGAAGCAATTAAAAAACCAACCACATAGAGATGTCCAAAAAATATTGCAAATAAGTTATGATGCATTAGAAGATGGACATAAGCAGATTTTTCTTGACATTGCTTGTTTCTTTATTGGCGAAAAAACGAGCAAATACGAGTTTAGTGCCGAAACGAGCGAATACGCCGAAACGAGCAAATACGCCATGTACATGTGGGAGGACTGTGGGTATTATCCTAGTCAAGGTATTGAAGAGTTGAAGTTGAGGTGCTTAATTAAAATTGGAGATGATGGTGAATTTCTAATGCATGATCAACTAAAAGATCTTGGAAGGAGCATTTTTTTGCCAAGGACAATCGCTTGAGCTTGAGAAACGTACTGGACCATGGGACAATGACTATAAGGGAGTCCCAAGAATACTAAGACAAACAGAGGTAAAATATGGCACTCCCTTCATTTTCTTTCCCTCTTACTTTAATATATTTAATATGGTGTATTCTAATATCCCATCTAGCATGAACAAATGCTCTTACTTTCTAGGAAAAAAGAATCGATACATCCACTTATGTCCATTGTAGATTAGATGTGATAGCTAAATTGATTATAAGTATCTCAAGGATGAAAAAGTTATATCATTTGATTCGATTTCATTGATATGAATTACGTTTGTTGAATTTTGATTGACAATCAATTTAAGATCATTTTACTACAATTTTGCTCTATAAAACTTATTTACTAAAAGCATGCTATTGTCATATCTAGTTGAAAATATTGATAATCTGAAGGACTACAAGAATGAATTTAGATGAAGTATAAACATTATAGATCATATAAATGAAGATTTCTAGGTTAAAAGGAAAAGAAAGATAGTATGTGCCAATTACAATAACTGATTATTAATTCAAAACAATAAGATTTGGAAAAAATTTCACACTTATGACATGTGCTTGCTTTCTAGTATGGCGGAATGTATTGGGGGGCTCTTGGGATTCAAGAATCCAATGTTTGATATCATTTTCTCTATTTTGATTTTGAAGATATGGGTCCCTCTATTAGTTATATCTATCTCTTTTCATTCTTATTTCCTCTTAATAGATGAGATAGCAAAAATCCGCATAAAAATATTTTTAGGAAGATCTTACTGGTTTTTAAAGTTCTATCCCGTTGACTTGTAGCACATTCTCCCTCTTTCGCATATCTTCACTCCTTATAATAACAGACAGCAAAAGAAGCTAGGCACACTCTTATTTGCTCATTTCATGGATTAGGTTAGGCATATGATAAAGAGTGGATTCTCTTGTAACAAACATTTCTATCCGCTATAATTTGTTTTACATTATTTATTTTTTTAGGGACAATGCCTCTTTTGTGCTAGAAACGTCTAGACTGACTTGACTATTTATAAAATAAATAAATAAATAAAAAGAAAACTTGACCAATTAGCGGAAATGTCATGCTTATTATTATATCCATACCCTTGTCTTCATGATATATGATTTTCAGCATGAAGCAAATTTTTTCAACTATGTTTTATCTTTTACTTAAATTATCAATGTTCATGTCATTTTATTATTATATATTGTCCATTTGAGATGCCTCGTAGGCTCATGGCTGATCAAAGGCGAGGAATTAACCCTAGCAATTAACCAAGAGATGGGCAAACAAAACAGCTTTACATTCTTGATATAATTCGAAATAGTTCATTCCTATGATTCAATTTCACTCTTTGGTTGATCCAGTAACTTCTTAACATTAGCAAAAAGAGCACACCATACGGGTGTTTGAAAAATGAAAAAAAAGGGCAAATCTGTTTTGAATAGACAAAATTGCTGAAATATGATAATTAGTGTGGGAAAAAATTAAATGATTGTACGATTCGAGAGATTTTGATTTAACTTTGAAAAATGAAATACTTATGGGACTAATTTCCAATTGTCTTGACTATTTCAAATATTATTATATCTATTCTGTTATATCCAATTTGTTTTAGTTCATTTTGGTGAAATATATGCGAATTGCACGGAAGCTTTTGACGAAAATTTGAGGTTTGAAATCCCCTTTCCATACAGTAGATCTTTTTAATGTAATATATAGTATAGATCAAGGTACATGTGAAAATGATGAAAGATAGCGTGGGATGATGATTTACAACAATTTAGTGACTTTTCCAACGAATTGACTAAAGATAAATTATACCCATTGCATTTCCTTGGTTAATATGTAAAGCAGAGATAACAACAAACGTGTCAAACCATAAAAGTGAATTACTGAATTCTAACCAATTGAACTTTTGGGGAAAATATAGGTATTATTATGAAAGTCAATCAAAGCCATAAAAGGGAATTTTTTTCACCATCTTCAACTGATTAAAATCTGATACCGACCAAAAAAAAAAAAAAATGATCTGTTTAAGTAGGAAAGTTAAACAGTACGTTTTGATTTATAAGATGCAAAAAGAAACAACGCCATTCTATGGAAACGGACATATGACGATTAAACAATGTCACCACGTCACTTTTTAGTTAATCGGTTCATTTTTTTAGTTACTTTGAGAGCAACTTTTTTTTTTTTTCCAATCCCTGTTAAAATTGCTCACCAATGTCACCATGTCACTTTTTAAACATGATGTTTCAGTTTTCAAAGAAATGATTCAAGATTTTTTAGATATCTTCTAAAGATATTTAAGATATTTCCTTTGATTTTTTTATATCTATTTTGATTATACATATCTACTTTGATTTCTTTTGATTTCCTTAAATGGTCCCAGCCATGTAATCTTTTCTATATATCAAAATATATTGAAAATTCCCCATTTTTTTTTTTCTTCCGTATTATTCATTTAACTAATGAAATGAAAATTATTACATTTATCTTTACAAATTCTTTTGAGAAATTATACACATGAAACTTTACAAGTAAACAATTGTATTTTGTAAAATGGTTTCATGTATTTTGTCTTAAATAAAAGTCCAACTACACGTGCTGCAAAATTAAAAAAAGGGAAAAAGATAAAACATTAAGATGCATTTACCTTAGTTGTTTTAAAGCAATGACTATTATTTATTTATTTTTTAATTTTCACATCATTTGTTCAATTTTCGAAAGGTCGGCAGAAATAAAAATCAAATGTAAGTTCACGTGTCCATATTTTTATACGGAAAGGATGGGAAGGTTACAGATCGTGCGAGTCCAAGATTTCAAAAAGCAAAAACTAAAAAGTTAAATAACTCGCAGGAACGCCCCTCTCGCGTCGACGACATTTTGAGGGCAGCTGCTGCAAGCGGAATTTCCAACGACAAACTCCTTTATGAAGTGAGATGGCTTGAGTGGCAACTCTTTGGAAGCAATCCGGATATTCCGCCCTTCAATTTGCATCTACCGGAATTATCGGTGCTGAAGTTAGGGGGCGACAGCTTCACACCGAATTTGAAAAGATGGAATTCATTCATGGTAAGATGGAGAAAAGGAGACATTCTCTTTGCGATTTTAGGTTTTTTTTTTTTTTTTTCAACTGATCAACTCCTCCTTTGATGGCTTATTCTCCTTTTGTATCAGGCGTCAAAGCGGCTCAAAATTCTGGAGCTTAACAATTACCTTATTTTAAGAAGTACTCCTAATCTGTCGGTTTTCACACAGTTGAAGATTCTCAAATTGTGGGACTGTTTTGAATTAGAGCATCTCCACCCTTCTATTGGCAAACTCAAGAGCCTCGTTTCCTTACATTTGGAAAACTGTAGGTCTCTCAAGAAGCTACCACAGGAGGTGGGCGAATTAAAAGATTTAGAAGAACTTTTATTAAGTGGCACTAGTATTACAGAGATTCCTACGTTTATTGGTTCTCTGAGGAATATGAAGAGACTGAATATCACGGATTGTACCAAGCTCTGGTTCTCGCTGGAGAAACCGAGGGCCTTTATTTGAGCTTCCTAGCTCAATTGGGGATTTTAATTTGCAACTCTTATGTTGTCTGGTCGGTTGTCAAAGTCCCACGTTGCCACAGCTTTCTAGCCTAATCCACCTAAAAGAACTCTGGCTTCACCGTTGCCATCTACTTGAAGACATCCCTGAGCTTTGCTCAAGACTCGAGCAACTCGCTATTGAGGAGTGTGATAAGCTGATATTGCTTAAGCTCGACCGATTCGAGTACTTGACATACTTAAGAATAACACAGTGCAATTCCATTGAGAGATTGGACCTTTCATGTTTAATTCATCTGAATGAATTATCGGTTACGGATTGCAATTCCATTGAGAGATTGGACCTTTCATGTTTAATTCATCTGAATGAATTATCGGTTACGGATTGCATTAACCTAGTCGAAATTCAATGCCCTAACGAGGCAAAGTTAAATGTAAGTGTTCAGGATTGCAAGAAACTCACTCAGCTTGGGGGATTTGAAAAGTTGGATTTAATTAACATGGGAATTTCTGGTTGCGACTCATTGGAAGAGAACGGGAGCTTTCGTTTGACTAGTGAAGGGATGTTTCCTGAATAGAGGTAAATAAACAGCGACAATCATTTTTCTTCTGAGATTCATGACCTACTTTTCATCGCATCTTCTTTTGACAAGAAGTTTTCCATAACAGGGTTCTGTACTTTCCTAAATTGCTACTCTTACAAAATTGAAGGAGTGGGGGAGTTGGTCATAGAAGTTGACATGATGCTTCAGCCAAGATCAAAATGTAGACCCAAATGTCAATAGAAGACATTTGGTCATCTAGTAAGACTCTTCATCCTTCAAACCGCCAGGGTGAGCAAATAGACTAATACTTTTCTTGAAGCTCTATCTTTTGAGAATGATTTGCTCCACATGGTGTATCTAGTTAATTGATTTCGGAAATTCTGAATTTGCCTGCATATATTGCTATTTTGGTTATGTTATTGCAATGTTTTTCATTTATCCATCCATTTGCAGCTTTTTTAGACTGCAAACAGATGAGCGGCTTGTGAGGCAAGGATGAAAACATCAAACCTACGTAAACAATAATTCCTTGGTGATTTACAGTTCCCCTCTCGGTGAACTGTGATTTGAAGTTTTCACCTAGAGGCCAATGATCTTCCGTTACTCAATATTGTCAACTACGCCCAGAATTTCCCGATGTCCAAAAGTTCATAATTTCTTTCCAAAAATCCTTTGTCATTTTGAGTTCCTTCGTGTCAAACTTGACTAATGGCAGATGTCCTGTTTGGGACAAACGCCTTTCTGTTTTTCATGATGAACGAAAACCCTGTCAAGTTTCTTAATGTTCCCTTGATGTTCCTCTTGAACCTCCTAGAAGAGCATCGAGTCCCAGTAAGTATGATGAAATGAGCTAAAATTAAATATAAAGTTGAAGTGTTTTTGTTCAGTGATAAAAAAAAAAATGTTAAAAGTAGTTTTGACTAGTCTGTCATGTATAAATGTGGACCAGCTTAACATTACCAGTGGTCAAACTGTTGTTTCGAAAGATTATTAAGCAAGGTAAATGGGCGCTGCCTCTATGACAGGTTTGGTTGGTCTATGTAATGATCTAGGATTACTTTGGGACTTAAATTCAATTAACTGTATCGATGACCTTTTGCATTAATAGACAATTTTTTGCCCATCTGTGAAACAAGCTGGGACGAGGAGCTCAAGAATTTCCTAATTAGTTTGCATCCCATTTGATCCTATTGTTGTCATGGGATTGCTTTATCACATGACTGATTTGGGTGTGGCTAACTGGGTTGAGGAACTTCAAATTCTATACTGAGATGGATCAAAATAAAGAGAAGGGATTTTGTAGATGAAGCATCAGCAACAGCTGAAGACCATCTTGCGTGCCAACCCTGAGAGATGCTCTAGGGCTAACTGGAGTGTCCCAAGGAAGTTTTGATACTTATAAATTTTCAGACACTTGACTTGATCTCAATGTCACGTCCCTGAGTGATTGTAAATCTATTTATTTTCAGTTAAATATGCATTCTGTATGCTCATTCGGTTCTAGCTCTCTTTTAATCAAATGCTAAGCTGCTGATTTTTTTAACATTACCCTGATGCAGAGTTGTTTGATGCGGATGCATTCTAATGATATCACTTTAGAATTGATGAGGCTCTGCAGAGGGAGGTATGCACTGCTAGGCTCCTCCATTTCTATCAGTTTATTTGTGTGATGATATCCTTTGAATGTGATCATATAGGTTTCTAATTTTATAAGCTCAGTTCTCACGTGTACAACATTGAATTTTTGAAGTTGAGATTAACCTCCTCGCAAACTATCACATATTGCTGATACATCTTTCTATCCTGTAGTTTAGGCAATTCACCTTTTCAGCATGATTTTTTTAACTTCAATTCTGTTCCTAAACACATATAGGGAAAGTGTTGCTAATTGCTTACTTCTTTTAAGCCTGTTGGTTTCTTTTTCATTAGCTAGCTAATGAAGTCTTTGTTCATTGTGGTCCAACTCCGATTGGTGTCAATGTTTATGCATTTGTACCTTATATCTCATGGGGTAAATTCCGATGCTACAATCTTGGATATCTTCATTTATTGATAATTAGTCTCTGCTATCTTCCTTGTGCAGATTAAAGTTGCATTTGATGAAACTCGGAGAAAGTCCCCAAACACCACAGGTTGGAGATACGGGCAAGAATGAGCTATGTTAGTATGGAAAGGCGTTACGAAGTTCTTTGCTGTTGGCATTTATCATTTGCTCCGTGTTGTTAATACTCTTCAAAGGATTCTTAATATAATGCGACCTCTTCTCCTGTGGTGTATTAGTCCTTTGCAAGCTTTGAAATTGTGCTATTCTTTAGCAAAAGCACATGGCAAATCTCTAGGAGGAAGACCCCATGTGCAGGTAGTTCTGTATGTGAAGTCAAGTATAATATGTGATTTGTTAACAAGATTACCATTTAGATTTCCACTTCAAGCTACAGTTTTGTGACTGGGAGAGACTTTTTTCGTGGAAAACGCAAATGCAGTGGAATCAGCAAATAATCTGTCAATTGCAGCCAAGAGTTTCAATGAAAAGGTTTCCAAGAAGACTGAAGTATCTCATTTGGAAGAATTTTGAACACAAAATAAGGGCATTCATTAGTTTAGCATCATCTCTCTGGTCTAGTTGCATCTGTAAATTCATATGTAGGCATTTTGCAATCACTTTGGTCATATAATCTCAAACTTGATTTATTTAAGCATGAATCTAAAAGTGGAAGAGTCACGGCCATGTACATTTTCATACCTAAAACCAAGTAGAGAGACCAGTTCATTCATGAAGAGCAGCATTACTTTTCCCCTTCGAGATTCTCTCAAGTGGACACATGGAGCTCCCACTGCTCGGAGTCACTCCTCCATGGTTGTTTGTGGTGTTTCCACCACTAAAACCCTCTCTCTCTCTCTCGGTGGATTTGTCGTGGTACACTTACGTCAGTCTGATCAAGCACTGGGGTCCGGAGTAAAGTATTGAGTTGTTTTATGCAATTCTCGATCAAAGGTTTGTCTGATTCTCTAGTGTGGATAGAGTTTATGTGGGGTCTATTTCTTGAATGAGAATTGGTGCAGAAAAAAAGAGTTTTTCTGTTCTTCTTTCGAGTTCTTCTTGCTAAAAAAGGTGGCGGCATTAATTATCTTACATCATCTTGATTTGAGGTTTCTCTTTGAATGTGGTGTTAAATGGCAAAGAATGAATTGGTGGTTAGTGTGAACATTGCTGTTTAAGTTGTCTAGACAAGGAAGGAGGCTATTGGTAGAAGCTATAACATAGTGTGTTTATTGCAGAGAAGAGGAGAATAAAGCAAAGAAGATCAGATCATAGCTGGTACAAGAGAATGTGCATCTCAGTGTTCGGCTGGATTATCAAGTTGAAATTGGGGAGAGCATTGCAATCTCAGGATCCACAAGAGAGTTGGGATCGTGGAAGAAGAATATGGCAATTGACTGGACCAAGAGTGGATGGGTATGTGAGTTAAAACTGAACGGAGGCGAATCTGTCAAATTAGAAGAACTTATATTAGATTTTGCTGATATTACTGAGATTCCTGTGTTTATTGATTCTCTGAGGAAGCTGAAGAAATTGAGTGCAAGCTGTTATGAGTCACTCAGGGAAGTCCCTAGCTCAATTGGGGATTTACAGAATTTGCAACATCTGGACATTAGTGGTTCTACAATTGAAAAGCTTCCTAGTGCTATTGGAAGGTTAATTCCAATAGTCTGAAAGGGGCAATTCCAAGTGAAATTGTTGACTTATCTTTGCTCAAGATTCTCGATATCACTTTCGCACTGATATCTGACCTGCTCAGAGAGCATCTGGAATCTTTCTTCTCTCAATGCCTTAGTCTATTGGGCTGTGACAAGCTCCGGTCGGCGCTTGAGCTTCCTTGGGGTTTAACATATCTGGCAATCTCTTGTCAGAGTCCGAGGTTGCCACAGCTTTCTAGCCTAATCCACCTAGAACTCCATCCTCAGGCATGCCATCTACTTGAATACATCCCTGGGCTTTCCTCAAGACTCTTGACATTGTATTGAGGGTGTGATAAGCTGATATAGCTGATGCTCGATGGATTCGAGTACTTGGAAGAGTTTTCAATAAAAGGTGTATTTCAATTGAAAGATTGGACCTTTCGCAATGAATTCATCTAAAACAATTATGCGTTGAGCGTTGCAATGACCTAGTTGAAATTCAGGGCCATGATAATTTGAAGTTCTTGGATGGCATATTTATATATGACTGCAACTTCATTGAAAGGCTTCTCTGTCCAAATCACAGTGTTTGAAGAAATTGGTGGCTGTGAGGTGCAAGAATCTAGTCAAAATTGGAGGTCTTGACGGTGCAAAGTTCTTAGAAGAGTTGGATTTTACAGAATGTGAGAACTTACAATCTCTAAATGTTCAAGATTACAAGAAACTTACTCAGCTTTAGAGACTTGAAAAGTTGGATTTAATTGATTTGGATATTTCTAGTTACATTGGAAGCAATACCAAAATTATCTGGAACACTCATCTTTAGAAATAATGGACGTTCACTATGGAAATTGCAGTGATAATGATGTGAGGTATCTTATACCCATATTGCGACAGTGATACTAAGCAGTTAACAATCATTTTTCTTTTGAGATTCATGACCTACTTTTCACATGACAAGATTCTGTACTTTCCTAAATCGATAGTCTTACATAATTGAAGGAGAAGCATAGTTGGTCATAGAAGCTGACATTATGCTTCAGCCAAGATCAAAATGTAGACCCAAAATGTCAATAGAAGGCATTGGTCTAGTAAGATTCTTCATCCTTGGATGGCCAGCATGAGCAAATAGAATAATACTTTTATCGAAGTTATATTTGTTTAGAATGATTTGCTCCACACTGGGTATCTATTTGATTGATTTTTGAAGCTCCAGATTTGCCTACAAATATTGCTATTGGTTACGTTATAGCAATGTTTTTCATTTATCCTTCCATAGGCAGCTTTTTAGACTGCAAACAGATTAGCGGCTTGTGAGGCAAAGATGAAAATATCAAACATAGGTAAACAAGAGTTCCCTAGTGATCTACAGTTTCTCTCTCTGTAAACCCGTGATTTGAATTTTCACCTAGAGGCCGATGGTAATCTGCTGCTCAATATTGTAAACTACGCCCAGAATTTCCCTGTCCAAATTTCATATTTTATTTGAAAAATCCTTGGCCATTTTGAGTTCCTTCGTGTCAAATTTGACTAATGGTAGATGTCCCGTTTGGGACAATGCCTTTCAGTTTTTCGTGATGAATGAAAACCCTGTCAAGTTTCTTAATGTGCCCTTGATGTTCCTCTTGAACCTTCTAAGAAGAGCATCAATCCCCAGTAAGCATGATGAACTGAGCTAAAATTAAATATAAGGTTAAAGTGTTTTTGTTTGGTGAAAAAAAAAATGTCAAAAGTAGTTTTGACTAGTTTGTCATATATGAATGTAGACTGCCTTAACATTACCAGTAGTCAAATTGTTATTTTGAAAGATTAGCGAGCAAGCTAAACTGTTGTTGCTTCTATGACAGGTTTGGTTGGTCTATGTAATGATCAAGGCTTACTTTGGGACTTCAATTCAATCAGCTGTATCATTGACCTTTTGCATAATTGGACAATTTTTTGCCCGTCTGTGAAACAAGCTGTGGCGAGCAGCTCAGGATTTTGCATCCCGTTTGATCTTATTGTTGTCATGGAATTGTTTTATCACATGACTGATTTGAGTGTGGCTAACTTGGCTGAGGAACTTCAAATTCCATACCTGAGAATGATAAAATTAAAGAACAGGGATTTTGCATAGCTGAGGACCATCGTGGGTGCCAAACCTTGAAGATGCTCTGGGGCCGACTAGAGTGTCCCGAGGAAATTTTGATGCTTGTGAAGATTCAAACACTTGATCTGGTCTCAACAGCACATACCTGGATGATTGTAAGTGTATTTTTTTTAATTGAATATGCTTTATATATGCTCATTAGGTTCTGCATTTCCATCAATCAAATATGTAACTGCTGAGTTTTTGTATGTTGCCCTAATGCAGAGTTGTTTGATGTAGTTGCATTCTAATGATATCACTTCTGAACTTGATGAGGCTCTGCATGCAGAGGGAGGAATGCACTGTTAGTCGTACCATGAAAGACTAATTTGTGTGCTTATACTATACATGCTGAGGAATTTCACTTGAAAACAGAATATATGTATGCATGATGACAATCTCCTCCATTCTAATAGTTTATGGTGTGATAATATCCTTTGAATATTTAGGTTTCTGATTTGATAAGCTCAGTTCTCATGTATGCGGCATTGGATTTGTAAAGTTGAAATTGACCTACTTGCAAACTATCCCAGATTGCTGATTTTGCTAGTTGGATATTGCAAAATGCCCATGTAGAAATTAAATCTTTCTATTCTGTAGTTTAGGCACTTAGACCCTTTTCAGCATACTTCTATTGGCATCAACTCTATTCCTAAACACAAACAAGGGAAGTATTGCTAATTGCTTACTTCTCCAAAGTCTGTTGTTTTCTTTTTCATCGGCCAGCTAATGAAGTGTCTGTTCATCGTGGTCCAACTGATGGAAATGATGTTTACGCATACGTTCCTTATCTTTGATGGGATAAATTGTGATGCTACAGATCTCGGTTTTTTTCATTTATTGATGATTATAGTTGGTGCTATTCTTCTTGTGTAGACTCAAGCTTTTTTTCGTGAAACTCAGAGGAAGTCCCCAAACACCACGGGATGGAGATACAAGCAGGAATGAGCTATGTCATTATGGAAAGGCATCCTGAAGTTCTTTCCTGTTGGTGTTTATCATGTGCTACATATTGTTAGTACTATTCAAAGGATTCTGGATGTGAAACGACCTCTTCTCATGTGGTGTATAAGGCCTTTGCAAGCTTTGACATTGTGCTATTCCTTAGCAAAGGCAGAATCACAAATCGCTTGCAGGAAGACTGCATGTGCAGGTGGTTCTACATGTATAAGTTGCATAAAATGAGATTTGTTAACAATATTACCAGTTAGATGTCCACTTCAAGCTGCATTTTGTGACTGGGATAGATTATTTTCGTGGAAAAAGTGAATGCCATGGAATTAGCAAATAATCTGTCAATTGCAGGCAAGAGTTCGATGAAAATGTTTCCAAGAAAATTGGGTGACAATGGTGGAATCTTATTAGTTGAGTGGCTGAAAGCTACTCGCAAGGTACCCAGTTTGGTTCGCTGCTTGTCTACTTGAACATATACTCAATTTTTGCCAGAGCTCAAGGCAAGGCCAAGGAGCTTGTTAAGCCAAGTTCGAATCTATAATACTAACACAAATGAAGTGCGGGTCGTCTTGAAATACTTGTTAAATGTACTAAATATGAAATAATTTGTATTGGTTGAACATTCCACGAGAAAAATCGCAAGTCGACTTATCGAGTCTACACTTTATTTACTAAGTTTCTTAACTCTAGGTAATTATTCCAAAAGGCAGTAGCTTTGTGTTTGACTATTTATAGAATATTAGTCACAACCGTATCGGCTGAATTGATTTGATGTTGGACAACTATGAATTGACCGGATAACTAGATGAGCGTGTTAAACCAGGTGAACCGATTTGGTTTTGTTCATGAGTTTTCATATTTTCTTTGCTTCTCCTTCGATTTCATGCCGGCAATTTGCTTCGAGCTTGTTTTTGAAAGTTCTATCACATTTTACATCAAGATCCTATAAATTACAGCCATTTGAACAATAACTAAGCAATTTTTGATAGGATTAAAAAAGGTTCCCTTTAGGCTTTTCAGTTTTCCACATTTTTGTAACTTCAGGCTCACCGAGACGGTACTTGAAAAAAGAAAACTGTCCTAAAATCAAAATGGAACCACGGAAAGCCTTTTGTTTTATTTAGCACCGGCGCACGGCAATTTAGAATATCTAGCTTCGGCAGTATACCTTGCCATATGATGAATTGTACAAGGAAGAGGAACTGTAACAGACAAATTGAGGAAATTAGGGGGTTAAAAAAACCCCAAAAACAGAGGTGTAAACAACATTTGGCCAAAACAAAGTCGTAACCAACAAAATCGACCACAAAATAGATCAAAACGTCAATCCTACAAATACAACTATGCAGCTGGTTTTGCAATCAGCATCAAATTTATTAGGAAAAGAGGAGAAATAAACAAATCAGACAATTTTACTTTGCATGGGGATGGATGCAGAATCCTGTTACAAATGTATTAGAAGGTAAGAAAATTCAAAAAAGAAAAAGAAAAATCGACAAATATAAATATATATTACTATCACGTACTTTTTTTCTCATTTGCCTATGTTTTGAATGCTGGAGATCGATGAATGAAACAATGAGCTGGATGAACATAATATCGGAAAGATTGAACATTTGCGGCGCCCTTCTGAATATTTGATTACCATTAGATACATATAAACCCAAAGAGCACAACAAATCTCTCTGTTTCCTCTTTCTCACCATTTTTCTCTCTTGATGACGATGGACAGGGTATTCCTTAATTTCTGCTAATTAGAATCGACGTGCGAAGGTCGAGCATTTGCGCTTCAACCATCGGAACCCTTGTTTGAAAGAAGCCTTGAACTTGCCTTCGACCGAATAAAGCTTGTATCTGGCCACCCTCCTCTTCCTCTTCTTCTCCGGATCATTCCACCACGATGCTTTTATCGCCGACTCCTTCACGTTGTCTAGTCTGTGCGGGGGTGAAGCGTGTTCGAGCATGCGAGGCCGGGATTTGGCTACGTACATCTGGTTTTGGTTAAGAGTTTGAATCGTCATGATCTCTAGACTCCGGCCAACTCCATGGGATCGGTAGCTCGGTGACCACGGGTCCATCTGTGTCCTCAATATCTCCCTCTCTCTCTCTCTCCCTGGCCTCGGCCTCTCCCCTTCTTGGATGGGAAGGATTCTTTTTCAGAGAGAGAGAGAGAGAGAGAGAGAGAGAGGAGGGGTCTCTCTAATGTTATGATATGGAGATGACAGCAAACAGAGGTGGTTCTTTCTGTTGGGGATGGAGACTTCCATGTAAGAGAGATAGGCGACCAGGATTTGGACCTTCTATTTTTAACATTGGATATAAATCCATGCACTTTTCTTTCGAAATTACGATGATGCTTTTCTTTTGTTAAGTGAAGTTAGAGGTTACATGCTACTAAGGCTTCTAGATCTTTGATACTAACCCGTGATGCCGGATTCGGATTCGGCTTCGGAGGCGAGAAAAATTCGTCCCTAATCGACTACATTCATGGGGTTCATCAGTCGGAAGTTCAATTATTCAAAAATCAAAGAAAGACCCGCAACAATAAATCAAATTATTAATTTTTTATATAAACGTGATCATGCACATACCTAAATTGCGGTTATTCTTGGTTTCGATCGTCCCTTTTTTCGGTTCTTCTTATTGCCAGATACAGCACGCTTTGTTCCCCTAGAAATCACTTAGCTTGAGCTAAAGGCACTACGAATGCAAATTACAGCGAGCAAGGTAGAGCATTACAATATCCGCATAGATGGCTGCCCATTTTGGTGAATGGCTCAGCAAGACAACTTGGCTCCTGTCGAGTATATATCCATCAAAGGAAATTCAATAGTAACTTCGTGTTGGGAAACCAGAACTCAAAAGCATAGTGTGGCCGTGGTCAGGTTTCGACCAACGAGCTTTCTGAGGCACCTAAATTCTCTTGAGAAAAAGCGACCCAGCACAAGAAGATGGAACCGAAGCACTCATTCGCAATGAATCCTTTCCATATGCACATCAGAATTGTTAATTGGATCACTAAGTAACGATGTCCTTATATGCAAAAGCTATTTACATAATAAAAAACTCCCAGCAGCAAATAGCTCCGACAGTTCATGAATTGATTGTCCAGCTAGTTAGTCTCCACTCTGCACTTTGTTCTATTCCTAACATTCTTTTTAGTTGTCTTGGCATTATCCAAGTGTGAAATCTGCAATAATTTTAAATGGTCAAATAAGCTGGCTCAAAACTTAAGAAGAATGTCATTTCACTTCAGCTTTTCTTATAGGAGAATTAAGGAAAATTAATAGGTGCTGTCCACTTACTATAGAAGACTTCCATTCGATTTTGACATTACCATCTGCAGTACCCTGCTGAGATTGGTCCCGTATATGATGAAATATGTGCAGAAGAACAGCAGCATCAAGAGCGGCATATTCCAGCTGCAAACATTGTGATTGTTACAGTTACATCAAAGGACTACTGCTCTAATCATGTTTCAGGAGACACCAACGGTTAACTTTTCTCCTCTTTTTTTCCACGCTGTGTTTGCTCCTTAATATACTTTATGTTTCTCTCTTTCTTAGGAGTTGAAATAGCAAATGGTGTTTGCTAAAAATAAAAATAATAAAATAATAAAAAATAAAAGAAGGAAAGCTTCTTTTAAAAAATATCAGCATAAACATTGTTTTAAATAGACACCACGAGAATTTTTGTTGCACTAAAGATCTCGAGAAATCACTTAAGCAAATGATTATCATGTCTACTGACCCTAGGCTCTTGATTGTTAAGCATTAAGATATAATTGGAAGTCTCCATGAAGTTCTGTGTACTGACATCATTCTTCCAGATGCATTCCACACATTAGAGTATGCTATTGCAACCATTTGAGTTCACTATTAAATTGTGTGATCTTTCTGGCAATTTCCTTTCTGAGGCAATAATATCAAAAGAAAACGGAAAAAGAACATGTAAAATAACCTGATTTTGATTCAAAGGTCGTTGCTCCCAGTTGCTATTCCTTCTTGTCTTGTTCAAACCAGCACCAAGTATTTCCTAGTTAGAACCAAGAGATAACAGTAAAAGTAATTACTCATCAGAGCAAAAAGCGACCTCAAAGGCATGCATCACAGATTCCAACATGAGTTCTGAGCAAGAAGAAATCATGTTCCCCCATTTTCACCACTATTAGTAAGCAAGACAGCAGCAATATTAGTCATACAATGCAAGTCCACTTTACCTCAGCAAGCCCTGAGAGACCACCACTGGATTCTTTAAATACATTCTGAATGTCCAACAGCATTTCAAAATGCTTAAAACACCCCAGAGTTTCATAGGAGCTGGCGAGTTGCTTCATATCACATTGAAAATTATAGCCTGCGTAGGGCAGAAACATCAGGAAATTCTGTGGAAAGCTATTCACTTGAGCAAAACAAACATACTGAAACATTCAGTGCCAGTCACCCTTAGTCATATCGGTACCAAACATGCACAAATAATTATTCCTTGTCCAAACTCTTGCTTTATGATGCTCCAATGTACGTCTGGTACCAGAAATTTCAAATTCTTATGTCAGTACAATGATTTTCTTTTCCCTAGATTAGAAGACGCATATTGGTGATACCAGATTAAGGCCAATGCTTGGACCAAGAAGTGAAGGATAGAATACAATAACGCTAAATAATTTCTCATACCAAGCTTTAGAATACTTGAAGACTGTAAAATACGACTCAGGCAGTTATCCAGAATATGTGGCACATCCCCTGACAATTTTATTAGATCAATGATGAAAACACTTCTGCTGGAAGCAATCTGCATGATGGACACCTGAAAACCAAAATAAACATCAGACTTAATTAATTTCTGACATTAATTGATGACCTTTTAAGATATTTGTGCTGACAGAGAGGTCATAGTGGAACGAGCCAATCACAAAGGTGACAAAAAGTCATGACAATTGACACGAAGTTGCCAACCTGAGACTTGACAGTGCCTTGATCTTCTCCACCAAATTGCAGCCACAACTTGCTCAACCAAAACCTCTAAATCACCTCAGCAGAGCAAGCAGCTGCTGTAATTTGGCTGAAGAGACCAAGTCACTGCTTAGAGCCAAATAACACACAACAAGAGAGCTAAGTAAACAGCAGTAGGGACATTGATTGGTGAGACTAGCCATGCCAATGGCAACCACGTATAAGATGGTGAGAAGTGGAGACAAAACCATCGTCTTCTTGTATTGCCATATCCTCTCTGTAGTCCTATACCATCTACATCTGCCTTGTCTGATTTAAACCATTGTGATAGTGGTTAACAGATATCAAAAGGCATGTAGATACTCTTTAGCATTTTACACGAATCTTCCAAATGCAGCCTTCAAACGGGTCCTATGTCTGGCCAAGCATATCCCTCATCAAATTTTTTTTGCACTATATAACAAGTACAGCACATCTGAAATCATCTTAAAAGTTTTGTTCTCAGCATGCCATTGTTGAATATCTCATAGTTGATTTCATGGCCGTTGAAATGTAAGAAAGATAGTGGCAATCACCAAAAGCTTGACAATAACTCTTGATCATTAAACCATTTAATTTCCTATTCTGGCAACAAGGAATTTGTTTGGAACAAAAAAGGCACAAAGACAACTTTCAGCGAGTACATAAAACCTCCAAGAGATCATGCATAGGAAGATGAGGACAAACAGGACTTAGCAATTACCTTGTTAGGCTTGCTGCCCTTTACATAATTGGGTTTCCATTCACAGTCCACACCAACCACTTTAGATTCTTCAATACAGTATGTTGCTGTATGCAAACTATCCACTCGATCAACCCAAAAAACATCTTCAATGCCCAGTTCTTTGAGGCACAAATAGTGCTTACGATGCAGAAAAGTTTCATCCAATTCTAAACAAGCCAACGGTTACAAATTAGTATATTTGAAAAAGAGAATGCAACATCACTGAGAAATTCCTACTGTTGTACTCCACAACATGAGATCACCAAGGACTAAATATCTAGGCATAGCATACTCACACCGTACTGATGATAGTGCAACAGAATACACGTTTATCGGAGAAGTTTAATACCCAACGGATACAAAGGTCTAAAAAAATTTTCAAGGTCCACATAATATGGCAAGCAATTGATTCTAGATCATCAGGCACAAGCAGAACTGTTCTTTTCTCAATCATGGAGAACTAGAGACCTAATTGCAGATGCAACTGTCGGGTTCAAGATATCAAATGATTCAGCAATTTTCGAGACATAATGACTTCAGCACTTCCCCAGATACAATTCAAACCAAGATTTACAAGTTATAGCAACAAGAGAACATAAGCAAAACATCCATTCGGTTCACCGAATAACAATATACTGGCCATAAGAATCCCAATCAGTTTGCCACATTCTCTGACAAAATGCAAGCAATATATTGATAAAGATATTCACATTAGAAGGTATATTTGAACAAAGATAGCCATCTACATTGATCAATGCAATTGCCCCATACTTAACTCAATAGCCAAGCATGCCAACACCTCGTTAACTGTGCTTATAGTATCTTATGCATAGTCCAGGTACTTTATGCAAACAAAGCAGGAAGAAACCTTTCTAAGGTTCCCAGTAACCTACTTGAGGCATGTAGTTGGATTCTAGTAGCACAACAGAGGTTCCAATCACAGCAGTGACTGACAAAAAACTGTTTCAGCAAAACTAGTGCAACAACATAGTTTTCTAAACTTACAGGTTGGAGAAAAGAAATTACAGCAATATGTTTGTCCTAATATATTGGCAAACATAATAGATGTTGGCACACCTTTGGCTTTTGGAAAACCTTGAAGAGAGTATCGATCACACAATTCATCAACTTTTTCTGGATAACCAGCTTCCATTGCCAAATAGACCTTTAAAGTGGAAGAGTAAAATCTTAATAGAATAAACAAAAGCACATAAAGTCTCCCTTCTTTATGTCTAATGACAGCTACAAACTGGTAATATGTTATTTCAAAACTTAAACATCACCTTCAGGGAAAAGGCAAAGGCAAGGAGGAAAGAACAACAGTAATAGGACAAATGTTCATCACAAAGGAGGAGGTGGCACCACAGGAATTTCTTGCTCAAGCCACAAGATGTCATTTATGTACACAGCTCAAATGCTATAGTTACATCAGAAGACATACTTATTACTAGAAAATTAATCACATTCCTCTATGAAAGGACCAAGAACCATTAGACATTGCACCAAAGTCCAATAGCAGGAGATAAAACGTGCGATTAGTGAAACAGTTCTGCCAATATCCATTCATAAGAAAGACAGGACTAATAAAACTATTTGAGGAACCCCTGTAGAAGGCCAAACTGCCAACCTCAAAAGATTGACACAAATCTACTAAAGTTGCAACTTAAAATCGTACAACTTCAAGTTCAGCTAAAGAAAGATGCCATAGTTGGAACAAAGCATTTTGGACTAATACCAAGTATTCAATAAGCTGTATATCACCCTTTGCCTTTGACTCAGCAACATCCCAGCACCCTTTTTCTGCTAGCTGCTTCATTGAACTACAAAAGAATAAATTAGTCTTGCTGTTCTCAATACAATGGCTGCAGCAAGAAATTTGGATTTCCATGCACTATCGGCAACATAATAAATAAATCTAAAGCAAATGTCACTTCCAAAAAATTCTAACAGCAAAGAAGTACCTTTCTTTACATTGATGATATACATCAGCAAATTCTTGCCGGAGATTGTTTTTCTTTATTGTCACGTAAGCATACTTCAGCATTTGTCTGTCTATATATTCCTGGACAAGTACACATAACATTGGCTTGCCCATAAATGTGGCCCACTTCTCTGCAGCCCTAAATTCTTTCTTTTCCATCATAGCAAGAAGGAAGGATTTCCCAAATTGGTGAATAGAAAAGTGCTCCAATAGAGTGACTGCTGTCATATAGGACTGGGACTTTATCAACTTGAAAATATATTGCTCAAGAAATGTTAATGCAGTGACTTGTCTAAAGTTCATATTTGTAGCTTTAAGTTGGCATATGACATTCTCAAGGTTTGTCAGTCTCACGTCATACACTTCTACTACCTTCACAAGTATCCTTTCACCATGATATACATAACCCTGAACCATATCAACAAATAAATGCGCAGCTAAGTCCTTTGCTTGCATGGAGTCCGCAAGGTTAGCTTTCAGAAAACGACGGAGAGAAGATATTATCAAGTGACTGAATCCCTCGCAGTAAATGTCAAATATGGGTAGTGCATAGAGACAGTGTATGACAAAAGTAGCGGGTCCAGGTCGGGGCCCATTATTTAATACTTGATGAACTTGATGTTGAAGTGCCCCGAACTTCCTAGTTGCCTTCAAGGTACCTAAGCATTAGAACAAAAGGCAACATCTCTAAGAAAGGAAGTCCAGATAGCCATAAACCAAGGGGATTACAAGCATCTATGAAAAGACTGAAGGATAGCAACATCCAGTAAATGACCAATTATTCCTCATCAAAAAGTGTAATGCTATGTGCAGTGTGACAGTAGTCGTAAATACTGAGATGCACAATGTACTGCACGTGTGTCCTCTAATTGCTGAGATTTGAGGACAAATGTCTTACATGTCTCAAAACTTCAGTTTGTTCTTAGAATAAAACTAGCATCTAAAGAAGAGCCTCATCTTTGGAAGAGAAGTTAAAGAAAAAGTTGACGTAAAACCAGAAGATGCAGGCAAGTCGATCATCTGATACATATAGGAACACTAGAAAAGTCATTTGCTCGCATATACTGCATATGATGTGAAATACCATTAAGGGAAAATGGAATATAAACATGGCAAGAGACTTTTGAAGGGGAAGGCATTATTATACCAGAAGCATAACATTCTTTAATGAGGTACAAGAATACAATTGGCGAAATGTGGGATAAATCAGACAGAGAGTGTAGAGTTAGGGTCCATGATTCATGAGTTTCCTCTTCCGGCTGCTTGACGATTTTATCGTTCCATCCCATGGAAGCAGAACTGTCCCACAAAGAAAAAAACATTGGTTTTGAGATAACAAGCATCATACAGAGTCCTGTTTATCATCCATAAGAATGACAGAGCAGCCAGAACCAAAAAATCACACACTCCAAGTACTGTCATAACCATTCACCAAAAAAAGTTGCTGTCAATTCTCCAAACAAAGAAACTTCATCTGAAGACTCATTTCTATGCACCAAGACCGAAGAGGCAGAATTCAACCAAGTTAAAGAGACAGAAAAATAAAGAACCCAATTTAGCAATTGGATTGGATGTCCTCCGCGATTGAACAAAGTGGGGAAGTTCAAGCAGGCTTTGAGGAACCTAGGCAGAACTAGAAGAAAAAGCTGTTAAACCTGTCCAAGCTTTGGGCATGTCAGGAATGACTTCTATGTTTTTATTTTTGCTTAATCTATATATTGCAGCTCACACACTTTTAACTTTTTATAAATGTGAAACTCATGAAACTTTCACCATACTCATATGTTGACACATACATTCACATATAACTTTTTCATAATTTTCCGAAATTTGAATAATAGCTTAAATTTTGGTGGGAAACCTTTTATTTAAGTCCAAACAAACATGCTGTTAAAGTATGATTGAAGTGGTCACACTCATGCAATTACATGGTTAAAACTAGCCAACCTACAGCAAGTACCATGGAAAAACACCAAATTACCTCATGCTTAGGAAACACTGCACCAGAAAACAAGAATGATAATTGACGGAGTTCGAGCACAGCACATCTCACAAGATTCCTTAAAACTGCAACTTTTTTTTACTATTTTCCTCTACATAATATGTAAAATGAGACTCTAAGAATTGCCAGGCTGCCAGCTAAAGAATCATCCAACACACAAGCCAAGCTCAGTCGCCATAAAGTGCTCAATAACAGAAGCTAATTGAACTGGGAAGTATCGCAAAATCAACGAACTCAAAACAAGCAGACGCCACTATTCTCGCACTGCGCACTCAAAAAGTCACTCCGAAGAGAGCAAAAACAATTCAACCTCATCCCGCCGTCTCCGAAACATCCCCCTGTAACTCCATTTCGGGCCAAATCAAGTCATGCCCTCTTCTCTCTCCCCCCTCAATTACCCAACGAACCCTTCTGCACATCGACCGGAAACGAACCTAAGCTCAAAATCCACAGCAGGCAACGCAATCAAGCGACAAATTGCTCCTCCGACCAATGTAGCAGCAAGAAGAGAACCAAAAATAGCAAATGATGCAGCGAGCAACGGATGGAAAAGACGCGAACGACGAATCGGAAGAACACGAGCGAGTCATTACCGGAGAACGCGACTCAGCAGAGCTGAAAATGGGAGGGCGAGCTCGTGATCAGCGAGCTTCCGAGTCGCCTCTGGTTGGGCAAGAAGTGGAGGAGAGAGAAATGAAACCCTAAATAAATTAAAATGGGCACCCAACAAATTGAAGAACTCGTGGTGGGCCCCACCGGATCTTTCCCCAAAGTGGCATATTAAATTACTGTTTTATCCCCTTTTTCTGCCTCCTTTTTTTTTTATGTCTCTAATGATGAAGTATAAACACACGCGTGACGATTAAACAAATAACCGTTTTGTCTTCTGCAAGGTCACGAGTTTAATTTACGTCACGAGATAATTTCTTTATGGCTCGTCCTAGCATGCCTTGTATGGATAGTCCTCTTGACCCCTAGTACCTTGATAGTATCGTGGTGGCAAGTTCATTAATTTTAGACCTTCGAATCATAGACAATGTAATTAGATTGCGACTTAAACTGAACATTCCTTAATGGAAATATAACTCTTATGTAACTCCTAAGGATGTTTGACAATCAAAGAAAATTTAAGATTAGATATATCTCACATTTGGTACCTACTTAATTTAGGATAAAATAAAATATAATATATAGCATGGATAAAATTATCCTATGAGGAAAGTGAGATAAAAGTGGATGGAATTTTTAATATTCATAATAAGAAAATTATTCTTCTCGAATAACAAATTTTTAAATTGATAAAATTAAAATTATATTATCAAAACAAAAAATAAAATTTATTTTTTTAATTTAATGTTATTTTTATTTATATATATTCAAATTTAATTTTCATCTTATAATATAAATTCAATATATATTTATGTTAATTACATCATTTTTGGTATTTTTAGGTATATTTTTTAAATAAAATTTTATTAGAGAATAATGAAAGGAAAAATAAATAAAAAAATAATTAAAAAGAGGAAAAAAAGCAAATAAAAATAAAGTAGGCAAAAATGTCGAGAGATTTTTACCCTTTCCATTTATGAACTTTTAGGTTCATTCACACTTATATGTTATTTATATCAAATAATGTATGTAACAAGATCTAAGTATATTCAACTTCATTATTATAATTCATCAAACAACAGATATGATAAAACAAAATCTATAGATTTCATGTGTTATATATTTAATTTTATCTTAATAAGAAATCCAAACGACCAAAAATATATATTAAAGGTGATCGCCAGCATTGATCGCTGTTTCTGCCCCTTTTCAGATCTTATATTAGAGATCTTAATATGAGAAGGGTCTAAGATTTTTATGATGATATTCCTGGAAATAAGTGCCTAGGTCTTGACTTCCTAGCCCCATTTTGCCGACAAAGAAAAATAACAAACCAAGTCCAAAGGGGTTTCTGAAAACCCAAAAAAGAAGGGACGATGTCGAATTTAGCCGAGCTGCGTATGTTTTAATTGCAAAATCGAGCTGCTGACGTGGCATCTAACTGATTTTTCATGGATGAGAAAATCATCGGAAAAGTGGAAAGTGAATTCGAGCGCGAGAGAGAGGTGTGGCCCAATGACGGGCTCAAATGGACCTGAAATCGATATGGGTGGGCTTAGGGTTTGGGCCCAACCCAACTGGACCATCTGCATGTGCTATATCGACTATCGAGTACTAAACGGTGTCCAAGCCCATAGGCGAGTTTGGGCCTGCCTTGATCGTTGCCCACGGAATCTCGGCAAGCCCGGCCTCTTCCACCTCGACTGTTTGATCATATGGATCACACAGCGAGACCCCGCCTAATTAATGATCGAGATTATACTGGTCCATATCGTCAGCGAACCACGCAATAACGTTTCCCCTAGACCCACCTGCCTGTCCATCGATCGACTTCTATAACTTTTCTTTTCGTTCTTTTAGGCGCATAACATTTTCTAGCTTGACCTTCTTTTTTTTTTTAGGTCAGGATAGCTTCTTGGGGTGCAAGGCCTTTTCACTGATTCAAACTTTCCACGTTTGAAATGGACGACGTAAGCAACGCAGCAATTCCGGTCAATCTGTAAATTCTGCAGATCTTTCCTCCTGTGTTTCTAGGTCTCCTGAAGCTTTTCTTGCTTGCTTCCCTACGTAAAGAAAGTCAAAGTGCAAGGTCGATGCGAACCCTAACCAAATCACAGAGGAGTCCTGCAGCTTGTATGAGTTACTGATGAGCATCTCTTTCTTTCGTATGAGATCCTTGTCATGACTTGGTCCCCTTCTTGTGTGCTTGCAAAGTTGTGTGATGAGGCTTATTTAGTAACTCATTATACTTAGTAATTTACACTAGCCATGAATGACTTTATGTTCTCCGATGGTGTCTAAAAATAATGTATGAATGCAATTTGATCTCATAAGTTATGATGTGGATTTACTAACGAATTTGCACGCGTCACGTGCATGCGAAAAATTGATACTGGCAAGATTAGCAAGTTATAATCTTATGAAGTACTTATGTAATTAAGTAGTGTTGAAAGAAATTATTGGTTAAACTATTTTAAAGAAATCGTGTTTGTGGTTATGTATATGTATAAATATCTCAAGATTTGAATTTTATTTAGGAAGTTTGTCATAGGAAAAAAAAGATATAAATTTTAATATTCAAACATGTAGGAGATGATATAGAATAATTAATTTATACATTTGCCCATGAGTACAATATTCATCATGTAAGTATTTAAGAATATTTGAGTCTAAAGGAAAAAATATTTAAAATCCCTAAAAGGTAAAGAGGTCCCACTCCATTTTTGCGGTGAGTTCACTTCCAATTTTCAAGAAGGAAAATCAATTAAGATTTGCAAACATATGCGTTTACTTTACCATCTATGAACTCTTATATCTAGTGTAGGTTTCATCTGGTCAAACAAAAGGTCTGTTGCGATACTAAAGAAATAAACTTTGAATTTGAAATCAAACTTTCAGCGTACCCTACTACATAGCGTACCCTACTACATAGACTATCATATTTTGCAATTTCGCAATACTAACGACCAAGCCAAGCCGTGGAAAGATGAATAGCTGACTAAGCTTCCCATTCAACTTATGCTTTGCGGAAACAAAAGCAAATTTAAGGAAATGCTAGTTATTAATAATTTTTTTTGGCTATTTCTTTCCTCTCCTTCCACTGGAGTTATTTCATCCCTCTGCTTCTGTCATTATTGGAGGACTCACACGTACATAAATAAACACACATATTATTGAACTGTCTTTTATATGTTTTGCTAGTATGTTCAACTTGACTAATGACTCAGTTAGGTTCTATCTATGAACCAACCTTTTTATATGAACTAATGGCACCATTTTTTCAAGAAAACAAAGGTCAAGATTAATCTAATTCTTGGTCAACCAACTCTAGAGGCAGTATCTCAGAAACTGAGTCGCAATTGCTTGAAATTTCCCATTTCCTAATCGCCAAATGGAAGCAAATTAGGTCCTTCCCTTCACTTCAAAATGAGGCCACCGTCCACCAAAAACATGAAAGTCAGAGGGGTCGAAATTCTAATGCAGGCCGGGGAAACGCGAGGAAGATTTTTTCCAGATTGTTCTTCCACAACCCTTGAATTTTCTCTGAAAATCATGTTGGCTAATCATTCAAACATGGCAGTAGCGCAGAACTTGTGATTTACTGGCACCGTACCATGACCAAACAGCGTAAGTATATTCTTTTTGTTCTAAAACTAAGATGTCTGTACCTGACTACATATTATGTATGCATGAGAAATGATTGGATAATAATTTTTAATTTATTATGAGAATAATAATATGTTCTGATAAAAAAACTAAATAAGAAAAATTATAAATTATTATGAGATCCATTTTTTTTAAGAATTTATAATTTATAATAAATTATTATTCTTACAATAGACTAAATACTGTTATGCTGATAAAGCCTTGCATGCATGCATGCGTATAAATACTTTTAGAGTAGCTTCTCCATGGATGGCGAGTGTCAACCTCTCGCTATCCTCTTCCTTTCCTTTTCTTTGTCCATCCTTCCTTTCCTTTTCATTCCTTTCCTCTTTGTCTTCTTATCTAATTTTGCCCTTTGCATCTTGCAAATCGGAAAGGCCCCTTAGGGCTTTACCCAGGTACTAGACAAAGTTGCATCAAGAAGCGACTTCACTCCGTGTTGCAGTATGAAACAACTCGATCCTTGATACCCTACTAGCATGAGTTTACATTAAATGTGTGATTTGTAAAATTTTTATCCATTTAAACATCGCTTTATTGATTATATCTAATTCTCATTGAGTATCGGTGACAATCTTCAACATGACATCCTTTTGGGGAGGAGCGTTAGCATGAATACACTTCAAAATCATAAATCTTAATCAAATACACATGGATCTTTGTCATTGCGCACATGTTGACATCACAAACATGATTTGTGCAAATGGGTTTTTCTATTGTTTTCCATTGACCGGGCACTTTCAAAGTTAGGTCAAAATCGTGTGAGAGAAAGAGGCATCGGGTTTATTCCTCATATTCTCCTTCCTTATATTCTTTATTGGGATCAAATGGGTCTTTACCAAGCTTGGCACAATAGCTTAGGGTTTTACTTATCAAGCAACAACTCAGCACGCATAATATTTTTGTCTAGAGGTGATTGGTTGTATGTCCAATTCCCATCCGATCCAATGGAATTAGTCTTTTTTTTTTTTTCACTAAAAAGTATATGTGCATAACGAGAGAGAGACAAATCTTAAGATATTGATAGAAGAGACGATGAGTGAAGAGTCATTTTGTCGCAAGTTGTGGTGCCATTGGACAAGGTAACGTTTAGTTCACACAGTTTACTATTTTTTTTTGGAGAAATAAAAAGAAAAAGTATATGCAGTTAGTTTGATTCGATCCGATTCTCCCTTGAAATCGAAAAGTGAACCACCCAGACACTGGTTCAACTTTTAAAAGCCACGAATTGGACCGACACTTCCGAGGACAAGATCCAATCCGTCCGTTTTGCACTCCTATTTTTGTCTCGACTTTGCTCCCTTTGGAATATGCTTATCCCTATTCTTCTGCGGATCGTAATCTAGCATGGAAAGTGAAATCCCGATTCTTGCAATGATAACGTTTTTATGACGCAGACAGCGACAAACTTTGCTCGGTGGAAACCCTTATTCCGACAAGCCCAAAATATTTATGTAATGCCATCCACGTTCGCTCACCACACAAGACAACGTAATATTTTAACGTTGAACCCGACGAGTTCGCAAGAGGAATTCAACTGCCGAAAATGGGCAACAGTCGTGTTCAAATCTTGATCGTCCATTCCCTCTCGAGGACGACCCCGCTCTACGGAACGCGGTTGCTCTGAAGCTCCGCCTGTAACTTCCAAAAGCTTTCTCGATCACATTGTTTACTGCCTACTCAGGTACGCGTCGATGCCACCGTGTGTCCCCGTAGATTTTCACCTCTCTCTATCAAACCCCAATCGGGAAAACTTGGAACAGGACATTTTTTTCATCTGGGTATCTCCTGGATTGTGCCAATAATGAAGCTGTCGGTCGTTTGACACGATTCGTTGGTTCGTTAATCTTGGTTTTTATTGGGTAATTTTCGCCCAATCTTCTTGGGTGTCAGTCCTATGTTCAGCCGATGACTCCAAACGACAGACTTCTTGGCGCTTGGAAGTGTCCAAATAGTTACATATCTGACCGATTTTTGGTTGGTTTTCTTGCTTTTTCGAGGCCCTATAAAATCTATTTTTTTGACTTTAGTGAATTGTCATGGAGTTAGTGGTTTCCAAAGGTGAAGCTTCTTTGTACCTCCCATAGTGGTGGGCCAATCTTGACTCCCTATATAGTCCCTGCTGGTTTAGCAGCACTGGTTTTGGTATCTATAAACACTCCCAGGTTTTAGAACTGGTGATGTTGAAGAGGCAACTTCAGGAGGAGGATAAGGAGGGTGGTTCTGGATCGGCTCAAGGATCAAAAACAAGGCCTAACATTAGGTAGACTTGCTTTACTAGGGACCATTGTATTCTAGTTTTAGTGTGTCTCTGACTGTGAATCACTATTCTTAATTACTTTGCAGTTATTGGAGAAATGTGACCGGAGGTCATTCGCCGGATGAATTTGCATCTCTTCTTGAGCCTCTTTTTCGGAAAGTGGTATGCTTTGTATCAGTCACCAGCTGTGTTGCTTCAGCAGAACTCTCAAGTCTGATTCTTTACAAATTGAACAATGATTTCATATAATTGTATGCTTAGTATGTGACTCTTCGGTTTTCTCTATAGGATATTGCAATTAATTTCATCTGGCTTAGTGATGTTCGGTCATGTCGTGGATGTAGTTTGAATTTCCATTGAGAAGTTGTTTTCTCATGGCGATTTGGAAGTTTGGTCAGCAAAGCAGGCATTTTAATCTCTGCCACTTCCATTATAATCACAAAAATATATGGCTTAGGCAAAGAAATTTTTCATCACAAAGATGTAGAGGCTTTTTTCCGTTTCTTGTTTCTTATGAAAGATAGATACCTCATGAAGTCCTGATTTGCTCTACCATTTCATATAAGAATTTTCCCATTATTTGTTTCTGAAGTGATTTGTGTTGGGTTCATTTCCATGGATGAGAGATCTGTGAATCCTGTTCTCATGACTAAATTCCAGATAAAAAGTAAATTTTTGCCCCCGACCTCTTTTTTTTCAGTGAAGGGAATTGAATGTTTTTATTGATTGATCAAATGAATTCTTCCATTTTCTAGTTATTTATTTTGATAGGTATGCTGTGCAGAGTTTTCCATATTTGAAAACATCGCACTCTGGAAACATAAGATCTGTCCTGCATGTTGTTTAATCAAATCACCTGTTTATGATTGTGATCTAAACAAGACAGAACTATTGGTATTGTGTATTTCAGAACTATTGACTTCCAGTCTGATTTACATCCTGCATCAAGCAGGTTAGTGAGGAAGTGGAACGTGCGATATTGCGTTTTTCTGATCCGTCCTTAAGGTCAGTGTTCCTTCTTTTTCTGCATCAACCTTCAAGGTTGGTTGCGAATCAGAGGAAGCCATATTGATTTGTTTTCGTATTAGTATTTTCACACTAAACAAAATCTGGTTTCAAGTTCAAGATAAGTTGTTTTCGGACATCATATCGAGAATTTAACATCCCTTATGCACAGGAGAATTTATCTATTTCTAGTCTATATTGCAGAGTGCTGTCTAATCCTGTTGGAACTTCTGAAGCAAGCAGTCTGCGACTGCAATTTATTACCAAATTACCAGCAACCATCTTCACTAGCTGTCAGATAGAAGCCGAGGACGGTACTCCCTCTGGATTGAACTAGTTGATGGAAGGACTAGTGAAGGGTAACAAGTGGCTCACTATCTTCAATGAAAATCGAAATCGTCATCCTTAACGGTGATTTCGGGTCGGACAAGGGACAGGATTGGACAGAAAAGGAATTCAATTGCAGTATCACTCATGCAAGGGAAGGGAAAAGGCCATTGATAACCGGGGAGCTGACTGTGGTGTTGGAAGGAGGAATTGGTTGTCTCCGTAATTTAATCATCACCGACAACTCGAGCTGGATGAGAAGTCGGAAATTCAGGTTAGGAGCTCGAGCTGTTCAAGCAGAAATAAGAATAAGGGAAGCGAGAAGTGAAACTTTTGTCGTTAAAGATCATCGAGGAGAGTGTAAGTTTGCAATGCCTTTCATTTTATGATAACAATTTAATTTTCGACCATCAATTCTTGATTCTATTTGTTGACCTTGAAAAGACTGATTGACACGTTTTCTCTGTTGTGTGCAGTGACCAAGAAGCACCACCCTCCATCACTGTGCGATGAAGTGTGGCGTTTAGAGAAAATAGCCAAAGATGGCGCTCTACACAAGCGCATGACTTTGAGAGGAATTAACACTGTTCAAGATTTCCTCCAGCTGTATGAAGCCGATGTGTTTTCTCTAAGAAACGTAGTGACCATTTCTCTTCTACCTGTGCTAAGTTCCCTTTTCCTGTATGCGTTATTCTAAGCATTGTTAACTAAATCATGCTACTTCTTTTGTGGTGCACTGTTTTTCAGGTACTTGGCTCTGGGATCACCAAGCGGACATGGGAGACAATTGTTGGACATGCCAGCACCTGTGTGGTTGATGATAACAAGATGTACGCTTACTACCAAGCTTTGAACAAGGCCAGTATACTGTTCAACTCGGTAATGAAAGTTGCTCAAGCAACATTCCACGGCCAAACTTGCCAGTCTCTAAGCAAATTGACCCACTCTCAGAAGGTACATGAATCATAACCTGAGACTTTTCTATCTAGTAACTGAGTGTGAATCCATTTGGAGCTATAGAAGGGCCCGCATTTGATGCAATAGTTTGTTTACATGGCAGAATATATACCACAAGCACTTCTCTTATAATTCCCAAATTAGTTTGATTTTGGATTTGATTGAATCTGCTGCTTGGTTGACAGATTTTGGTGCAGAACTTGAAAAGGAAAGCTTACAATAACAAGAATCAATGGGTGCTGCTCGATGCCCCACCCAGCATCACTCTTCTGAGAGCCCTGACCATCTCGCCTACAGGGCCGTCAATTGGCCCGAGCCTGCCTCTGCACCATCTAGATTTCATAGAGCTAATCCAAGGTATTGTGATATTACATCACTTCTATCTATCTTTTTCTTCTTGGCCTTCTTAATCTTTCATAGTTTAGTATTCCTAGTTCTTTATTGGCACATCCACCATTTTGCACATCTACAGTAGCTGGAATAAAACCACATTTTTATTCAGATGGACCAGAAGTGATTCCTGAATTTAATTGCTCATTGGCTTTAACATTGCACTGCTACAATGTCACAGAGAACAGACAACCAGATTGTCTGGGGCCACAGGGTCACGTTCCCACGAAAATCTTTAATCCCACCATAGCAAACAGCTTAGCAAGGCAGGACCTCTCATCCAGATTTAGTGCATTCGAAAGCAGTCATCATCCTGGTTACTCACGAGGACCGTTTGCGCCGAACATCCATCTATATACTGAGGACCTTTTTAAAGTGCCATCGCTGATCCCTGGCAATTTGATGTGGACACCAGAGCATACTTTTGTCATCGAATCAAGCGGTAGGGCAGATTTTGGGATCTGTCCATCTCGCACAGGTTCTGGAGTCCACAAATCTAGGATTTCAAGGCCCAAGGTGGCATGGTGCAAGATCCGTGCCGTGGTGAAGTGGGGATCGGTCCGGCGCGTGGTGGCTGCAAAGAGAACAGCAATGTTCAACTTTGTGCTTTATTAAGCTGCATATATAGAAAGTCCCAACTCCGACAGAAATTTAGGTGCTCCAAGAGGACGAAGCTCTCGTCCACAGAATCCAATCATGTGCATGCTAAGTGTCATTATTTTGCAGTAAAAAGAATGGAAATTCATAATACTTGATGCGCAGTGATTGGTTTGGATGGATGAGAATGTCATGTTCAAGCAGCACCAAATTTCTCCAAAGCATCTAAGGATAAGCTGCCCTAGATGCATCGATTTCATGTTATGAGTAAGCATCTAAAGATAAGTGCCAATAGAACGTGTCTTCTTTGTATAGAACAAGCAAGCTGATCTTATGAAGTGCCTCGAGGTTTCTTCAAGAATTGTAAGCCTTATGTTTTCTTCTTCAAGAATTGCTTGGCATTTTTTGTTCCAACCCATGGATCTCTTAATTTGTGAGCTTATTGCTCTGATGTACTAAGCAGATCTTTGTTTTCTTGGTGGATTAACTAAATATGAATCGACTGTCAAGGTAAGTGGTCTTTTATATATTTTCTTCTATAAGATTACGAGTTTGATTCACATTGTGAGCGAACTTTTAAATAGCTTATGCTAACATTTTCTGACTGCTAGCATTTTGATGAGATTATTTGTGATGTGGTCATCAACTTTAGACCTCTGAGTCATGGGTGGTGTGGAATAGTTACGGCTCAAATAAAAAATTATTGTTGTGTATATGACTCTTATGATAACTCTTAAGGGTCGTTAGCATTGGTCGCCCCTTTTCTACTGCTAAAACAAGAAAAACAAAGAAACCGAGTAAAGGGTGGTTGTTGAAAGTGGGGTTCATTTCGAATCTAATCGAGCTGCTACCTTCACTGACTCCGTGATTTGTCATTATTGACTAGGAAAATTTTTAGACGTCGAGTTTGTGCAGATCGATCATGTTACAAAGCATCGATGCGCGGACAAGCATGTCAGAAAATAAGAGGGGCACCACCTCTCTCTCTCTCTCTATGGATTTCTCCAGATTACTCTCTCTCTCTATTACTCTAGATTTTTCTCTCCCCCTCTCCAGACTTTTCTCTCCCTCTCTCTCTAGATTTTTCTCGGCCATTTTTTGTTCATGGACTCCACCGACTTTGGCTCCTATAAATAGGGGCTGTTGTCCCTTGAAGTGTGTGTGTGTGGAATGTGTACGTAAAGTGAGTGAAGTGTGTACGTGAGTGTGAGTGGAGTGGGTGGAGTAGGTGGTGTGAGTTGTAGAGTGGTAGAGTGACAGGGGTCTTGTTAGAAAAGTGTGTGCGCGTGGTTTGTAAAAAGAGTGGGTGAGCAAGTACAATGAGTACTTGTGAGAGTGTGATAGAATAGAGAGTTGTAATATTGTTTTATAATAAAAGTAATTATTTTACTTGTACACCCACTTGCTTCCCAACAAGTGGTATCAGAGCGGGTTGTCGGAGGCCGTGCAAAGACAGTGGTCGGGGACCATTGTAAGTGAGTAGGCGGTCAGGGATCGTCGAGCGAAGAAGCGAAGGACGTCGGAGTTCTGCCAGTGCACAATCCGGGATTGTGAAGTCGGTTGGTCCGGGACCAGGCTTACTTAGTATAGTGCGGGGCATTATACTCAAGTCACGATGGCGGATTTCTCGAGTTCGGTGAACGGCATGGAGAAACCCAACGACTTCAATTATAATAATTGGAGTACCCGCATGCGGTATTATTTGCTTGGACAAGATTTATGGGATATTGTTGGCTGCAACAACACCACACCACCCACAAATGATAGTGATTTAAGAAAGTGGAACGTCAAATCAGGTAAGGCTCTTTATATTCTTGCCGTAACTGTTGAAGATGAATTGTTGCAACACATAAAGAGTGCGAAGACCCCGAAAGAGGCTTGGGATAACTTGGCGACGCTATTTGCGAGGACAAACGATGCCAAGTTACAATGCCTGGAGAACGAGCTCCTCTCAATCTCGCAACAAAGTATGACGGTAAGTCAATACTTTTCTAAAGTTAAATCTATTTGTGAAGAAATTTTAAAATTAGATCCTGAGAATGCCATCTCTGAGACAAGAATGAGAAGAATAATAATTCACGGGTTAAGGCCGGAATATAATGGTATTGTTACGGCCACCCGTGGATGGGCAAATGAGCCAACTCTAACAGAGTTGGAGAATATAATGGCCAACCAAGAAGCCTTAGATAAACAAATTTCTAAGGTCTCAATTAAGGAGGATGAAAGTGCCCTCTTGGTAATAAAAAAGAGGGTTTAAGGGCCAAAATAGAAATAGAGCAGGTGTAAGCGATGGCAAACCATGGAAAAATCATGGAGATTGGCGAAGGCAAAGAGAAGAGAAGGGTTATCTTGCCGGGGAGCTCGTCAAGATTGCGACGACGATGGCGACAAAGATAAGAGCAACAAAAGGCGTAGCAAACGGTGCTATGTTTGTGGCAAAGTAGGACATATTGCTAGATTTTGTTGGTATAGGCGGGAAGAAGGAAATGTCGTCACTTCTTGCAAGAAGGAGATTGAAAGCGAAGAAGAATGGGACTTTCAAAGCGCTGTTGCGGTGAATGAACGAGAAGAGCTTGCAACCGCTTGTATAATTGAGTTGGATAATTCAACAGGTTCTATCACGACCCGAATAAGAGCAAGCCAAGGAGAACTCGAAGAAGCAACTAACAACGCCAACAAGCAGTCATGAAAAGAAACTGCAAGAGATGCAGGAGATAATAAAGAAGCTAAAAGTCGAGAAGGCAAAGATGGAGAATATGTTGAAGAATAGGGATGAGATGTTAAGGCAGAAGGATCGAGAGCTCAAGGCAAAAGAAAGAGAGCTAGAAAAGTTCCGATGTGAGTTCAAGAAGCTGCAGAAGCTTCAGGACCTCAAGCCCACTATGATGTTCCGAATTAATCATATCGGAAGAGACAGTGAACAAATGAAGGAGAAAAATAAAGTTTTCTTTAAGAAAAGGAGGCCATCTACACCCTACATCCCGTGGTATAAGGATCGGTGGAATAAGATCAAGGGGAAGAAATTTTATGAGGAAAATGATCAAGAGGGCTACACTAAAGTGCTTCGGATGGGACTGAATCGGTTGAAGCACGAAATGAAAGTCACAAATGAGAGGCTTGATCTAATGAGTTCCAATCTCAAAATTCTTAGAGGAGATATGGTGAATACAAAGACCAAATTGAGTGAGAAGAAGGAAAAGGAGACTAAAGGGCAGAATGAATTGATATTGCAAAAATTCAAGGATCACAAAACTCTGTGGAAAGCGGCAGCAGGAGAAGCAACTGAAGATGGAGTCATAGAGCCATCCACATCTAAGGAAGCTTCGCAATATGCTGAATGGAGGGAGATAGTTGAAGAGTCCAAAAACAATATCGACATGGCTACTATATCTAAATTGAGAGAGAGTAGTCGGTGAGGGGGAGTGTCAGAAAATAAGAGGGGCACCACCTCTCTCTCTCTCTATGGATTTCTCCAGATTACTCTCTCTCTCTATTACTCTAGATTTTTCTCTCCCCCTCTCCAGACTTTTCTCTCCCTCTCTCTCTAGATTTTTCTCGGCCATTTTTTGTTCATGGACTCCACCGACTTTGGCTCCTATAAATAGGGGCTGTTGTCCCTTGAAGTGTGTGTGTGTGGAATGTGTACGTAAAGTGGGTGAAGTGTGTACGTGAGTGTGAGTGGAGTGGGTGGAGTAGGTGGTGTGAGTTGTAGAGTGGTAGAGTGACAGGGGTCTTGTTAGAAAAGTGTGTGCGCGTGGTTTGTAAAAGAGTGGGTGAGCAAGTACAATGAGTACTTGTGAGAGTGTGATAGAATAGAGAGTTGTAATATTGTTTTATAATAAAAGTAATTATTTTACTTGTACACCCACTTGCTTCCCAACAAAGCATGCCAATGGAGAAACACAACAGCTTTCCAAAATTCAAGTGCAATGCTGCTTGAGATTCGTATCACAAGAGCATAACGATTAGCACTCTCTACTAGACTTGATAAGCTGACAAGGCATCTAATTGACTTCATAATCGAGAAATCACCAAAAGAGTAAAAGTAAAAATGAGAATATCAAGTAGTATTAAAGCCATACGTGATTTTGGGACTCCTCAATCAGTCCCGGAGATGCCGGAATTGGCAACCTTTTGAATTACTGCCGAATCCATGGGCTGGCGAAATAAGGAGGTTCTACAGTGGAAACATTCTTTAATTGAACTTTAGCTAGTCATGACCTCCGTCAAGTCCGAGGGCTCAACCTTCGATAGGCAAGGGATTTTGCCCAAAATGGGAATGGATTAGGGTTATAAACTTATAATTTATAATCTAATCGAATTGAGTATAATTATATGTGTGATAGCATCTACTATACTAGAAATATCAATGAACCCATAATATCATATTGGGGAGGAAGAATAGAGTTAGAGATTGATTGAAAAGCAAAATATGTGCTCGTGTGAGTAGGTAATCCATATCCAGGTCGATACCTGCAAAAAGATCTTTGAACAATGCTTTAACACCATACCAAATACAGGATTCCAATCCTAGCCAGAAAGGGAGGGAAATGGATACTCACTCCACAAGGCCAGCCACTTCCACATGATCGGAAAATCATATTACATTTGACTGTACACTATATAGACAAAGCACATCTCAACCGTGAATTATATTTGCTGTACGGTAAGACCCACCCAATCGATACGTTGTATGATATTAATTTACGTTGTCTGTAAACCGTGCGATAACTTCTCTAGACCCGTTAATTTACAGGGTTTTTATTATATACATTTTTTTTTGGCGTATAGTTATGTCACCAAACATATCAAAGACGAGTTTACTTCTAGCGGGTCAGCCAACGAAAGGAGAACGAAAAGAGAAGCTTTATCAATCTCAAAACAACCTTCTAGCTTGACTTTTAAGTCCAGAACAGCTTCTTGGCTCGAAAGACCTTACTGATTCAAACTTCCACGTTTGAAGGGACGCAAGCAGTTCAGGTCAATGAGCAAATTCTGCAGATC
Source organism: Eucalyptus cloeziana (assembly GCA_014182715.1). Lineage (NCBI taxonomy): Eukaryota > Viridiplantae > Streptophyta > Magnoliopsida > Myrtales > Myrtaceae > Eucalyptus > Eucalyptus cloeziana. Next base: position 29,757,734 of record CM024640.1, read on the forward strand.
TTTCCTCCTGTTTTCTTGGTCTCCTGAAGTTTCTTGTTTGCTTCACTACGTAAAGAAAGGTCGATGTGCACCCTTACCAAATCATATATGAGTCGTGCAACTTGTATGTGCCTAAATGAGCATCTCTTTCTTTGTACGAGGTCCTTATCATGACTTATCTCCTTCTCGCGTGCTTGCAACGTTGTGATGAGGCTTATTTAGTAACTTGTTGCACTTAATAAATTACACTAGCTAGACATGATATAATGTCCTCCGATGTAGTCTATCAAATGCCGTGTGGTCTCATAAGTTCGGTATGTTTTTACTAGCAAATGTGCATGCACATCACGTGCATGTGAAAAATTGACATTGGCAAGAAAAGCAAATTATATTTAAAAAAAAAAAAAACATATTAGTATGAAATATTTAAATAACTAGTTAGTGTGGAAAGAAATTATTGGTAAAACTATTCAGAAGAAATTGGTGTATGTGGAAATGTATCAATAATTCAATATTGAAACACATAAAAGATGAAATAGAATTACCAATATATGCATTTGCTCATGAGTACAATATTTATCATGTAAGTATTTGAGAATATTTGAGCATGAGGGGAAAAAAGATTTGAAATCCCTAAAAGGTAAGAGGTTCTACTCCATTTTCGTGGTGGGTTCACTTCCAATCTTCAAGAAGGAAAATCAATTGAGATTTGCAAACATACACACATACTTTACCATTTGTGAACTTTTTTTTATTTGGTACAGGTTTTATCTTGTCAAACAAAAGGTCTTTTTGTGTTACTAAAGAAATAATACTTTGAATTTGAAATCAGACTTTTCAATGTAACATACTAAATAGACCATCATATTTTGCAATTTTGCAATACTAACATCCGACCCAAGTCTCAGAAAAATGAATAGTTGACTGAGTTTTCCATTCAACTTACCTACGCGGAAGCAACAGCAAATTCAAGGAAACACCTGTTATTAATAGTATTTTTTTAGGCTATTTCTTTCCTCTCCTTCCACTCAAGTCATTTCGTCTCTTTGCTTCAATCATTCTTGGAGGACACACACATATATACATACATAGATATTATTGAACCGTCCTTCATATATAGAAGGCAACGTCAATGTGGAAATCATGTTTTTCTAGTATGTTCAACTTGATTGATGAACGTTAGTTTCTATCTATGAATCCACCTTTTAAATGAACTAATGACACCCTTTTCTCAAGAAAACTAAGGTCAAGATTTATCTAATTCTAGGTCAACCACTTCAGCGATGGTATCACAGAAACTGAGTCGCAATTCCATTAAAATTTCACATTTTCTCATCTCCAAATTGAAGCAAATTAGGTCCTTCCCTTCACCTCAAAATGGGTCCACCGTCCACCTAAGACATGAAAGTCAAAGGGGTCGAAACTCCTGTGCAGACTGAGGAAACATGTTTAATCATAAGCTGAAGAAGATTTTCCCAGAATTTTCTTCCACAACCCTCAAATTTTCCCGGAAAATCATGTTGGCTAATCATTGGAACGGGGAAGTAGCGCAGAACTTGTGGTGTTGCTCGCATTGTACCATGACCAGACAGCGTAAGTATATTCTTTCTGTTCTGAAACTAGGGTGCGTGTATCCGGTTGCACATCATGCATGCATACATACGTACAACTACGTTCAGAGTAGCTTCTCCATGGATGCCGAGTGTCAACCTCTCGCTATCGTCTTCCTTTCCTTTCCTTTGTCCCTCTCCTTCCTCTCCTTTTCTTCCCTTTTCACTCCTACTTTCCATTTGTCTTCTTATCTAATTTTGCCGTTTGCATCTTATAAATTGAAAAAGCCCCTTAGGTCTTTACGCAAGTACTAGACAGAATTTCATTAAGAAGCAGCTTCACGCTGCATCGCGAAATGACTTGATCCTCGATACCCTACTAGAATGAGTTTACATAAAAATGTGCGTTTTATAAAGTTCCTATCCATTCTAAATTCACTTTATTGATTATATTTTAATTCTTAGGAGTATAGGGTGCAAGTTTCGACACATCCTTTTTGGGGGAACGTTAGCATGTATGCGCTTCAAAACCATAAAATCTTAATCCATTACACAAGGATCTTCATCATTGCTCACATGTTAACATCCCAAATATGATTTGTACAGATGGGCTTTTTCTGTTGTTCTCCATCGAACAAGACTTTTTCAAAGTTAGGTCAAATCGTTTGAGAGCAAGAGGAAGCGGATTTATTCCTCATATACTCCTTCCTTGAATTCTTTAATGGGAACAAATGGGTCTTACCAAGCTTGGCTCAGTAGCTTAAGGTTTTACTCATCGTTCAAGCACACAACTCAACACACATAATCATTTTTATCCAGGCGTGATCGGTTCTCAATTCGATTCGGTCCAATGGAATGTGACTTTTTTTTCCAACTAAAGAGTGTGCGTGCATAATGAGAGAGAGTGAAAAATCTTAAGATATTGATGGAAGCAACAATGAGTGAAAAGTCATTGTGTCGTATCTTGTGCCACTAAACAATATAATATTTAGTTCACATTTTACCAATGATATATATATATATATATATATATATATATATATATATATATATATATATATAAGTCCTATTTGGTCTGATTCCCCCTTGAAATTTGGGAACCAAGAACTAGATTGACACTCTCGAGAGTTGGACCCAACTGGCTAGTTAAGTCCGGGCCGATTCAAGCAATCCATTTTGCATACCCATACTTTTATCTCCTTTTCTTTCCTTTGGAATGGAATATGCTTATCCCTATTCTCATGCGGATGGTAATCTTAGCATGGAAAGTCAAATCCCGATTCATGCATGACAATGTTTTTTCGACACGGACAGTGACAAGCTCGGCTCGGTGGAAACCCTTATGCGGACAAGCCAAGAAAATTTACTTGATGCCCATCCATGTTCGCTCACCACACAGGACAACCCAATATTTTAACGTTGACGACTACTTAAAAGGAAGTTTTTTTTTTGTCAGTAAAAGGAAGTTCAACTGACGAAAAATGAGCAACAGTCAAGTTCAAATCTTGATCGTCCATTCCCTCTCGAGGACGACCCCGCTCTACGGAACGCAGTTGCTCTGAAATTCCTCCTGTAACTTCCAAAAGCTTTCTCGATACACATTATTGTCTCTTGCACGTCGATGCCACCGTGTGTCTGAATAGATTTTGACTCTCTTCTCTCTCTCAAACCCCACATCGTGAAAATCGAACACCCCGTAATGGATATAAAACTCTTCTATTAGCGCCCTCGGAGGAGTGGCTGATGTTATTCGTCCCTTTTGCATATGGGGAGATTAAATATTTGCAACGGAATAAATAAACATGTCGCTTCTCTGAAAAGGCAAAAAGAAAAGGGGGTAATTTTGTATTTGACCGAGCCATCTATGTTTAATTTGCGAAATCGAGCCATCATCTTCGCTAACCACATGACGTGAGATTTAGAGGTGATCGTTTTTCGATTCGGTCCGGTCCCACCAAGGAATCGGGAATCAAACTGGGAGGACCGGTTTCCAATTTTTGGGACTGGGACCGGACTGGTTGATCCCAAGACCGAGAACTAGACTGGGTCTGGTTTGGTCTGGTTTCAATGGGACTAATCACTTTTTCCGGTTTGTATAAAGTAAGAACTTCTGTGCAGGAGTGGGACTCGAATTTTGAGCTGAGCGGGCTGTTTCGGGAGACATTTGTTCTGCGTGTGCTTCGAACTCGCGTGCGGTTTAGTTGCATGCAGCTCTTGTTCTGAAGTGAATGGGCGTACTAGAAGCGTCGCTGTGATTGAAAGTCCAACAATTTGGACTTTTGCATTTACTGGTGGATTATCCAGGGGATGATAACTCTGTCCTCCCGATTTGTCTTCCAGTATGAAATTTAGTAAAAATGCAAAGTTTAATAGATTCTTTGGAATAAGCATGACGGTGGAATTTGCGAGAGGAACTGAGTGAGGGAATGAGGGAAACTAGGAAAGATTAGGGTTTTTAAAAAAATTAAATATATATTATGTAATCAATCCGATCTAATCAGTCTTATTCTCACTTTGGAACTAGAAACCAGACCGACAAGCCACTAATTCCAAAAATAGGAATAAGAAACCGGACCGTCACGTGTGGGAACTGCCCAAAACCAGCCAGTCCTGTCTAGTCTGGTTCGGGCGGTTCTCATTGCACACCCATTACTAACTTGGGTAAATTTTTTGGATGCCAAATGCATCTAAGATCGGTATGGGTGGGCTGAGCGGGTCTACATGAGAGGGCCTACACAAACTGGACTATCTGCATATGCCATTAGAAGTTAAATAGTGCCTCACCCGTAGGTGAGTTTGGGCGTACCTGATCATCAGGCACGGAGTCTCCATAAGCCCCTAATGCTCCCCCCGGGGTCGAACAACATATTGCACGGTGCTCAGGCAAAACCCATTTCAATAGCTGATCATATGAGCCGCATGAAAGAACCCGTTTAATTAAGGAAAAAATATCATAAAAAATCTCAAATCATATCTACTGTGACACATTTACTCGAAACTTTTTTTATAGCAAAACCCACAAACTATGTCTACTGTAACACGTTCCAATATAAAAAATCCCAAACTCATATCTATATAATACATTTACGCCATCAAAGTTCCGTCATATGATTTTTTGATCAAAACAACGTTTTTCCTATTTCATTTAAGCCGCGTGAGTGTCGTTTCAATGACGTCACTATAAGTAAATTGTTAATGGTTCTCATTAACAGAACATTGATGACTGGTAAATTTGTCGCACATTTATAAGTTTGAGATTTTTTTTTATCACAAAAAAGTAGTTAGGCATTTTTGTGGCTTTTACCCTTTAATAAATGATCTAGATTAAATTATTTGTAGACCATGCAAAAACTTCTCCCCTGGACCTGTTCATCGATCGGGTTTTTTTTTTTTTCTCTTTTCGGCACGTATGGTTGCGCAACCGATGTACTCAAAGCTTTCCTTCCAGGCGTCAGGCAGGATTGGCTTAATTGATCTCAAACCAAATATTTTTGTAGGCTTGACTTTGTTTTGGGTCAGAATAGCTTCTTGGGTTTGAAATGCCATACTGATTCAAACTTCCACGTTCGAAAGGGACGGCTAGTTCGGGTCAATCTGTAAACTCAGCAGACCCTTCCTCCTGTCTTCTTGGTCTACTGAAGCTTTTCTTGCTTGCTTCCCTACGTAAAGAAAGTCAAGGTGCAAGGTCGATGCGAACCCTAACCAAATCACGCACGAGTCGTGCAGCTCGTATGTGTTACTGATGAGCGTCTCTTTCTTGGTTATGAGATCCTTACCATGACTTAATCTCCTTCTCGTGCGCTTGCAGCAACATTGTGATGGGGCTTATTTGGTAACTCATTATACTGAGTAAATTATAGTAGCCAGACATGATCTCATTTTCCCAATGCTGTCTGGAATAACATATGAATGCGATGTGGTCTCATAAGTTAGGATGCGTATTTGTTGATGAATGTGCACTCGGGTCTCATGCGTGCAAATGATATTGGCAAGATTAGCAGCTAAAATATTATGAAATACTCATATAACTAATTAATGTGGAAATAAAGTATTGGTAAAACTATGCAAACAAAATTGGCGTATGTCGAAAGTTGCCAATACCTCAAGATTTGAATTTTTGTAGGAAACTTGTTATAGAATAGAAAATTTTAGATTTTAGTATTAAAACACGTAAAAGATGAAATAGAATTATTAATATATGCAATTGCCCATGAGTGCAATATTTATCATGTAAGTATTTGAGGATATTGAGCTTGAAGGAAAAAAATATTCAAAATCCCTACGAGGTAAGAGGTCCTACTCCATTTTCGCAGTGGATTCACTTCCAATCTTCAAGAAGAAAAATCAATCAAGATTTGCAAACATACGCACTTACTTTACTATTTGTGAACTCTTCTCTCTAGTGTAGAATCTAGTAAAAAAAAAGTCTCTTGTGGTACTAAAGAAATAAGACTTTGAATTTGAAATCAGACTTTTCAGCATAACTTACTATATTGACTATCATAATTTGTAATTTCACAATACTAAAATCCAAGCCAAGCCACAGAAAGATGAATAGCTGACTGAGCTTCCCATTCAACTTATGCCATTTGGAAAAAACAGCAAATTCAAGGAAATGCTAGCTATTAATAATGTTATTTTGGGCTATTCCTTTCCTCTCCTTCCTCTCAAGTCATTTCGTCCCTTCGCTTTAGTTATTCTTGGAGGACGCGCACACACATATACACACATATTATTGAACCGTCCTTCATATATAGAAGGCAACACCCATGTGGAAATTGTGTTTTTCTAATTCTAGGTCAACCTACGTTAGAGGCGTTATGACAGAAATGTAGTCGCAATTCGATTGAAATTTCACATTTTCTCATCTCCAAATTGAAGCAAATTAGGTCCTTCCCTTCACTTCAAAATGAGTCCACCGTCCACCTAAAACATCAAACTCAAAGGGGTCGAAACTCTTGTGTGCAGACTGAGGAAACGTGTTAATCATAAGCTGAAGAAGATTTCCCAGAATTTTCTTCCACAACCCTCAAATTTTCCCGGAAAATCATCTTCGCTAATCATTCGAACAGGGAAGTAGCGCAGAACTTGTGGTGTTGCTCGCATTGTACCATGACCAGACAGCGTAAGTATATCCTTTCTGTTCTGAAACTAGGGTGCTTGTATCCGATTGCACATCATGCATTCATACATACATACAAATACGTTCAGAGTAGCTTCTCCATGGATGCCGAGTGTCAACCTCTCGCTATGGCCGGTTCAGGCGGTCCGTTTTGCTCACCCTTTTTTTGGTCTCATTTTCTTTCCTTTAGAATGGAATATGCTTATCCCAATTCTCATGCGGATCGTTATCCTAGCATGGAAAGTGAAATCCCGATTCATGCGTGACAATGTTTTGTTGATGTGGACAGTGATAAACTCGGCTCGGTGGAAACCCTTATTCCGACGAGCCAAGAAAATTTACGTAATGCCCATCCATGTTTGCTCACCCCACAAGACAACCTAATATTTTAACGTTGAACCCGACGACTTCTTAAAAAGAAGTTCAACTGACGAAAAATGGGCAACAGTCAAGTTCAATTTTTGGTCGACCATTCCCTCGCCAGGACGACCCCGCTCTACGGAACGCAGTTGCTCTGAAGCTCCGCCTGCAACTTCCAAAAGCTTTCTCGATCACATTGTTTATTGCGTGTCGATGCCACCGTGTGTCTCCATAGATTTTCACTCTCTCTCTCTCTCTCAAACCCGACATCGTGAAAATGGAACACCCCGTGATGGATATAAGACTCTTCTATTAATGCCCCCGGAAGGAGTGGCTGGTTCTACTCGCCCCTTTTGCATACGAGGCAATTAAATATTTGCAACGGAATAAATATACAAGTCGCTCCTTTGAAAATGCAAAAAAAAGAAGAAGGTAATTTTGTATTTGATCGAGCCGTCTATGTTTAATTTGCGAAATCGATATGTCATCTTCGGTGACCGCGTGATGTGAGATTACTGACTTAGGTAAATTTTTTGGACGCCAAATGCATCTAAGATTGATGTGGGCGGGCTGAGGGGTTCGGTCCACATGAGAGGGCCTGCCCAAACTAAATAGTGCCTAACCCGTCGGTGAGTTTGGGCCTACCTTGATCATCGGCCACGGAATCTCCATAAGGTATCGCACGGGTCCAAGTACCGAATAGGCAAAGCCCATCTCAATTGCTAATCATTTGGGTCGCATGAAGAACCCATTTAATTAGGGAAAAACGTTAGAAAATAACAAATTATGTTCATCGTGACACATTTATCATTTTTACAATATAAACTGTAAACTATGCCAACTGTGACATATTTACATTTAACTTTTTCTTGCAACTTAAAAAAATTCTAGACTTATACTTATGTGACACATTTACCTTCCATCAAAGTTCTGTCAAATGATTTTTCGATCGAAATAGCATTGTTAATATTTTTTTTTAGCCTCATGAGTGTCACCTCAATAACCTTTTCTTTTTCAGCATCAATGTAGGTAGATTTTTAATGGTCCTCATTGATGGAATTTTGATAGATGGTAAATTTGTCGCACATGTATAAATTTGATATTTTTTTTATAACTTTTTCCCTTTAATAAACGGTAGACATGAAATTGTATGTTGGCCATGCAAAAACTTCTCCCCAGGACCCGCCCATCGATGGGCAGGATTGGCTTAATTGATTGCTTGACTTTGTTTTGGGTCAGGTAAGCTTCTTCGGCTTGAAAATGACGTATTGATTCAAACTTCCACGTTGAAAGGGACAACGCAAGCAGAAGTTCGGGTCAATCTGTAAACTCTGCGGACCCTTCCTCCTGTCTTCTTGGTCTACTGAAGCTTTTCTTGCTTGCTTCCCTACGTAAAGAAAGTCAAAGTGCAAGGTCGATGCGAACCCTAACCAAATCACATACGAGTCGTGCAGCTCGTATGTGTTACTGATGAGCGTCTCTTTCTTGGTTATGAGATCCTTACCACGAATTAATCTCCTTCTCGTGCGCTTGCAGCAACGTTGTGATGGGGCTTATTTGGAAACTCATTATACTGAGTAAATTATAGTAGCCAGACATGATTTCATTTTCCCAATGCTGTCTGGAATAACATATGAGTGCGATTTGGTCTCATAAGTTATCATGCGTATTTATTGATGAAAGTGCCCTCGGGTCTCGTGCGTGTAAATGATATTGGCAAGATTAGCAAGCTATAATATTATGAAATACTCATATAACTAATTAATGTGGAAAGAAATTATTGGTAAAACTATGCAAAAGAAATTGGCGTATGTCGAAAGTTATCAACACCTCAACATTTGAATTTCTGTAGGAAACTTGTTATAGAATAGAAAATTTTAGATTTTAATATTAAAACACGTAAAAGATGAAATAGAATTATTAATATATGCAATTGCCCACAAGTGCACTATTTATCATGTAAATATTTGCTAATACTTGAGCCTGAAGGAAAAAAAAAATTCAAAATCTCTATAAGGTAAGAGGTCCTACTCCATTTTAGAGGTGGGTTCACTTCCAATTTTCAAGAAGAAAAATCAATCAAGATTTGCAAACATACGCGCTTACTTTACTATTTGTGAAGCTCTTCTCTCTAGTGCAGGCTTTATCTGGTACAAAAAAAGTCTCTTGTGGTAATAAAGAAATAAGACTTTGAATTTGAAATCAGTTGTGATACTAAAGAAATAAGACTTTGAATTTGAAATCAGACTTTTCGACGTAACCTACTATATAGACTATCATAATTTGCAATTTCACACTACTAAAATCTGAGTCAAACCACAAAAAGATGAATAGCTAACTGAACTTCCCATCCAACTTATGCCATTTGGAAAAAAAAAACAACAAATTCAAGGAAATGCTAGCTATTAATAATGTTATTTTGGGCTATTCCTTTCCTCTCCTTCCACTCAAGTCATTTCGTGCCTTCGCTTTAGTCATTCTTGGAGGATGCACACACACACATATACACACATATTATCGAACCATCCTTCATATATAGAAGGCAACGCCCATGTGGAAATTATGTTTTTCTAGTATGTCAACTTGACTAATGACTCGGTTAGGTTCTATCTATGAACCAGCCTTTTTATATGAACTAATGTCACCATTGTTTCAAGAAAACAAAGGTTGAAATTTATCTAATTCTATTGTTCTCCATCGACGAAGACATTTTCAAAGTCAGGTCAAAATCGTGTGAGAGAAAGAGCCATCGGGTTTATTCCTCATATTCTCCTTCCTTGTTTTCTTTAATGGGATCAAATGGGTCTTTACCAATCATGGCTCAATAGCTTAAGGTTTTACTTATCGTTTAAGAACTCAACTCGACACAGTCATTTTTGTCACCTTTTCTTTACTTTAGAATATGCTCCCCATGTGGATCGTAATCTAGCATGGAAAGTGAAATCCCAATTCATGCACGACAATGTCTTTTCGACGCGGACAGTGACAAACTCTGCTCGGTGGAAACCCTATTCCGACAAGCCCAGAAAATTTACGTAATGCCATGTTCGGTTATCACACAAGACAACCTAATATTTTAACGTTGAACACGACAAATCCGCAAGACGAATTCAACTGACGAAAATGGGCAACAGTCAACTTCAAATCTTGATCGTCCCTTCCCTCTCGAGGACGACCCCACTCTACGGAACGCAGTTGCTCTGAAGCTCGGCCTGTGACTTCCAAAAGCTTTCTCGATCACATTGTTTATTGCACGTCGATGCCACCGTGTGTCTCCATAGATTTTTCAAACTCTCTCTCTTCTCTCTCTCAAACCCCTCATCGTGAAAATACAACAGCCGTAATGGATATAAGACTCTTCTATTAACGGGCCCGGAGGAGTGGCTGGTGTTGGTCGCCCCTTTTGCATATGAGGCGATTAAATATTTGCAACGGAATAAATAAACATGTCGCTCCTTTGAAAAGGCAAAAAGAAAAGGGTAATTTTGTATTTGATCGAGCCATCTATGTTTAATTTGCGAAATCGAGCCGTCATCTTTGCTGACCGTGTGCGTGAGATTACCGACTTGGATAAATTTTTGGACGCCAAATGCATGTAAGATTGATATGAGAGTGCCTACCCAAATCTGGACCATCTGCCTATCATTTAGTAGTTAAATAGTGCCTAACCCGTTGGTGAGTTTGGGCCTTCCTTGATCATCGGCCACGGAATCTCCATAAGATACCGCACGAGTACGAGCACCGAATAGGCAAAGCCCATCTCGATCGCTAATCATGTAGGCCACATGAAGAACCTATTTAATTAGGGAAAAATGTCACAAAAAATACCAAACTATATTCATCGCGACACTTTTATCATGAACATTTTTTATAGTAAAAATCACAAATTATGCCTATTGTGACACATTTACCTTTAATTTTTTTTATCATGATATAAAAAATCCAAACTTGTACCTATGTAACACATTTATCCTCCATCAAAGTTTCGTTAGATGATTTTTCAGTCGAAACAGTGTTGTTATTATTTTATTTAAGCCACATGAGTGTCATTTCAACAACATTTGCTTTTTCGGCATTAATATAGGTAGATTTTTAATGATCCTTCATTGATAAAACTTTGATGGATGGTAAATTTGTTGTGTAGGTACAAGTTTGAGACTTTTTCTCTTTAATAGATGATGGAGATGAAATTGTACGTGGGCCATGCAAAAACTTCTCCCTTGGACCCGTCCATCGATGGGCAGGATTGGCTTAATTGATCTCGAAACAAATATTTTTTTAGGCTTGACTTTGTTTTAGGTCAGTATAGCTTCTTGGGTTTGAAATGCCGTATTGATTCAAACTTCCACGTTGAAAGGGACAACGCAAGCAGGCAGTTCGGTCAGTCTGTAAACTCTGCAGACCTTTCCTCCAGTCTTCTTGGTCTACTGAAGCTTTTCTTGCTTGCTTCCCTACGTGAAGAAAGTCGAAGTGCAAGGTCGATGTGAACCCTTGCCAAATCACAAGCGAGTCGTGCAGCTTGTATGCGTTACTGATGAGCATCTCTTTCTTGGTTATGAGATCCTTACCATGACTATATCTCCTTTTCGTGCGCTTGCAGCAACGTTGTGATGAAGCCTACTTGGTAACTCATTATACCGAGTAAATTACACTAGCCAGACATGATTTTATGTTCCCAATGTGGTCTGAAATAACAGACAATGTGATGTGGTCTCATAAGTTTTGGTACATACTGAGGAATGTACACGTGCGTCGTGTGCATGTAAGTGATATTGGCAAGATTTACGAGCTATAACATTATTAAATACTTATATAACTAATTAATGTAGAAAGAAATTATTGGTAAAACTATACCAAAGAAATTGGGGTATGTGGAAACGTATCAACACCTCAAGATTTGAATTTTCTTTAGGAAAGTTGTCATAGGATAGAAAAATTTTAAATTTTAATATTGAAACATGTAAAAGATGAAATAGAATTATTAATATATGCATTCGCCCATGAGTGCAATATTTATCCTGTAAGTATTTGGGGATATTTGAGCCCGAAGGGAAAAAGATTTGAAATCCCTAAAAGGTAAAGAGGTCCCACCCCATTTTCGCGGTAGGTTCAGTTCCGATCTTCAAGAAGGAAAATCAATCTAGGTTTACGAACATACACACTTACTTTACTATGTGTGAACTCTTCTATTTGGTGCGGGTTTTATCTGGTCAAACAAAATGTCTCTTATAGTATTAAAGAAATAAGACTTTGAATTAATAGACTTTTCGATGTAACTTACTACATAGACTATCATATTTTGCAATTTCACAACACTAACATCCAAGCAAAGATGAATAGCTGATTGAGCTTCCCATTCAACTTATGCTATGTGGAAACAACAGTAAATTCAATGAAACACTAGTTATTAATAGTGTTTTTCGAGGCTATTCCTTTCCTTTCCTTCCACTCGAGTCATTCCGTCCCTTTGCTGCAGTCATTCTTGGAGGACACGCACATATACATACACACATATTATTGAACCGTCCTTCATATATAGAAGGCAAAGTCCATGTGGAAATTATGTTTTTCTAGTATGTTCAACTTGACTAATGATTCAGTTAGGTTCTATCTATGAACCGGCCTTTTTATATGAACTAATGACACCATTTTGTTCCAAGAAAACAAACGTCAGGATTAATCTAATTCTAGGTCAACCTACTTTGGAGGCGGTATCACAGAAACTGAGTCGCAATTCCATTGAAATTTCTCATTTCCTCATCTCCAAATCAAAGCAAATTAGGTCCTTCCCTTAACTTCAAAATGAGTCCACCGTCCACCCTAAACATGAAAGTCAAAGGGATCGAAACTTTTGTGCAGAGTGAGGAAACTTGTTAATCATAAGCTGAACAAGATTTTCCCAGAGTGTTCTTCCACGCCCTCGAATTTTCCCTGATAATCATCTTGGCTAATCAGTCGAACAGGGAAGTAGCGCAGAACTTGTGGTGTTGCTCGCATTGTACCATGACCAGACAGCGTAAGTATGTTCTTTCTGTTCTGAAACTAGGGTGCGTGTATCCGACTGCACATCATACATGCATACATACGTACAAATACCTTCAAAGTAGATTTCCCATAGATGCCTAGTGTCAACCTCTCTCTATCCTCTTCCTTTCCTTTTCTTGGTCACTCTCCTTCCTTTCCTTTTCTTTCCTTTTCATTCCTTTCCCTTTGTCTTCTTATCTAATTTTTCCGTTTGCATCTTACAAATTGAAAAAGCCCCTTTGGTCTTCACACGGTACTAGGCAAAGTTGCATCAAGAAGTGGCTACACGCCGCCTCGCAATAATGGAACGACTCGAACCTCGATACCCAATTAGTAAGAGTTCATGTTAAACGTGTGTTTTGCAAAGTTTTTATCCATTTAAAGTTCATTTTATTGATTATATTTAGTTTTTATGAGTATAGGTGGCAACTTTCAACACGACATCCTTTTGTGAAGGAACGTTAACCTGTATACGCTTGAGAATCAGAAAATCTTGATCCATTATAGATGGATCTTGGTCATTGTGCATATGTTGACATCCCAAATGTGATTTGTGCAAATGGGTTTTTTTTCCTATCGTTCTCCATCGACCAAGAAATTTTCAGAATTAGGTCAAAATCGCCTTCCTTATATTTTTTGATGTGATCAAATAGATCTTACCAAATTTGGCTCAGTAGCTTAAGTTTTTATTTATCATTTAAATTATGGGTGTGCAAAATAGACCGCCCAAAGTAGGAAGTGCCCAGATCGAACCAAACTAGCTTGTTGTGACCTATTCCCAAGAGCGTCAATTCGATCCCGGTCCCTAAAAGTGGAACCGGTGTTCTGGTGGCCGGTTACATATGTTTTTTTTTTTATTTCTATTTTTTCAAAAATAATAAGTGGGTTTAATTTATTGTTTTCGAGGAAATGGGAGCCTGTAATTCAACAATAAAATATCCAGATAGTAGCATAGGATTTGTCTTGAGCTCAATTTGCTTCTGGTCATGCTTTGGACAATAAAGTATATGGATGGAAATGTGAAAAAAAAAAAAATAGCGATTGGTTCTATTGGACTGAAACCAGAACCGGATTGGACCGAGAACCGATCACCAATAGTTCAAACGCTCAATACACATAATCATTTTTGTCCCCTTTTCTTCCCTTTGGAATATGCTTATCCCTATTCTCATGCGGATCGTAATCTAGCATGGAGAGTGAAATCCCAATTCATGCAATGACAATGTCTTTCGACGCGGACAGTGACAAACTCTGCTCGGTGGAAACCCTATTCCGACAAGCCAATAAAATTTACGTAATGCCCATGTTCGGTTATCACACAAGACAACCTAATATTTTAAGTTTTAACGTTGAGCCCGACGACTTCTTAAAAAGTTCAACTGACAAAAATGGGCGACAGTCAAGTTCAAATTTTGATCGTCCATTCCCTCTCGAGGACTCCCCCGCTCTACGGAACGCGGTTGCTCTGAAGCTCCGCCCTAACTTCCAAAAGCTTTCTCTATCACATTGTTTATTGCCTACTCAGGTACGCGTCGATGCCACCGTGTGTATCCCTAGATTTTCACTCTCTCTCTCAAGCCCCACATCGTGAAAGCATGGAACAGGACATTTTTTCATCTGGGTATCTCCTAGATTATGCCAATCATGTAGCTGTCAGTCATTCGACACGGTTCGTTAGTTAATCTACTTGGTTTTTATTAAGTAATTTTCGCTCAATCTTCTTGGGTGCCAGTCCCATATTCAGTTGATGAGTCCAAAGGACAGCTCTTGGCGCTTGGAAGTGTCCAAAATGCAATTATTATTTTGGTACACGCAAGATTGTAGTTACAGATGTGACTGATTTTTGGTTGGTTTTATTGCTTTTTGGAGCCCGAATAGAATTTATTTGTTTAAGTGAATTGTCATGGAGATTGTTAATGGTTTCAAAGGTGAAGCTTCTTTGTACCTTCCTTAGTGGTGGGCCGATCTTGACTTCCCACATAGTTCCAGCTGGTTTAGCCGAGTACTGTTTGCTGTATATATATAAACATAGCAAGTTTTGGAAACTTTTTACATGAAATTTAAGTGCTTTTGATCCTCTGGTGATGTTGAAGAGGCAATTTCAGGAGGAGGATAAAGAGGGCAGTCCTGGTTTTTCGGCTCAAGGATCAAAAAGAAGGCCTAACACTAAGTAGTATATCTTTGCTAGGGGCCAGTGTATTCCGATTTTAGTGTCTGTGACCGTGGATTACTAAAACAGACCCTGATTCAGATTCTGATAACTTTGCAGTTATTGGAGAAATGTGACCGGAGGGCTTTTGCCAGAGGAATTCACATCTCTTTTGGAGCCTCTCATTCGGAAAGTGGTATGCTATGCTTTTCAGTCACTAGCTGTGTTGCTTGAGGAGAACTCAAGTCTAGTTCTTCACCTATTGATTGAAGATTTCATATTACTGCTATGCTTAGTATGTGACTCATCAGTTTTTTCTGTATGATGTTCAGTCAGCATGTCATAGATGTAGTTTGAATTTCTACTGAGAAGGTTTTTTCCTAGTGGTGATTTGGATGTTTGGTCAGCAGAGTGGGCTTTTGATATAGGTCGCTTCCATTATAATCACCAGCATATATGGCTCAGGCAAAGTGTTTCATCATAAAGATGTAGAGGTTTTTGTCCATGTCTTGCTACTTAAAGATATTTCATGGAGTCTGGATGTGCTCTACTATTGTTTATTTAGAATGTTCCCATTATATGTTTCTGAAGTGATTTGTTTGTTGAGTTCATTTCCATGGATTAAAGATATCTGAATCTCTGAATCGTGTTCCCATAACTATATTCCAAACATGAAATGTTCTTTGCTGCCCCTGACCTCTGTATTTTTCATGAAGGGAGTGAATTTTTTCAACAGATGATCAAATGAATCCTTCCTTTTTCTAGCTATTATTTTGATAGGTATGCTATACAGAAGTTCCTTGTATGTGAAAATATTACACCCTTGGAATGTAAGATTTACCCTGCATGTAGTATAACCGAGTCGCTTTGTGATTGTGAGGCTAAACAGGTTAGAACTGTAGGTATTGTTAGAAAATTTTACCTTGACTCTGATTTAGATTCTGCATCAAGCAGGTTCATGAGGAAGTGGAACGTGTGATCTCGTGCTTTCAGGATCCGCTGTTGAGGTCAGTGTTCCTGGTATTCCTGCATCAACCTCCAAGGTTGAATGGGAATCAGAGGAAGCCATATTGATCTTCTTTTGTATTAGTATTATCATACTAGACACAGCAATCTGGTTTCAAGTTCAAGATAAGTTGTTTTGTGACATCATATAGACGCTTTAACATCCCTTATGCACAGAGAATTTATCTATTTCTAGTCTATATCGCAGAATGCCATCTAATCCCGTTGGAACTTCTGAAACAAGCAGTCTGCGACTGCAATTTGTTACCAAATTACCGGCAACCATCTTCACTAGCAGTCAGATAGAAGCCGAGGATGGTACACCTCTCTGGATTGAACTAGTCGATGGCAGGACAAATGATAGGATTACAAGTGGACCCCTATCTTTGACAAAGATCGAGATTGTCGTCCTTGATGGTGATTTCGGGTTGGACGAGGAAGAGGATTGGACTGAGAATGAATTCAATTGCAATATCGTTCGCAAAAGGGAAGGGAAAAGGCCACTAATAACTGGGGAGCTGACTGTGATGCTGCAAGGAGGAATTGTTTGCCTCCGTAATTTAGTCATTACTGACAATTCGAGCTGGATGAGAAGTCGGAAATTCAGGTTAGGAGCTCGAGCTGTTGAAAAGGTTTCAGCAGAAATAAGAATAAGGGAAGCAAGAAGTGAAAGTTTCGTCGTTAAGGATCATCGAGGAGAGCGTAAGTTCACAATGCCTTTGTTTCGATGCCTTCCATATGACAATAACATTTTGATATTTTACAACCAATTCTTGATTCTTTTTGAGGACCTTAATAAGACTTCAAAACATTTACAAGTTTGCTCTGCTATGTGCAGTTAACAAGAAGCACCATCCTCCATCACTGAGTGACGAAGTGTGGCGTTTAGAGAAAGTAGCCAGAGATGGCACTCTACAGAAGCGCATGAATTCGAGAGGAATCAACACTGTTCAGGATTTCCTCCAGCTGTACGAAGCGGATGCACCCTCTCTAAGAAATGTAGTGACCATTTCTCTTCGAGCTTGGCTAATTTCCCTTTTTCCTGTACATTACTCTAAGCATTGTTAACTATCAAATCGTGCTACTTCTTTGGTGGTGCGATTATTTCAGATACTTGGCAATGGGATCCCCAAGCGGACATGGGAGACGATTGTCAGACATGCTAGCACCTGCGTGGTCAACGATGACAAGATGTACGCTTTCTACCAAGCTTCGAACAAGGCCAGTATACTTTTCAATTCAGTATTGAAAGTAGCTCAAGCAACACTCAACGGCCAAATTTACCAGTCCGTAGACAAATTGACCCACTCTCAGAAGGTACATAAATCATAAACTGAAACTTTTCTATCTAGTAGCTGAGTGTGATTCTATCTGGACCTATAGATGGGCCTGTATTTATCGGACTAGTCCATTTCCATGGCAGAATATATACCACAAGCACTTCTCTTAAAATATTATTCGTTCGATTTTGGACTTGAGTGTATTTGCTGCCCGGTCGACAGATTTTGGTACAGAACTTGAAATGGCTAGCTTACAATAACAAGAATCAGTGGGTGGCGCTCGATGCCTTACCCAACATCACTCCTCCGAGAGTCCTGACCAACTTACCTACAGAGCCGTTAATCGGCCTGAGCCCGCCTCTTCATCATCTAGATTACACGGTTCTAAACCGAGGTAGGTGATGTTACAGAACTTCTGTATATCTTTTTCTTCATGGCCTTCTTCATCTTTCATAGCTTAGCGTTCCTATTTCTTTATTGGCACATCCACCATTTTGCTCATTTATGGTAGCTGAAACTGAACCGCTTCTTTATTAAGATAGACCAGAAGTAACTCCTGAATTTAATTACTCATTGGCTTCAACATCACACTGCTGCAATGTCACAGAGAACAGGCAATTAGATTGTCTGGGGCCACAGAGTCATAACACCGCAAAAATCTTTAACCCAACCAGAGACTTTTCGTCCAGTTTTAGTGCCGGCGAAAGCAGTCATCATCCCAGTTACTCACGAGGACTGTTTGCGCCGAACATCCATCCATCTCCTGAGGAGCTTTTCAAAGTGCCATCTCCTGTCCCTAGCATTTTGATGTGGACACCAGAGCATACTTTCGTCATCGAATCGAGTGGCGGGACAGATTTCGGGATCTGTCCACCTTGCACGGATTATGGAGTCCGCAAGTCTAGGATTTCAAGGCCCAGGGCGGCATGGTGCAAGATCCGTGCCGTGGTGAAGTGGGGATCGGTTCGGCGAATTGTGGCTGCGAAGAGAACAGCAATGTTCAATCTTGCACATTATTAAGATGTATGCATTGAAACTCCCACCTCCGAGAGAAATTTAGGTGCCCCAAGAGCACGAAGCTCTCTTCTACACAATCCAATCTTCATGGGCGAAGTATCCTTATTCTTACGTAAGAAGAAAAGGAAACTCATAATGCTTGACATGCAATGATTGGTTTGGACGGATGAGAATTTCGTTTTCGGGGAGCATCAAATTTCTCCAATGCATCTAATTAGCAGCTGCCCTAGATGCATCAATTTCGTATTTTGACTAAGCATCTAAGGATAAGTGCCAATAGAACGTGTCTTCTTTGTATGCATCACGCAAGCTGGTGTTATAAAGTACCTCAGTGCAAGGGTTCTTCTTCAAGAATTGTAAGCCTTTTTGTTTTCTTCTTCAAGAATTGCTTGGCATTTTGTTTGTGCCAGCCCGCCAATCTATTGTATGTGAATTTATTGCTCTAACATACTCAGCAGACTTTTCTTTGCTTCACAGGTGGATTAACTAAACATGAATTGACCATCAAGGTAAGTGGTCCAGTGGTAAAATGAATCGTTTGCCTTCCACAAGTACGAGTTTGATTCTTGTCATGAGTAAACCTTTGAATTGCTCGTGCTAAGTTATCTACATGTCATGCCTTATGGAGAGACTTTCTGGCTGCTAGAATTTTCATAGGATTATTGATGACGGGCTCGTTAACTTTGGACCTTCGAGTCATAGGTGGTGTGAAATAGTTAAGGCTCAAACTAAATAGTTGTATAAGACTCTTATGATAATGGTTAGTAATGTACAGGAGCATAATGAATAGCACTCTCTCAGTTGAGTTGACAAGCTGACAATGTATCTAATTGACTTCATAAATGAGAAAATCAAAAGAGTAAAAGTAAAAAAATGAGATTATTAAGTAGGGTTTAAGCCATAGGTGATTTTGGGCCTATCTTGATCATTCCCAGAGATTCCCAAATAAGTCAATCTTTTGAACTTCTGCTGAATTCATGAGCAAACAAGAGACGACCTAGTGAACTAAGGTGGTTCTACCTCATCGAAAAGCTTTTTAATGGAACTTTAGCTTTAGCGGGTCATCATTCACCATCATATCCCAGGACTCAACTTGGAAAAGCAATGGATTCCGCCCGAAATGGGACTGGTCTAGGCTTATAAATTTATAATGAATAATCTAATGATCGAGTCTAATTAAGTATGATTACATGTGTGATAGAATATATTATACTAGAAATATCAATGAACCCATCATATCGGGGATTAAAATTAGAATTAGAGATCGATTGAAAAGCAAGCATATGGGCTCATGTGAGTAGGAAATCCAAATCCAGGGTAATACTAGCAAAAACATCTCTGAACAAGATTCAATCACCATGCCAAATAAAGGGTTTCCAATCCTACCCGCAAAGGAAGGGAAACGAATACTCACTTCACAAGGCCGGCCACTTCCACCTAATGGAAAAACACATTACATTAGACCCGTCGTGTTTTACATATCTTATCTTACTTTTGCACGGATAGTTATCAACAAACGTATTAAAAGACGAGTTGCTTTCAAGCGGGTCAGGCTGGATGGCTTTTCAGCCAACGAAAAGGAAATGAAAAGGAGCTTCATTAGTCTCAAAACAATTTTTTAGCTTGACTTTTGTGGTCAGGACAGCTTCCTACCTGGAAAGGCCTCGTTGATTCGGACTTCCACGTTTGGAGGGACGCAGGCACCGCAGTTCTTCAGGTCAATCAGTAAATTCTGCAGAAACTTCCTCCTGTTTTCCGGTCTCCTGAAGCTTCGTGCTTGTTTCTCTACGAAAGCAAGTCAAGCGAAAGGTCAATGCGAACTAAAAGCCAAATCATATGCGACTTAATCATATTTGAGTCGCATATGATTTTCGTACGCTCTCATATGCGTGGTTGTGATGCATAAATCTACACGTAGAAATGAATATTCTTGTTCATACGCATGCATAATATCATATCTATTTAGAGGATTGAGGCTCCATTTATTTCGTGGGAAATAAATGATTTAGAAAATATTTTTCAAAAAAATGATCATTTATATCATTTAAAATAATTAGTCAATAAAAATATTTTCATCATCCACAATATATTTTTCCCCACAAATTTTTGGCGCTAATTGCAAGTTGCCCCAACTGTTTGATTTTCGCAATTTTCCCCTAAAAGTTTTGAAATCGGTTGCAATGTCTTCCTTATGGTTGACTCTAGCCAGTTGTCATAAAAAAGGGCTACAGTTTTAATAATTTCTTGAATCTAGCCCATACTATTAAGAAAATCAATCAAAGAACCAAACGTCGTCCAAACTTTCGAAGGTGTCATGAAATCAGCCAAAATTTGCATTATCATTTTCAAAAAAATGACCTATGAGAACTTGTAACATCGGGTAAAGCATAAAGCAAACCAAGAAATGCAGAAAAAAAATCCTAATACTAAAAAAAAAAAAAAAAATACAATTTTGCATAATTTGGTCATTAGCACAAATTAACATGTTTACTCTTAAACCCAATTATTTTGCTTGTTAAACAAAAGATATGACGTTATAACGTTAACATTAGTTTATAGGAAATATAACACGAGTATCAAATCTCGATTCAGCGTGACAATGTGCCGAATTTTGTTATTAAATTACCAAATCATTATAAATATCTTACCTCCAGATGGTCCTCGTGTGAGCAAATACTTGTGAATCAGAAGAAACGATTTTATAATTTCTATCATCAATTAAATTGGAAAAGAAATATTTTTTTGAGAGAGAGAGACGAGTCTAGCATGTGGTAGCCGCTTGTAAAGGCTACCCAATTGCCACACACATGGGAAGAAAAACACCTAAAGTCCAAGTGGACATATAAGTGTCAAAACTTCTAAAATGCATTTAAATGCCACTTTTTTTTAGAATCAATCACTTAAGTGTTAATTCCGCCGAAACTTATTAGAAATCCGACATTATGTTATTTTATTAATAAAACCATCTATATGGCTTGTCGAAATGTCTACTCAATAATCATTGTCTCAAAACAACGTCATTTTGGCCCCAAATTTGATTTTTAATGTAAATATTAATTAAATTAAATTTAAAAAACTAAGTTTAATTTAATTAAGAGGGATAAGTGCAATAGAAGTCCTAAAACTTGTAACAAAAATGCAATTGAGTCCTAAAACTTGTAAAAAGTACAATTAAGTTATAAAATTTGTCAAATTGGTTTAATCAAGTCCTAAAGTTAACACTGTTAGTTTTTTTAACGAAAAAAATTGATGTGGCATTTAAAATAAATTTTTATTTTCCATGTGGCTTTTTTAAATTATTTTTTATTCAAATTAGATTTAAAAACTATAAAAGAAAAGCTAAAATTTATTTAAAAACAAAACAATTCAAAAAGAAAAAGAAAATGAAAATGGTTGCCACTTTCGCCGCCACCGCCCATCACTAGAGGGGCCGGCCTTTTCTTTTCTAATTTTAAAATCTAATTTGAATAAAAAATAATTTAAAAAAGCCACATGGAAAATAAAAATTCATTTTAAATGCCACGTCAACATTTTCTGTTAAAAAGTTAAACAGTGTTAATTTTAGGACTCGATTAAACCAATTTAACGACTTTTAGTACTTAATTGCACTTTTTACAAGTTTTAGGACTCAATTGCATTTTCATTACAAGTTTTAGGACTTCTATTGCACTTATTTCTTATTAATATTTATATTAAAAATCAAATTTGGACCAAAACGACATTGTTTTTGGCTAATCTAGTCAAGTTAGCACCATGTGAATAATTTTTTTAAAGAAATGCCACATTATTTAAAATTCTCGTTGTTAGCACTTAAATGTCCATTTACTTCTCCGATTTTAGCACTTAAGTATATTTTTTAGAAGTTTTGACATTTAATGTTCACCCGTGATAGGTTTTGGCACTTTGAGTGTCCTTCACCCACGCACATGTGTCAGGCAAAGGTAGAACAACCCTCAATTAAAGTAGCTTGTGTCGATCTTGGATGGAGATTGGATTGAAAATTTGGTCAAGATCAATGTCGATGTGACTTTGGGAACTCATTTCAATACTCTAAGTAGAACATTGAAAAAGAAAATGAAAAGTTTGGAGACAACCTACCAAGAGTCAAAACCTAAGGGGTGAAATGTAATTTGTTATTAGCTGTTAGATTTTCTCACCATAAGACAGCAAATTAATCATGCTACAAACACATGGACGGACTCAATACCAGAGGAACATTGCAACTTGTTTCAAGACTTGAGGGGAGACATTGCAAAACTGAAAAGTCATGGTCAATTAGCAATGAATGTTAAAATCTTGAGGTGCAATTCTAATTCACCCCTATGTCTCTCACCCAATCACATGCATGAAAGGATAGCTATTGCATAGTTGTATTGAAAGTGTCCAAAAAGTTTTCCAACAACAATGTCGTGACGACTTGAAATTTTTGCAGATGGTTGTATTTTAATGATGACCAAAGTTTCTCGATTGTTACTGTGAATAAGGCTTTAATATGCATATCATATCATTTATATATTGTTGCGTTTTACATGAATGTGCCTGAATGAACATATCTCTCTCTCTCTCTCTCTCTCTCTCTCTCTCTCTCTCTCTCTCTCTCTCTCTCTCTCTATTTATATATATAATGGAGTCCTTATCATGACTTATCTCCTTCGCGTATACTCGCAACACAGACTATCTAGTTGTCCTGAGGCTTATTTAACTCATTATACTTAATAGATTACACTTGCTAGACATGATTTTACATACCCCAATGTAGTCTAAAATAAAGTATGAATACCATGTGGTCGTATAAGTTATGATGTATTATACTAGCAAATGTGTACATGTCTTGCATGCTTGTGAAAAATTGATAATTAGGAAAATAGTTTATCATGAAATATCTGAGTAATTCATATATCATATAAAAAGTAATAATCAGTAAAACTATTATGAAGAAATTGTGTATGTGAAAAGGTAAATATATCTCAAGATTTGGTTTTTCTTTAGTAAGGTTGTTACAGGATAGAAAGAATTAAATTTTGATGTCGAAACTTATAAGAGATAAAATAGAATTATTAATTTGCGCTTGTGAGCATAGGTACAACATTGCCAAATAAGTATTTGAGGATGTTTGAAGATGCAGGTCCTATACCATTCTTGCGGTGGGTTCACGTTCTAATCTTCAAGATGGAAAATCAAATGAAGACCTTTGAACATGCTTGCTTACTTTACTATTTGTTGAACTCCCTGGCTGCAAGGTCTTACCTAGTCAAGCAAAATGTCACTTGCAGTACTAAAGAAATAAGATTTTGAATTTGAAAGGAGAGGTGTCACCTACAATACTAAAGAAATAAGACTTTGAATTTGAAATCAGACTTTCAGCATAACTTATTGCATAAAATATGATATTTTCAAAATTTCTCAACACTAACATCTTAGGGGGTGCATGACAAAATTTCTGTTCTAGAAATAGTTTCTGGAACAAAAATAGATTTTTCTATTTCTATTTCTAGAAGAGTTTCTAAGCAAAAATAACCGTTTGATAATGACACAAAATTTCTATTCTAAAAATAGAAATTCGTTTGATAACGACACAAAATTTCTTCCTTTCGAATGGCGGAGGCGACGACCGACGACCTTTAATATAAAAAATAAAAATAAAAATGATTTATTAACAAAAATAAATAAATAAATAAATAAAAAAAATAAAATAAGAATATCATTTTATTTTAAAATAAAAATATCCTTAAAAATAAATTTATTTTATTTATTATATTATATTTTATTTTACGAATAAATTTATTTTAAAATGAATAAAAAATAAAAATAAATTTATTTGGCAAAACACTCAAGACAAATAAAAATAAATTTATTTTAATAAAAATTATTTATTTTTATTTATCATAAATAAATTATTTTTAATAAATTTATTTTTAATAAACTAAAAATAAAATGATAAATAAATAAATTTATTTATTTTTAGTTTATTTTAATAAATTTATTTTTATTTTTAAATGAATAAAATGAATATATTTATTTTTATTTTTAATAAAATGATATTTAATTAAATTAATTTTTAATAAATAAATTTATTTCGATTAAATTTATTTATCAAAAATAAAAATAATATTTATAATAAAAATAAAAAATAAAAAATAAAAATGAATAAATGATATTTTTATAATAATTTTTATTTTAAAATGATATTTATTTATTTTTAAGGATTTTTTTAATTTATTCGTAAAAATAAAAATAAATATCATTTTATTTATTCGAATAAATTTTATTTTAAAATGATATTTATAAAAATAATTTATTTGGCGGCCGGCGACGGCGGCCGGCGGCGGTCGGTGACTAACGGACGGTGGTCGGCGGCAACGGATGAAAGACCTAGGTTGAAGAATGATGAGAAAATTTTTTATTTCTCATTTATGTTCGTAAATCGAAGTAGAAAATTTCAACTTTCGATTTATATTCCAAACCTATTTCGGAATAGATTTTTATTCCGTAAATAAAAAAAAAGAATAAGTTTATCAAACGAATTTACTCGTCGAAATTGGTCAGAATAGAAAAATTGTTTCGGGAATGTAAATTGGTGGTTGTCATGCACCCCCTTAGCCATGTCCTTCCAACAGGGACATGGTCATCAGGGACAAAGCTATGACCTTCCAACAGGTCCCAAATACCCTTACCAATAGGAGGATGCAACAATGTTGGAACCTTAGCCCTTCTATCTTTTCAAGTTGAGCTTTGGTTTTCGACTTAGTGTTTCTCCTCTTTGGGCTGACGTTTGTTAACCCCCTGTCCTCATTTGGGTTACCATGACACCTTTGCACTCCTATTGAGATTTCCTAATGTCACCAGGAGTGCAAGTTCCTTTTGTTGGTGTCAGGTCTCCCTCTTTTTGTATAGTTCCATTTTGAATTTAAAGTTAATACATTCTTTACATTTACAAAAAAAAAAAAGCAACTTAGCCATGTCACAGAAAGACTAATAGTTGGTCAAGCTTTACATTCATCTTATGTTATATGAAAACAGCAACAAATTCAATGAAAAGCCTTTCATTTATCAACGATAGCATTTTTCGGATTGTTCCTTCCCTTTCCTTTAAGTCGAGTCACTTCATTCCTGTGTTTCCGGCCCATTTTTGGACATATATGGTGCAAAAACATAGAGGTCATACATAGATACATTCATATATAATTGAATCGTGCCTACATATATAGAAAGCAACGTCCATGTGGAAATAACGGGGCTTGTGAAGATTAATGTAGTCACAAGCCATCTGGATTTCTATGTTTTTCTAGTATGTTCAACTTGACTGATCAGCCGTCAAGTTCTATGAACATGCCTTTTTATATGAACAAATGACATCTTTTTTCTTTTTCTTTTTTTTTCAAGAAAATAAAGGCTCAATTAATATAATTCTAGGGAAAAGAACACTTGGAGTGCCAAAAATTGGTATAGAAAGATACTCAAGTGCGAAAAGTTATGAACGGTATACATAAGTGTTACTTTCTTTGAAAAATGGGACACCTTAGTGCCAAGTCTAGTGACCTTGGCTGGAAATTCTATATGGCAATTTTTTATTAATATAGCTCGCCTATGTGGCTTGCTAGAGAGCTTAGTCAGCAAAGAAGAAGCAAAACGATATCATTTTGCTTTGATTTGAATTTTAATATAAATATTAATTAAATTAAATTTAAAACTAAATTTAGAAAAAAGGGGGGGGGGGGGTTGCAAAATGGTAAAGAGTTGTGCAAGACATTGTTGTTGTTGCCCCACCGTCATTGGCCATTGCCAGATCTGGCCAGCCCTCCACCGTCGCCAACGGCAAGGGCTTGCATAGCCCTCAACATTCTGAACTCCTCCCCCCTCCCCTTCTTTTAATTTATTATTATTATAAATTTAGTTTTAAATTTAATTTAATTGATATTTATAGTAAAATTCAAATCCAAGGCAAAACAACGTTGTTTTTAGCTTATATAGCCAATTCAATGTGCAAAATGACATCGTTTTGCACTTATTTGGCCGAAAAAATATTATGTCCGGTATTTTGACCAGATTTTCTCACCATTGATACTTAACTAATTCATTTTGCTTCGATTTTAGCATTTGAGCGTACTTTTCCAAACTTTTAACACTCAAGTGTCTTTCGTGCTAAGTTTTGGCACTCTAGATATCCTTCCCTCTATAATTCTAGGTCAACCTATTTTAGAGGCAGTAACACAGAAACTAAGTTTGAATTCAATAGAAATTTTACTCTTCTCATCTCCAAGTTCTGGTGCAGACTGAGCAAACGCGTTTATGATATGCTGAAGAAGATTTTCCCTGAATGTTCTTCCACGCCCTTGAATTTTCCCGGAAAATCATCTTGGCTAATTATTCGAAATGGGAAGTAGCACAGAAGTTGCGATGTTACTCTTGGACTAAACCATGACCAAACAGTCACTGTTCTGAACTAGGGTGCATGCTTCGGACTGCACATCATACATAAATACAGACTTTTGTCATATATACGTACATACATAGTGTAAGTAATGGCTAGGGTTTCACTGTCGTAAGGTGTGTCTTCGACATATAGATCTTCTGTCATCGCACACATGTTGACATCCCCGTGTTGTTCCTGGAAATGGTCATTTTCAATTGTTTTCCATTGACGAAGACATTTCAACCTTCAGTCAAGATCGGGTGAGAGCAAGGGGCAGCGGGTTTATTCCTCATATTCTCCTTCCTTATTTCCTTTATTGCCCGCATGCTTTTCGAGTATGATTTCTATATCAGATGATAATAGGGTCAAATTGCTCGTGCCAAGCTTGGCTTAATAGGTCAAGGTTTTCATTATTGTTTAAATGGGATATTCCCCTTTAAAAAAAAAAAAACCAAATTTAAGTTTAATTCCTATTCTACCGGAACTTTTTTGGGTCGACATTATGAAAAACCCTAAATTAGTATATTTATGACAAATTTATCCCAAACTAATTTTTTTACCAAAAAAAAAAACTCCAACTTAGTACATTTGTGGCAAATTTACATTCGTTAATTTTTGTTAAATTTAATTAATACCACAAAAACCTACAAACCAACAAACGAATGGTAAAGCCTCAAATTGATATACCTATTAAATTCGATGTGTTATCCAATTCAACAATTTGATAACAAAATTAAATAGAAATTAATGAGGGGTAAATTTGTCATAAGTGTACCAGTTTGAGATTTTTGTGAAAAAAAAAAATTAGTTTGGTTTCTTCAAGATTATCTATCTCGAGAGGTTGTTGTTATTCCATACGAAGGTGAGAATGTTAATGAAGACATGGGTCAAATGATGAACATCCAATTGGTCCTGATGTTAATAATTTTGGAGAAAATAATGGCAATTTTTGGATGGTGGGCTGATTTTGGATTATAGTGAAAGTTAAGAATTTCTAATCAAACAAAAAGAAAAGTTGGGACAGGATTGGGATTGGATGTAAAGTTTGGAGTTCTTTTTAGGGAACTGCGTCCTATTTAAACACTCAAAACACATAATCATTTTAATTCATTTTCTCCCCTTTTCATGATAATCACAATCTAGCCTGGAAAGCCAAATTCCAATTTCGTGCGTGGCCATGTTCTTAGACGCGGGCAGTGGCAAGCTCTGCTCGGGGAAAAGCCCTATTCCGACAAAACCAAGAAAATAATGCCGCATTCGCGTAGCACACAAGCCTACCTAATAATTTAACGCTGTACCCGACGAATTCGCAAGAGAAATTCAACTGACGAAAACCGGGAGGAGTCAAGTTCAAATCTTGATCGTCCATTCCTCTTGAGTACGACAACGTTCCATGGAACGCGGTTGCTCTGAAGCTCTCCCCGTAACTTCCAAACGCTTTCTCCATCACATTGTTTTCGGTTTACTCAGTTACGCGTCGATGCCACCGTGTGTCTCCTAGATTTTCTCTCTCTCTCTCTCTCCAACTCCACGTCGAGAAAACATTTTAAAAAGCCATTTTTTTATCTGGGTATCTCCAAGATTGTGCCATTAATGTAGCTGTCAATCATTCAACACGGTTAGTCAGTTGAACTTGGTTTTCATAGGGTGATTTTCCTGCGATCTTCTAGGACGTCCCTCCTGAATTCAGTTGATGGGTCCAAAGGCGAGAGTTCATAGCGCTTGGAAGTGTCCAAAGCGCAATTATTAATTTGTCACACGCAATAATGTAGTCACAAATTCGACATATTTTGGTTTGGTTTTGTTGCTCTTTGGAGCCCAAATAGAATCGATTTGTTTGACTTCAGTGGAGGTCTTTTTAAAGGTTTCAAAGTTGAAGCTTCTTTGTAACTTCCATTTCTGTGGTGGCCCAATCTTGACTCCCTATATAGTCTCCGCTGCTTTAGCAGCACAGGTTGCTGAATCTATAACACTACAAGTTTTAGAAACTTTATACATGAATTTTAAGTGTTTTTGATTCTCTGGTGATGTTGAAGAGGCAACTTCTGGAGGAGGATAAAGAGGGTGGTTCCAGATTTTCGGCTCGAGGATCAAGAAGAAGGCCTGATATTAAGTAGAACTACTTTACTAGGGGCCATTGTATTCCAATTTTAGCGTCTGTGACTGTGAATTACTATTCTTGATTACTTTGCAGTTACTTGAGAAATGTGTCCGAAGGGCTGTCGCCGGAGGAATTTGCATCTGCTCTCGAGCCTCTCTTTCGGAAAGTGGTATGCTATTCATATCAGTCACTAGTCGTGTTGCTTGAGAAGAACTCAAGTCTGGTTCTTCAGAAATTGAATGATGATTTCATATTAATGGTATACTTAGTATGTGACTTTGGTTCTTTCTATAGGATATTAAGATTCATTTCATCTAGCTTGGTGATGTTTGGTCAGCATGTCGTGGATGTAGTTCTGATATCTATTGAGAAGGTTGTTTTTGTGATTCGGATGTTTGGTCATCTCAGTGATATTTTAATCTTGGTAACTTCCATTATAATCACCAAAATATGTGGCTCACGCGAAGTACTTTTCATCACAAACATGTAGAGGCTTTTGTCCATGTCTTGTTTATTATGAAAGATGCATCATGAAGTCCTGATTCGCTCTGCTATTTCATATTAAGAATGTTTCAATTATTTGTTTCTGAAGAGATTTGTTTGTTAGGTTCATTTCCATGATTCTGTGAATCCTGTTCGCATAAACAATTTCCAAATAAAAAGTAAATTTCTGTTGTCCGTCACCTCTTTTTCTTACGAAGGGAATGAATCTTTTTATCAAACGATCAAGTGAAAATTTTCCTTTTTCTAATTATTTGCTGTGACAGGTATGCTATGCAGAAGTTCCTTGTATTAGAAAGCATTGCACCTAAGGAACGTAATGCATACCCTGTGCATAGTCTAATGAAATCACCCATTTGTGATCGTGATGCTAAATGGGACAAAGCTATTGGTTTGTTATGAAATTTCTCTTCAAATCTGAGTTAGATTCTGCATCAAGCAGGTTAGTGAGGAAGTGGAACGTGCAATCTCACGCTTTCTTAATCCATCATTGAGGTCAGTGTTCCTTGTATTCCTGCATCAACCTCAAAGGTTGATTGTGAATCAGAGCCATGTTGATCTTGCTTCATATAATTATTTTCATACCAGAACAGTAATCTGGTTTCTAAGTTCAAGATAAGTTGTTTTCTGACAACGTATCGACACTTTAAACACCCTTTATGCACAGAGGAATTTATGTATTTCTAGTCTATATTGCAGAACGCCATCTATTCCCGTTGGAAGTTCTGAAGAAAGCAGTCTGCGACTACAATTTGTTACCAAATTACCGGCAACCATCTTCACTAGCAGTCAGATAGAAGCCGAGGATGGTACTCCTCTCAGGATCGAACTAGTCGATGGCAGGACCAGTGAGAGGGTTACAAGTGGCCCTCTATCTTCGATAAAGCTCGAAATCGTCGTCCTTAATGGCGATTTTGGGTCAGATGAGTTAGAGGATTGGACCGAGAAGGAATTCAATTGCAATATCATTCGTGAAAGGGAAGGGAAAAGGCCACTGATAACAGGGGAGCTGACTGTGATCTTGCAAGGAGGAAGTGGTTGGTTCCGTAAATTAATCATCACCGACAACTCGAGCTGGGTGAGAAGTCGGAAATTCAGGTTAGGAGCTCGAGCTGTTCAAAAGGTTTCTGCAGGAATAAGAATAAGAGAAGCGAGAAGTGAAACTTTCATTGTTAAAGATCATCGAGGAGAGTGTAAGCTTGCAATGCTTTAGTTTCAATGCCTTTCATTTTATGATATTGACCAATAATCCTTGATTCTATCTGTGGATCTTAAAAAGACTTAAAGATTGACAAGTTTTCCAAGCTATGTGCAGTCAACAAGAAGCATTACCCTCCATCTTTGAGCGACGAAGTGTGGCGTTTAGAGAAAATAGCCAAAGACGGCGCTTTACACAAACGCATGACTTTGAGAAGAATCAACACTGTTCAAGATTTCCTCCAGCTGTACGAAGCCGATGCATCCTCTCTAAGAAACGTAGTAACCACCTTCTTCTGTTCATGTTATTCTAAACACTGTTAACTATCAAATCATGCTACTTCTTTCGTGATGCGATGTTATTTCAGATACTTGGCACTGGGATCACCAACCGGCTATGGGAGACAATTGTCAGACATGCCAGCACTTGTGTAGTCGATGACAACCAGATGTACACTTACTACCAAGCTTGTAACAAGGCTGGTATACTGTTCAATTCAGTAATGAAAGTTGCTCAAGCAACACTTGATGGCCAAACTTACCAGTCACTACACCAATTGACCCCCTCTCAGAAGGTACATATATCATAACTTTACTATCAAGTAGCCGAGTGTCAATCTATCTGAAGCTATACAAGGGGTTGTTTTTATCGGACTAGTCCATTTACTTGGCAAAAATTATACCACAACCACTTCTCTCAAAGTTCATAAGCATTTGTTTGGATGTGATTGAACCCACTGCTTGGTCGACAGATGTTGGTGCAGACCTTAAGAAGACAAGCTTACTGTAACAAGAATCAATGGGTGCTGGTTGATGCCCAACCCAGCATCACTCCTCCAAGAGCCCTGACCAACTTGCCTACAGAGCCATCAATTAGCCTGAGCCTGCCTCTTCATCATCTAGATTACACAGTCCTAAACCAAGGTGTGGTATTGTTATCACTTCTATGTTTTTCTTCTTGGCCTTCTTAATCGTTCATAGTTTAGTATTCCCGTTTCGTTTTTGGCACACCATCATTTTGCATATCTGTGGTAGCTAAAACCGAACTGCATTTTTATTCAGATATACCAGAAGCGGCTTCTGAATTTAATTACTCATTGGCTTCAATGTCACCCTGCTACAATATCACAGAAAACAGACAACCAGATTGTTTGGGGCTACAGAGCCATATCATCACAAATACCTTCAATCCGACCATGGCAAACATCCTGGCGAGGCAGGAATTTTTGGCTGGCATTGGTGCTGGCGAAAGCAGTCATCATCCTGGTCACTCACGAGACCCCTTTGTGCCAAACATTGATTTATCTCCCGAGTCTCCAAGCCCTGGCAATTTGATGTGGACACCAGAGCCTACTTTTGTCATTGAATCAAGCAGCGGGGCAGATCTTGGGATCTGTCAATCTGGCACTGGTTTTGGAGTCTGTAAGACGATGATTTCAAGGCCCAGGGCAGCGTGGTGCAAGATCCGTGCTGTGGTGAAGTGGGGATCGGTACGGCGGGTCGTGGCTGCAAGGAGAACTGCAATGTTCACTTTTGCACATTATTAAGCTGTAAACATCGAAAGTCCTATTTCCAAAAGTCTCACCCACACAAGCCAACCATCACGTGGCGAAGTGTCATTATCTATACAGAAAACAAAAAAAAAAAAAGAAAAAAGAAATTTACAATGCTTGACGCCCGATGATTGGCTTTTGTGGATGAGAATGTCTTGTTTTGGGAGGACCAAGTATCTGCAAAGCATCTAAGCGCAAGCTCCCCTGCATGCACTAATTCAGTATTATGCATAAAAATCTAAGGACTAGTGCCAATAGAACGTCTCTTCTTTGTATAGATCACGCTAGCTGATCTTATCAAGTACCTCAACATAAGGGCTCTTCAAGAATTGTAGGCCTTTTTTTCTTGTTCAAGAATTGTTTGGCACTTTGTTTGTCCCAACCCATTATATCTTGGATCATTAGTTTATTGCTCTGATATACTTAGCAGACTTTTCTTTGCTTTACACAATTTGTGAGTCTTTTACTTAGCTTGCGAAGTCCAAAGTTTCTCAGGGAGGCTTTGCTATTCTCTGTTTGTGACATAATATTCTAACCATTAGAGTCACAAAGCCCAAAATCCAAATTTGATATCATCTGTTTTTTAATTTCTAACTATGACAGAATTATGGGGCAAAAAGAAAATCCCCTTCCTAATTTGCACTCTCCAAATCCAGCGAAAAATACAAATTGGGAGTAGTGAAAATGGCACCTACTTGTGTCACATTAGTTTAGACAGCATGGAAAGTTGCTGGAAGACCAGATCAGACCTGTCTGTTCAAATGCTGCTAGCCTAGCAGCTCAAGCTGACTGAATGATAAAATCTGACCAGATCCAATCCTGTGCGATTGCTTCAAATTGGTCATGAGATCTTAAATTCTTGCAATAACTCTTATGGGGTCAATACTCTGGAGATCAGAGGAGCATGAAGGTAGCTAGCTCATCAAGGTCATTTTTAAGAGAAACGGTTTGGTTCTGGGTACCACCTCACACGAAGCACGAGAGAAGAGAACTCTGCACTCACAAGTTAATTAATTGGGAGAGTGAGTTCTAATGGAAAAATTGGAAGAGAACCAAAATGGTATTCTTGAAGTCATGAATTTATAAATGAAAGCATATCAGCAGTCTAACACTCTAAACATGTTTTCAGGATTATAATTGGCAATTATTTAGAACTCCCATGGAACTTTTACGGCTCAAATATGACGTAATCCCTCTGAAACTTTACGCAAATCCCCGAACAAGATGCAAAAAGAAAGCGGTTTGAATTCATAGGTTATAAATCTGTTGCAATTAATAATTACACACCGATTGCACACTATCCTCTTGTGCTGAGAAAATAGAAGCCTGAACTGCAAAGTTTGTAGGTCTCTGACAAGGAAACTCTTATTTGGTTTAAGCTACAATGAGTTCCTCTGTATTTCATGACATTGGAGGTGCAATTTGTGTTCTCTATCCTGAAAAGCCACGAGAGATGGAACGGACTTCATTATGCAAAGGTCCGTCTGAAGGTGGATTTTGTCTAAAGAATTGCCCGAGGATGTTTCTGTGTTGCTGGATGATGATAAGATGGCTAAAGTTACAGTGGAGTACCCTTGGGGTTTTAGAATATGTGTTAGTTGCTTCAAATATGGTCATTTTTCCAAAGAATAAGAAAAAGTTGAAATGGGTTCCGTAACAGTGTGTTCCCTTGAGGATTTGGCTGATGTGTACCCTTGTGAGGCTTTACAATGCAACGCTATTACTAGACTTTTATCTGAGGACGGTCTGACTACATAACCAGTTTGTAGTACTATTGTCTGATGATGTTGAGAAGGAAGAAGAGTAAGTGCTAGACAAAGTGCCTGAATTGGAGGCTTCCGTTGACTTTGACAGTTGACCCGGATGTTGCTATTCCTCCTGGTGATTTTAAACTTTCTCCAGAAGGAAGAATGCTATCTGGAAGTTGAGTTGGAGACTGCTGGATGGTAGTCTAGCTCCTCAATTCTTTCCTCATGAATGTTGTATGCTGGAATTCAAGGGGTTTCAATAAGCCTTATAAGCATAGAGTTGTAATCCTGTTAGTAAGAATCATGACTATTGTTTTGAATCTTAGAAACTCGAGTTAAAGAAGAAGATGATACTCTAATTGTTAACAGCAATTTCCCTGATTGGCCCTGATATCATAATTATGCTGATTGTGATTCAGGTCTGATTTGGGTGCTCTGTGATTCTCATTTGACTATTGCTATCTGTTCTCACAGCAATCAGTTTCTTCATTGCCTTGTGATTCAGGACTAATTTGGTTTCTTGCTGGAGATTTTAACACAATTTGCTCTGCGTCTGAAGCTAGTAGCTCTGATGATGCTTACTCTGAAGATATAGGGGATCTTAAGCAATTGCTCTTTCACTTGGAGCTGCCGGACATAAAGACTATTGGTAACTTAATCACCTGGTCTAGTAGGAGAATGGTGGGATGTGTGGAAAGGAAGTTGGATAGGGCTGTGGGGAATGAGGCTTGGTTTCAGTCTCTTCCTCTTTTCTCCTGATGTTTCGGATCATTGTCCTGCATCAATGAAATTGGTTCCTGATGGTTTCAGATCTCCAAGACCTCTCGAGTTCTTTAACCTCTAGAGTAAGCATTCATATCGTCTTCGGACTGTGGAAGGTGCTTGGCAAACTGATAAGGTTTGGCTCTCCTATGTTTTTTGCTGGGTGAGAAGTGGGTTTCCCCTGACCAAAAGCAAGCAAATTGGTCTTACCAAGCTTGCCTCAGTAGTTCGAGGCTTTTAATTATTGCCTAAGCACTGACACATAATCATTTTTATGTCTCTCTCTTTCCTTTGGGCTTATCACAATTTTTACGTGGACCGTATTCTAAGCATGGAAAGTGAAATCCCCAATTCTCCTTTGTTTTCTTATCTTTATTTCTTCTAGATCGTGCAATTTATGCAGTCGTCAATCATTCGACGCGTTTAGTTAGTTAGTTAGCTAGTTAGTCAATCTTGGGTTCTACCGGGTAATTTCGCCCAATCTTCTAGGGTACTGAATTCATTTGATGAGTACAAAGGCGAGAGGGTTTGATGGCGCTTGGAATTGTCAAAATGCGATTACTATATTGGCACAAGCAAAAATGCAGTTAAATACAAATGATGTTTTGCTTGTGTCCATGTTGATCGTTAATGGTTTCGAAGGTTCTGTGTGGAAAGTCAATGTTGATTGTTAATGGTTCCGGAGGCTTTTTGGAGCCCAGATACAGTGTACATATTTGACTTGAGTTCATGTTGAATGTTAGTGGTTTGGAAGGTTCATTGAGCCCAAATACAATGCATGCGTGGGGGGCCTATCTTGACTCCCTATGAATTCTTTGCTGGTTCAGCAGTGCCGGTTGCCATATATGTGAACACAGCGTAGTTCTGGAAACTATGGACAGGAATTTTAAGTGTTTTGTGATTCTCGGGAGATGATGAAAAGGTCGAGGATCAAAAAGAGGGCTTGACATTAAGGAGAGCTACTTTACTAGGGATTTATTCCAACTTTTGTGTACGTGACTAGGGATGAGCACCAGCTCTGAAAAGACCTTGGAACCGAACCAAACCGAATGGGAAAACTGGACCGAGATAACCCGAATTCTCTCTTTTTACTCATGCATCGCATCTTGTTGCTGCCTCTAGTTCCCTGCTTGTCAAGCTAAGGAATTTCACGGCTGCTTCATCATGCCTAGACGACAAAGTTATAAGGATCTTTGGCTAAATAAAAAAGGTTGTGATGGCATAAGACAATGGAAGTTGCTAAGAAATTTGAAGAATTTGCCATAAAGAAGTTTCTTCGTGAGAAATGTGAAGCTGATGCGTGGGGCTTATATTTTTCTAATCATGTTGGCCACCTGTCATCATCAATTTTGAGTTTTGTAAGTGAATATTTGAAAGAGTAACGAACCCCCAAAAAAAGGAGCCGTCACTTTCGATTTCAGAGTTTACAAAGATTTTAGGTTCCAAAAACTGAGAACCGGTCCTAACAAAATGAGTTTCGGGGTGATTGTGTTGTTTAAGAAGAACTCAAGTTTGGTTCTTCTAATATTAATTCATGATCTTATACTTCCGCTATGCTTGGTATGGGACTCGGTTTTCAAATTGGGAAGGTTTGTTTTCTAGTGGTGATTCGGATGTTTGGTCGCCGAAGTGGGCATTTTCATCTGGGTCACTTCTCTTTTAATCACTAAAATATATGGCTCTGGCAACATACTTTCCATGTGGACATAACCTAGCATGGAAAGTGAAATCCCAATCGATGCCCGACTATGTGTTTTTGGACACGGACAATGACAAATTCTGCTTAGGGGAGACCCGCTCCCAACAAACAAACAAAAAAACGTAATGCCCACACTTATCACATAACGTGGCCTATTTCCCTTAAATAAATAATGACTTAAGATCGAGTCTCAAACTTACTTGAAATTTCTTTTTTGTCTCATAAATTATCGCCAACTTTCCTTATGTATTAAAATTTGGACCCCATTAGCCTCAAATTTAATGATATGGTCTAGATCCGATGTGTTAATTCAACAAGTCCATTGCCTTCACATCACTTGCTAATGTGGATTTAAGATGGGAAAATTATCAAAAAAATCATAAACTTATTGTATGAATGACAATTCAATCCTAAACATTTCAATTTAGTTAATTTTATCTTAAATCTTTTGATAATTTGTTAATATAGTCTTGTGGCTAATTTTGGTCGAAAATTATTGACATGGATAATTTTTGTAATATTTATTTTTCCAAATCTCTTTCTATTTTTATTTTTTCCCCTTTCCTTTTATTTCCGTTCCTTTTCTTTTTCTTTTCTTATTTCCTTTCGCCAATTTGCAGCCGCAGCACAAGCTGGTGAAGGTCACCAACCACAAGCAAGGCTACCAGGCCTAGATCTGCCAAGGGCATCACAATCTCGCCGGATATGGGGAGGGCTTAAGAGCCCTTGCTATGGTCAACTAGGAGATCATGGCCCTCCCACAATCACCAACCATAGCCAAGGCTTGCAATGCCCTCTCCTAGTGGTTGAGGCCCTTGCAAGTGACCCTCACCGGTTGAAAAAAAAACACCAAGAAAGAAAAAAAGAAAAAAAAAAAAAAAAAAAATACTTTAAAGTTGTCAATGCCAGTGCCGGTTGTGCCCTGTAGAACAGTTGGTGTGCATGTTTGGCCGGAATGAATATAATTGACAAATTATTAAATTATTTAAAACTAAATTAGTCAAATTGAATGATTTATGACTAAATTGGCATGCGTGCAATAAGCGTAAGACACTTTTGGTAATTATCTCAATTTAAGACATCAAAACGACGTCATTTCGGTCTTGTTCTTCCTTTTGGGACTAAGCCCCTGCTCATTACTATTCATCATCTTCTTCGCACGGACTCACTTGGCCACAGCTCCACCGACGCTCACCCATTGCCACCTAGACTTCCGACATAGCGATTGGCGGTCGTTGGACTTATCTTCGGATCTCCATAAAGCTACCCAAAATTTTCCCTCTCTTTTAATATGATATTGAAAAATCCAAAACTGAACAAAACTGATTTGAGCTCAAGCACCTCTAGTAGGGAGTTTTGAGGAAAGATGAAGAAAGAAAAGAAAAGGAAATAGAAAAAATAAGATTTTTGAAAAAAAATATCTTCTTAGATATGATTAAAAGATATCAAACGATTTTATATATTTTCCTTCATTCTACATATACCATAGTATTGTGCATTATATCCCTTAATTATGCATATCCTTAATTGATGTGCTTATCTTTTATTAAACTAGTTTGATTGTAATTAATATTATAGTATCTTATTATCTTAGATAGTTATTATGTAAAGCCAATAAACAGGCTCATGTACTCTTCTTCATAACACATAAAAAAAATACATAAATTTTATGAATCTCCTTTTGCATTATTCTTATCATGGTATCAAAGCTTTTATTGTTCGAAGAAAAGCCAATTGAGTCTTTTCCATGGTTGGCCGTAGGCATGTTCCGTCAGCCGCACCGACGTCCACTTTACCAAACTAGGCTCTTGAGTGCTGTTCTGACACTTTCTATTACTTGTTTTGACAAACAAACACCACCATTAAACTCATGGTTCTCCGAAGAGCTAGATCCTCAACTTTCGTCGCGTTCCAAAACTGCAAGAACACTATCTGAAAAATAAATCACTATCTTGATCAGTAATAATACAACAATTAACACTTTCAGCTTGTTCGATTTCCATCTCGCCTTTTTTGACTTCTGTCATGATCTAACCTCGGGTGAACCACCTAAGGTTTGGCTAATAGATTACTAAGTCTAAACTTAATTCAGGCTCTTTTAAGCCTATACCAATTCACAACTTAGGTTCAAGTATTTAGCATACAAAAGATTATTATCTAAGAGTCGCTACTAACATATTTTTGATAGGTCAATTAGAAACCCAAATAAAGTAATGGGAGATTTATTTTACTCCTATGAACAAGAAATTGTAACGTCGAGGACTTGGTTATACTAGATTTCTCTAATGCATTTTTGATATCATTCTTTTTTTTTCAAAAAAATATCTTTGCAGACATTTTGGACTGATTTTAATTTACTTTCCTAAAATATGAGGTGACCATGCAAGTGCACAAACCATCAATTTAACAGAAAAAAAAATAATAAATAAATTACGGGACTTACTGCAATGTTAGGTCAGAATTCACATCAACTACTCTACATATAATTTATAATTAACATGTAGTCACCCAATTTTTTAGGATTTTCTCTTGTTTAATGAAATCTAAACTATATGTGAGATATTACTAAATGACAAGCAATTTCTAATTAAATTGACCTAACAACAATTACTAAATGACATGCATTTTATGAACCTAATTCTAAATGACATGCACATGATATTTTTGTATTTTTTTATAAAAATTACTAATAATAAAAATCTAACTAAAGTGAGATATTATCTATTTTAAGTTAGAAAATAGACTAATTTGAATCCTATCTTAACTTAGAAATTTATCTCAACATGCAATTTAATTCCAAGATATTATATAACCTAGATATCATCTAAACATGCATTCTAATATAATTAGGAAGGTATCTAACTATTCTATCATGCAATTCTATCTAGGAAATCAATTCTAATCCAAGATAAGCACCAAATTACTCAAGATCATATATCATCCAATGGATGCAAATAAAGAAATAATGTCCAATCAACTTGCAATTTTACAAATAAAATCAATGAGTTTATCTAAAGCTTAAAGATCAAAACATCAATTTTAAAGATTCCCGCGTAATCAATAATTCCATCTAAAGTTTTATAAATGGAATCAAAGATTTAGTGCGGTTGTGAATCAAGAAATAAATATATGTCTATCACTCATAAATATGCATGTTAGATATTAATAGACATATATAAGGCAGTAAAATATCTAAATCAAATGTAGATAAGATGATTACCTAATTTTGTAAGTAATATTGCCAAATTTGAACTCAACAGAATTGACTCAACGGATGACTGGTAATGGCCCGTGGGTGAAGCTCGGCACGGTGGTGCTCCTCGGTAAAGGATGACCGTGGGCTCACAGTCAATGAACCTACAAAAATAGGAACTTTGTGGAATCGACTCTGTTCAGATATGAACAGGACCGCCGGCTAGTGTCGGAAGGTGGGCGGTTCACAGTTGAGGTGCAGGAGCGAGTCGTTGAGATAGTCTAAAAATTTCGGCAAGGCTGGGTTCGTCAGTACAAGTGCGTAACGGCAAGGTAGCTTGCTAGTTGAATGTTCCTTCAATGGACAACTAACTTCAATGACACCAAGGCCTTGGAGGCGTGAGCACGAGGCAAGTCACGGGCTGCTCTCCAGATGGTGGACTTTTCCCTTCAAGGCCTCACCTCCGTTAATATCTCTAAGAAATTTGGGTACGTGAGGATCTCAAGAGAGAATGATTTTGTGAAAGTTCGCGAGCGGTCCCCCGAACCGGGAGCTTGCCGATGTTGCGGGTGCAGCAAACTTCACGACCAGCGACGTAACGGGTTCGTAAACACAGGCTAGAAATCAGAAAAACCGGTCGTCACTGGAACAAGGAATGGCAGCGCTGGCGTGCATCTCAAGCAATGTGCGGCGCGCGACGAGGGACGGCAGCTTGCGAGACCAAAGCGGCAGCGTCATTTGGAGAATGACCATGTCAAAACTTAAGCAATGTGCAGCGAGGTCTAAGCCAAGGTTACGCCAAGATCTCCTCTCTCTCTCTCTATTCCTCAATTCTCACGTGCCTCTCTCTATGCTCGGAGATCGTGATTTCTGCCGACCCCACACCCCTTCTTTATATAGGCTAGGATATCAAACTTTGGAGAAGGAAAAGAAATATATTCTTTCATTCCCTCTCATCAAGTGAGATTCACTTTTCGCTTCTTTCTATTCTTTATTACTTTGCTAATATTACGTGAATATGACCAGAGAATCATGCATAAATTCTTTCCTCTTAAAATAATGTCGGTCAATTTCTTGCCCCCCATGTTGACCGAATTATGGCCAAGTGCATAATTTTCCTTCCGTGGATGGGCTTCTCCATGTATAAATTGGTGGCCGCTTACACGTTGTCCTTTCTTTGCATTTGTTCCTTCAAATAGGTGAGCATGCACGAATATATCGGTGCCAATGTGCTGGAAATTTCCTAATCGACTTTTAACAATTTAGGACACCCATGTAAATGTAAATCATCATGGAGGAATTATCGACTTATCTAAAGTTTAATGCTCTTGTGGGCTTCAATATTCAAAGCCATTCACCTAAATCCATTCACCGCTGGTCCAACAAATATGCAATTAAATGAAATATGCTCATAATGACTATATGTTATGCAATTTTATTCTAATATTTTTATTTAGGAGTTAAAAATTAATCCCTAATTTTCTATACAATAAATGAATATTTGGGTCGTCAAAATTTAGGGTCAACAAGTTTAATGATTCTCTCTTAAATAGACATCTTTAATCACCCTATCATAGATCGTCTCGAGGAGCAATGAGCCGTTATGAGTTGTTGGTAAGTTTTGTTCTGAAATCAGATTGCCCAAACAGTCCTTTTCTGTATAAATTAGCAAGGTTCCCAAAATAAATTTTGTCGCTGCTGTCCCATTGCCGATCATTCTGACTGTTCTGACAAAAGTTGTTTCCAATTCTCTGACGGTATCCTCCTATACTGTTCCATTTGCCAACGGCTACATTTTTTTTGTCTCTAGTGATCATCCTCAGACGAACGTCACACCAGCATCGTGAATAACTTGATATTTCCACATCTATTACTCGAAATCACCATGAGCGAATTATCACTGGTCAGTTGACGCCGTTTATGAACAAGCCACACGAAAGTGGCTTGCGATATCAATTCCAATGAAATTACTAAGCAAATCGGTGTTGAAAATTATTGCTTCGAATTGGATAGAATATAATCAGACTTTAAGACGTAATATCACTTTCTTTAAGGCATTATTTACCCTACAAAGTTGTTAATGATTACTGGTAAAACACCCCTATGGAACTTTGATGATTTCAAAACTATCCTTAATGTAATATCTACTATGATATATGTAAATATTCGTGGTAACTTTCAAAAGACTGATGATATCCATGATAGCTTGAAGAGCTCGATGAAGACTAGTAACAGTGATGTTGGGATATAATATGCGAAAACAACAGGACCTTGCAATTTACGTCAACGCGAAATCACCAAAGAAATAAACAAGAAAAATAATGACACCAGGAATTTACGTGGTTCGGTCCGAGTATCGGTACCTACGTCCACGGGGAGAGCCAGCAGCAAATAATCCACTATAATCAGAGAATCATAGTTTATAATCACTTACACGCTTAAGTGTTTCCTACACCTAGATTTAACCATAAACCCAAAGTGTTTATAAATAAATAACTCACTTGAACATAAACTCATGGCACAAAATTACCGCGCATTCAAGCTCAAAACCAAACGCCGAAAAACAAGAACTCATTTTCTTGATCGCGTGGGTGGCTTTACTTGACGTTGTGCGGCAGCGCTCCTCGTAGGGTTTCAGCGGCAACTCTTTTATGTAGGGCTTCTTTTCCCTTTTATAAGCGTGTGCCCAAAAGAGGAAACCTTTATTTTATCTTTATTTCCTCTTTTGTAAATCTTCAAGAGTCCAGCGAAACTTTTCTGTTACTTGGGAAATCTTTATCAATAAATTCGGTTTAACAAATCATTATCCGAATTCAAACTCGAGATATTAATTTAACAATTATCCACATTAGCTTAATGTTTGAAGCCAATTTATAGTGCCCATCATCCATGCTGCTCTCCCAACGCCCTAACGAGCGCTTACTCTCCACAAACGCCAATAGAGCTCAAGCAGAGCTTGAGCTTCGCCAAAGGAACAAACTTAGTCATCATGTTTGCTGGGTTATCTATCGTAGCAATCTTTTTAACAGTAAAATTACCCTTAGTTAAGACATCTTGGATGAAGTGGTACCTGATGTTGATATGCTTCGTTCACTCGTGATAAACTGGATTATACACCAAATATATCGCACCTTGGTTATCACAGTGTATATCCACACTTTTCCGTTCTAACCCAAAGTCCGAGAGCAAACTTTGTAACCATATCACCTCCTTCGCTACAAAGGTTAGTGCCATGTACTCTGCCTTAGTCGAAGACAAGGCAATGTGATCCTGTAAGGACGTTTTCCAACTAACTGCACCACCTGCTAGTGTAAACACGTACCCTGCTAAAGATCTATAATCATTCAAGTCACCAACGTGATCCGAATCCAAAAAACTAGTGGTCTCACTGCCATTGCTATCCCTTCGGTACACTATACCCACGTTTGTTGTCTCCTTCAAAT
Organism: Eucalyptus cloeziana; assembly: GCA_014182715.1. NCBI lineage: Eukaryota > Viridiplantae > Streptophyta > Magnoliopsida > Myrtales > Myrtaceae > Eucalyptus > Eucalyptus cloeziana. Next base: position 29,800,830 of record CM024640.1, read on the forward strand.
ATCTGATGATCCACTTCACAGCTTTCCAATGAGCTTTACCAGGACGCTTCATATAGCGACTAACCACGCTCACAGTTTGTGAAATATCAGGCCAAGTGCACACCATAGCATACATAATACTACTCACGACACTAGAATAAGGAACACGAGACATATGCTCCTCCTCCTCCTCAGTTTGCGGTGATAATTTATCTGAAAGTTTAAAGTGCTTCGCTAAAGGTGTACTTACAATTTTGCTGACTGCATATTAAAATGTGCTACGATCTTCTCAATATATTTCTTTGGAGATAGACATAAAACTCCTGCAGTCCTGTCACGCAAAATCTCCATACCCAAATTTTTCTTTGTAGCACCTAAATTTTTCATCTCAAATTTAGCATTTAATTGCCTCTTCAGCACATCAATATCAGACATATTCTTAACTACTATCAGCATGTCATCAACATATAAGAGTAGATAAATCAAAGAACCATTCTCCAATCTCCTATAGTAAATGCAGCTATCCATCTGACTTTTTAAATAGTCTTGACTAACCATGAAAGTATCAAAACGTTTATACCATTGCCTAGGAGACTGTTTCAGCCCATACAAAGATTTCTTTAACAAGCAAACATGATCTTCCTTACCTTAAATAGCAAATCCCTTTGGTTGCCTCATGTAAATCTACTCCTCCAACTCACCGTGAAAAAACACAGTTTTCATATCTAATTGTTCTAACTCAAGATCTTGCGAAGCAACTAAGGCAAGTAAAACACGAATTGAAGTATGTCTTACCACAGGAGAGAACACCTCATTGTAGTCAATGTCCTCACGCTGTGTATACCCCTTCGCCACAAGTCTCGCCTTATACCTCGCTGCCTCAACACCGGGAATGCCCTCTTTCCGTTTAAAGACCCATTTACTTCCAATAATCTTTTAGCTCTTGGATACTTTAACTAGCTCCCATGTTTGATTTCGATGGAGAGATTCCATCTCTTCACTCATAGCCCCTAATCACTATGATGACTTCGAACTAGCCATCGCCTCAAAGTAAGACGAAGGCTCATCTGTCTCCACCTCATCACCTACAGTCAATGCATAAACAATATCTGTATAACATAACATACCGGTGATTTAATTTGCCTTCTCTGTCTATCTGCGGCTATAGTTTGCTGCGGCTTTGCTAGTTGTTCACTATCACCAACTTTAGGAATTGCGGCCTCAGCTGCAGTCTCAACTTCAGTTACCTTCGAGGTCTCCAAAGTCTCCACCTGAAGCTCCACCTCACTAATAACACAATGATCTGTCTTCTTTGCTGGTTGTGTCTCAGAATATCTCCGTTGAAGCATTGCAGTCTCGTCGAAGATCACATCTCTGCTGATTAGAAAACCAGGTGATCTGGGATCAGTGCACCACAGCCGGTAGCCTTTCACCCCATGTGCATAACCTAGAAATATGCACTTCTTCGCCCTCGACTCAAGTTTACCATCACTCGCATGAGCATACGCAGGACATCTGAATATACTTAATCCGGAATAATCAATAGGTTTCCCCAACCATACTTCCTTAGGAGTCTTCCACTTGATAGCAGATGATGGAGATCGATTAACCAGGTAACATACCATGTTTACTGCTTTGGCCCAAAATTCCTTGCCAAATCCTGCATGCGAAAGCATGCATTGAGCTCGCTCAAGCAATGTTCTGTTCTTCCGTTCTGCCACGCCATTCTGTTGTGATGTTCCAAGTACTGTACGGTGTCTCACAATACATTCTTTCTTGCAAAATTGGGTAAAATCTTTACCACAGAACTCTATGCCATTATCAGTTCTCGGGCACTTGATTTGTTTATCTAATTGCTTCTCGATCAATGCCTTAAATTTCTTGAACCGATCAAACACATCATATTTGTGCTTCAAAAAGTAAACCCATACCTTCCTCGAATAATCATCGATAAATGTCAGCATATATCGAGCACCTCCTTTCGAAGGAACTGAAGACGGGCCCTAGACGTCTGAATGAATATATTCAACTAGTCGTTTGGTCGAATGAATAGCTGTAGTAAACTTAACTCGATGCTGCTTCCCATAGATGCAGTGTTCACATAAGTCCAGCTTCCTTGTCTTCTGACCCTTCAACAACCCCATTTCACTCAGCATCGTCATACTTGCCTCGCTCATGTGCCCTAAACGCATATGCCATAATTGAGTCAAGTCAGAATCTGACTCACCTGATGAAACTACAACGGTTCCTGTCACGATCTCTCCTAGTAAATGATAGAGAGTATTCACTTTATTCCCCTTCATCACTATCATGGCACCTCGAGAGATCTTCAGTACTCCACCTTCAGCGGTGTACCTACACCCAATGTCATCGAGTGTCCCTAGAGAAATAAGATTCTTCTTGAGCTCCGATACAATGGCTCACATCTATCAATTTGCGCACCACCCCATCGTGCATCTGAATCCGAATTGTCCCTATCCCCACAACCTTACAGATTGCATTATTCCCCAAAAGAACCCTACCACCATCTATAGTCTGGTAAGTAGTAAACCAGTTCTTATGAGGCATCATGTGATAAGAACACCCTGAATCTATCACCCATTCGTCTCTTGACAAAGTAGCAGTCACACATAAGACAGCTTCCGCATCACTATTGCTCCCATCGGCAATGTTTGCCACACTGCTTGTGGCATTCTACCTATCAACTGTATTCCTCCACTTTGGACAGTCTCTCCTGATGTGCCCCTCCTCGTGACACTCAAAGCACTTCATGCGTCCCTTGAACTTTCTATGGCGTGATTTTGATCTGCTTTTACCTCTGCTGCTACTAGGCCCTCGATGTTGTTCTCTACCCCGAATTGTCAATGTTTACGCTGCTCCTTGCGCCAGACCGTCATCTCGCAACTTTCTTTGCCACTCCTTAGAGAATAAGGCGGACTTTACCTCCTCTGAGGTAATTGTAGTACACCCCTGCAACAGTGAATCAATAAAGTGCTCCCATGACTCTGGTAAAGAGGCTAACAACATCATGCCATGTTCTTCATCATCAAGTATCTTATTAACGTTCTTCAAATCCAACATGAGTTTATTAAATTCATCTAGGTGGGTCCTGATAGACGTATCTTCAGTATATCTAAATTGAAACATCTTCTTTAACATGTACAAGCGATTGTTCAAACCTTTCTTCACATAGAGTGCTTGAAGTTTTGCCCATAATGTTGCGGCATCCTTCTCCTCAACAACCTCTATTAAGACCTCATCCGATAAATTTAACAGGATTATGCTCTTTTCTTTTTCCATTAGCTCTACTCTCTTAGAGGCTTTCATTATAATTGGCAACTCATCTTCGCCATCTAGTGCCTTGGCCAAACCTTGTGTTGTCAATAATGCTCGCATATTGATGCTCCATAACACAAAGTTGTTGCTCCCGTTAAACTTCTCAATTTCATATTTCCTCTTAAACATAATTGCAGTAACAGAATTTCCAGATAATAATCAGACAAGCAAAAGCTCTAAATCACAATAAAGAAATCCAACCCAAGCTCTGATACTAATTATTGGGATATAATACGCGGAAACGACAGAATCTTGCAATTTACGTCAATGCGAAATCACCAGAGAAATAAACGAGAAAAATAATGACACCAAGAATTTATGTGGTTCGATCCGAGTATCGGTATCTACGTTCACAAGAAGAGCCAGCAGCAAATAATCTACTATAATCGGAGAATCAAAGTTTACAATCACTCACACGCTCAAGTGTTTCCCACACCTAGATTTAACCCCAAACCCAAAGTGTTTATAAATAAACAACTCACTTGGATATAAACTCACAGCACAAAATTACTGTGCGTTCAAGCTCAAAACCAAATGCCGAAAAACAAGAACTCATTTTCTTGATCGCGTGGGTGGATTTACTTGACCTTGTGCGGCAGCGGCTCCTCGTAGGGTTTCAGCAGCAACTCTTTTATGTATGGCTTCTTTTCCCTTTTATAAGCGTGTGCCCAAAAGAGGAAACCTTTATTTTATCTTTATTTCCTCTTTTGTAAATCTTCAAGAGTCTAGCGAAACTTTTCTGTTACTTGGGAAATCTTTATCAATAAATTTGGTTTAACAAATCATTATCCGAATTCAAACTCAAGACATTAATTTAAGAAGTGATGTAAATTTCTACTGGAGGCGAACAAGTCAGACATGACAAGGTGTTCATAAGGACTTGAAAGGACCATGGTCGATTTGTGAAGTCTTTGAAATCTGATATGCTTAGAAGTATCATCAAAAGTAGAATTGCAAGTCATTCTTACAGCTTCTCCATGGATGGCTTCAAAAGACCACTAATATAATATGCATGTGCTAATTAATAGCATGGAAATGTGCTAATGTCGATCGCTGGTGAGACAAGGATTATAGCAGTTAGTAGTTGGAAACACCATAGCAAAAGAACTAGAAATCTTGAAAGTGTAGCTAACAACTTTTGTCAGGCTGTCAGAGAACCTAGCGATGTGACAAAACGAGTAGACTCCATTTTGGGAAACCGTGCTGATGTATGAGGAAAAAGATTGTATGGGCAATCCCATTCTTGGACAAATAGCTCGTAGCAACTCTCAACAGCTCTTTGCTCCTCGAGACCAACTCCAATGGGATGATTGAAAATGTCTATAAAGGAGAATCAATGAAGCTTAAGAGGTTGGACAAAAAATAGTGAAAGCCATCACTATTCATAGTCATTCTCTCTACTTATCAAAAGTGTGACATGTTCATCTGAAATTTCCTGTGTAGCATTCTAGCTACTTTGTAATACAAGAGATATAGGAATACCTAAGTCATGATAGTGTGATATATCTTTGATAGGATCATTACTTACCGATTGTAACTTATTTTGTGATTACTAGTGGATTCCAACCCGTGTTGCAACTGTTAGTCAAAAGAGTAGATGTAGGCTTGAGGATAAATTCCGAACCACTATGATTCGCTTTGTACTATCTTCAATTGTTCATTGTCATCTATATCTTACTGATGGCACCACGTTCACTTGATATTATCACCCTCAGCTAATTTCCTAAAATTGGTTGTTCATTTCCCCAAAAGTTTATAATAATCTTTACACAATCTATCCACCCCTTTAGGTCGTGTTGTTAGTCACCACAGCAGTAACCTTGGGTTTTAGAAATATGTGCTAATTGCTCCAAATATGGTCATTTTTCCAAAGAATAAGAATATTTTGGAATGGGTTCCTAGAAAAGTGTATTCCCTAGAGGATTTGACTGTTGTGTTCTCTTCCTAAGGTTTTCTCAATCCAATGCCATTAGTAGACTTGTGACAAAATGATCAGTTTGTAGTACCATCCTCTGTTAATGTTCAGAAGAAAGAAGAGGAAAAGCTTGACATATTACCTGAATTGGAGGTGGTTTCGTTGACTTTGATAGTTAATATGGATGGTGCTATTCCTTCCAGTGAAGTTAAACTTTCTCCAAAGAAGAGGCTGCCGCCAAGACTGCTGGTGAGGTGCGGAAGCAAAGTCATTCATCAGAAAAAGGTCGAAGGAAGAATACTAATCTGGAAGCCCCATAAGTATGCTGGAATTTGAGGGGTTTTAACAAGCCCATAAGTATAGAGTTGTTAAGGATCTTGTTAGAAAGATTGATGTTCAATTGTTTTGTGTTTCAAAAACTCGAGTTAAAGAAGAAATTGCAACTTAAACTACTAATAGCAGTTCTGTGATTGATCCCATTTTGTAAAGTCACATTATGATACTTTCTATTTTTTCGTCATCTACGCTACCAATAAGCCTAGAGAGAGTAAACGACGTTGGATCAACTCACTATGGCCTCTCAAACTATTTGATCAGCCATGGCTGCTTGTCGAAGATTTCAAAACAATTTGCTCTACCTCTGAAGCTGGTGACTTTGATGATATCTATTGGGGAAAATATGGAGGATGACAAGCAATTGCTCTTTCACTTGGAGTTGCGGGACCAAGATGTTATTGGGAACTTCTTTACTTGGTCTAACAGAAGATCGGTGAGTTCTGTGGAAAGGAAATTGGACAACGCTATGGGGAATGAGTCTTGGTTTCAAAGTTTTTCCTCTTGCTCTTGATGTTTGGAATCATTGTCCATATTTAGACTTATCAAAATGGGTCATAAACCCATTTCTGTACCCATATTTGATGGGTTGAGTTTTTATATCGAGTAAATGGTTTACAATGGTAAAAACCAAAATAATGGATGTTAAATGGGTTCATAACTTGCTTTGACTCAATCCACCTTTATAAGTCTCTCTTGCCCTCTCTTGATCTTGCGTTCATTCGCTCTACAATCTCGCCTCAATTTGGGTATGAGTATTGTCACGCCTCGAACCTCGGGCACGCGCACATCTCTCAGCAGTCGATTAAAAATGCGACATCCCAGAACGCATCACTAACCCTTTCTTTTTATCTTTCAATTATGCACATGCTGAAACGAAATAAACAATCAGCCAGCCAACAATCAAACATAGGGATAGTATAAACAGGACATCATATTATCACAAACTACGCTTTATAAACAAACCGAGTTAACCTAGGAGTTTATATATAGGTCTGTCTCAAAAAGAACTCCTAGCCAACCTACACTTCACTAGCAACAGGGCCAGCCGAAAAGGTGTTGCATCTCACGCCTACCAAATCCGCACTCAGCAGATCTCCACACTACGGCCTTGAAAAAGTTAACCAAGACAGGGTGAGATAAATCTCAATGAATCAAAACCCTAAACCTCGGTTAGGGTGCAAATTTGCCTCAAATGCGGTCCTAAACACGCACCATACAAAACTTACCTCGCCTCAGCGCGTCCCTGCACATTAGTGCATCACATATGTATTTATAAATATCACAAGTGCAATTAATAACCAGAACACATTACTCTCATCATTTCAATAATCACATAGGTTCCGATTATAAAGTAAAACTATTATGACACGTCCCATACTGTGCCACACAATTTTGCCTTATAATCAAGCGCAGCTATCACAACCAGTTAGACGTGTTCCAGTTATTACAACCCATCGATCACGGCCAACTCAACAGTTGGCGGTCATCCGGCATTATCGAGCGTCGTCCCACTCCGTCGGGCACAACAACGTCTACGCCTAGACAACATTCCATAAAGAAGCATCGGCCCAGCCTCCACTGCGACCGGTATCCATTGACGTGGGGCATCCGAACTTAATCAGGCATCGCCTTCCCAACTCTCATTAGGTGATGGGTTCCGATAGTGACCACACGCACACATACTTGGCTAAGAACACATTGCTTTGCATTCAAATACCTCGTTTCAAACACTAAACTTGGCCACTTTTCTTCGTATTATAAATTCTCGGTAAAATAATTGTGTGTCGTCACATATTTAAATCGAACCAATAAACATAGTACGCTCCCATGTTAAAACTCCACGATTTTATATAGTACATAAAAATTGGTGTCAAAAACCGACACCTGGTATTTTTCTAATTAAATACCCATAAAATCGAGTTTTGCAATAATAATCAATCACTACCACCAAGAAATCAAATGCACATATAAATTCATCCACAAGAACGAGCGCAAAATTTCACGAAACGGTTAATCTGTTACTAATTATGCTAATTACGATTAATTAAATAAATTGCGATTAATTAAGTAAATCCAACTTAATTAACTTAAACATGATTTAATTAATTTAACCATAGTTAAATAACCTAACCATGGTTAACTAACTAACCCAAGTTAACTAATCTAACCTAAGGTAGGCTAACATAACTAAACTAACCACCTAACCAAGCTAACCTAACTAAGCTAGTTACACTAACTAGGATTAACTACTAATCCTAATTAACATTAATCTAACCTCCTAAGCGCAATTAACAACCTAATCGAGGATTAGGGAGTTAACTCACTGGATTAGGACAGTGGTGGGTTCACAGCGATAGCGACGTGATGGCGGTGAAAGCCCGAGACAATCATGTCTCCAACAGAAGCTCAATGGCAAAGAAAAATAGTCCTACAAGGCTCGACCAAGAGAGCTGGGCGATTCTGAGGTTGCTGGTCGCATGGGCTGGACGGGGCGGGGACGGGCGGCTGGATTGGGCGATGGCTGAATGTGAAAGTGGCTAGGCGTGAGGTTGTTGGCTAGATGTGGGGGCTGCGGCTGGGCGGTGGACGAACTGGCTGGACAGCAGCTCGGTGGAAGTTGCTGGCATCGGATGAAGCTGGGCGGAGGCGGTGAGGAGCTGCGGTGGTGGTGCTAGCGGCAAGGTGGGCTGGGCGATGGAAGAAGTGTGGACGAATATGCTATTACGGTGAAGAGGGGTGATGGTCAGGCAATAAAAAGAAAATGGAGGCTGTGGCAAAATAGAAGGGAAATGGAGAATGAAGAAATGGAGAAGAAGGAGAAGCAGCAAGGGGGTTTCGGCTGGGGGAGCTACACGGATGGAGAATGAGGGAAAATTGGAGAGAAAGGAGGGAAGAAAGAAGTCAAAGCAACGGCCAATAGGAAGCCTTAGCAAAATATCAAGCCACTTATTGCATTTGGCCTCAAAGTCTTCATGCCAACTTAGTCAAGAGGCCAACTTATGGGAAAATTGCTCTCATTTCACCCAATTAAGCCATGTTGGTGTAGAAAAATATGCCCTTCTTCAGCCATCCGAATTTCCATTTCTTTTCCGTTTTGTCCGAAATTGATTTTTCCGCAAAATTCCAAACTCGACGAAATTTCTCCGAAAGATGAGACGATATCCTATAAATGAATCGTGACACGCTCGAACGTCCGATTCTTGAAACCGAATTCAATTTCGTGGTTAAAATCGACCGAACACAATTTTAGTACAACATAACCTACCAGGTAGCTTTTAGGGATTTTAGCACGTTCGACCCATGGTCGATAATTTTCAATCCATGTTTATGCATCTCTGACTCGTAGACAACTCTCGATTGTTGTAAAAATCGTAAGATTTCAATTATGTGTCTCGAGTATAATCTCGATAGAAAATCGGGTTAGTGTCGTTTGATGCGAATTTCGCAATCATGTAGAACCACCCACAATTCGACTACACAATTCCATCGAATCGACTTATGTCCGATCACAATTCGATTATAATGGTGTCATATTGACCCTTGCCAATTATTATGGTCAAGCAATCGATTTCCAATCGAACTCTCTAGTCTATTGCGTTTATATCCCTTAACGGCTTCACCTAATAGATTAGTTAACTCGTGAGGGGCTAACTCAGAGTAAAATGACTATAGGCGCGTCGACAAAACAACAATTTCATATAGTCAAGATGGGGTCGAATTTCAGGATGTCACAAGTTTTCTTACATTGGATTAAATATGGAAGTGTTTTATCAATATGATCCAAGTCAAATATGGGTCACTAGATATGAATTGCATGAAATGAGTCAAAACGGATTCAATGGGTCAACTTGAGTTGGACCATTTTCGACTCAACGCACCTATTTGACAACTCTACCTGCATCGGTGAAATTGGTTTTTGATGATTTCAAACCTCCAAAAGACCCTTTAAGTTCTTTAACCTCTAGAATAAGCATTCAGCTCAAGGTTTTTAATTATTGTTTAAGCACTCAACTTGACACACATAAGCATTTTTATGTCTCTCTTTCCTTTGGGCTTATAAAAATTTTCACCTAGATCATGTTCTAAGCATGGAAAATGATCCCAATTCATGCATGGCCATGTTTTTCTAGAAGGTGACAAACTCTGCTTAGTGGAAACCCACTTGCCCACATGCACTTATCAATGGAAACCCACTTGCCCACATGCACTTATCAATTTCATATGTACATGTTGTTAGGGAAATCCCTTATGATGTTTTAAAGATAACAAAATAAATCAAATGCTACTAACATGTTTAATGATTGAGTAACAGACTATACAGATTATAGAATGTGTAAATGACATTATCAAGGATTATACTTGGAAAAATCAGAAGATAAACTTTATGCTGAAGTCAAACTTATTCAGACTGTGTCCAGACATTAAAACTAAATATGGTCAGAAGCGGAATATGTTCAGACTTACGCCTAGATTATAAAGTCTCTTCAAACATAACACACTCAAACTTTACATACAGAACGAGACATAAGTTAGAACGTGACAAGGTCCAAAACGACACAAGTACAGAACATGATCCAAAATGTGACAAGTTCAGAATGAAGCAGGTTCAGAACGTAGTAGATTCATAATGAAACGAGTTCAGAACGAAACAATTTAACAGAACATGACACAAGCCCAAGACGTATAACGGCTAGTGATCTTGTTTGGATTATACATCAAGATAGATTTGATTGACACAATCTAATTAATTGACAATTGGATTTTGAAGACAAAAACTTTCTAAACAAAGAAGCTTTATTTATGGAAACCAAGATTCTATTTGTATGCGCAATCAGAATCAACTTGGGATTCTACTTCTGTCACTCAACGGCTACTAAATCTTCTTAATACAAATCTGTCCAACGAGTAGATTGAAAGATGATCCTCTATATATTGTTCAACGACTAATTTAGAAGTAGAGGAGTATTTAAGGAGACCAAGAACCGATGAGCAAATAAAAGACGGAGCATAGAATTTAAAATTTCAAAGTCTAAGTTACATTTATCTTTCGTGAGCTTAAACGTTTGTGATCATGAGAGAAATACCAAAAGAGTGACTTAGTGAGATAGTGTGATCTACCACTAAGTATTTACACTCAAAGTTGTAATTTCTTATTGATCATATAGTGAAATTCAATCAGTAGGCTGTAAGCGTGAGAGAGTAAATGTGGGCTTAATTTAAACCGAACCACTATAAATTTCTTGTGCAACCTTCTCTTTCCTTGACTTTTCTTATTTAAGTATGTTGCACCCTTATAGGTTATTTCATAAATGTGTTCCATCACATAACAGATTCTGAACATCTACCAGAAGTCCAATGGCTCATTTATCATATTTCGATCCTTAGTCAAACTTTACTCGCAACTTATTTTATTCCGCATTTATTTATCAAAATTTCATTTAAACACTTATTCACCCCCTCAGGTGTTCGTTAGCTTCATCACATGTTGTTTGCTCATGAGGATTTTAAGAAACCATGCCGTTTCAGCCTTCTTATCCCTTCCGCACCCACGCTCCTCATCACTTTCGTCATCTTCTTCGCACTGACCGGCCACAACTTCCGACGCTCACCCATCTCTGCCGGACCTCCGGCAACTTCTTAAGAGAAATTCAACTGAAGTAAATGGGCAATAGTGAGAATTCAATTCTAAAGATCGTCCACTCCTCTTCAATACAACACCACTCTACAGGACGCAGTTGCTCTCAAACGTTGCCTGTAACTTCCTAAAGCTTTCTCGATCACATTATCTATGTCTAGTCACGGGTCAATGCCACAGTATGTCTCTGTAAATCTTCACTCTCTCTCAAATCCCACATGGAGAAAAATTTTAGAAACGACGATTTTTTCTTTTATCTTTATATCTTCTAGATCGTGCGATTCATGCAACCGTCAATCATTTGACGAGTTTAGTTAGTTAGTCAATCTTGGGTTCTACCGGGTAATTTCGCCCAATCTTCCTGGGTCCCGAATTCAGTTGATGAGTACAAAGGCGAGAGAATTTGATGGCGCTTGGAATTGTCAATATGCAATTACTATATTGGCACAAGCAAAAAAACCACGTTTCACTTGTGCCCATGTTGATTGTTCATGGTTTCGAAGGTTCTTTGACTTGAGAGTCAATGTTGATTGTGAATGGTTCCGAAGGTTTTTCGAGCCCAGATACAGTGTACATATTTGACTTGAGTTCATGTTGATTGTTACTAGTTTGGAAGGTTCTTTGAGCCCAAATATAACGTATACGTAGGGGGCCAATCTCGACTCCCTATGGATTCTTTGCTGGTTTAGTAGTGCCGCTTGCTGTTTCTACAAACACTGCAAAACTTTGGACATGAATTTTAAGTGTTTTTTGATCCTGTGGAAAGGCAACTTCAGGAGGGTGGTCCCAGATCTTCGGCTCAAGGATCAAAAGAGGGCTTAGCATTAAGTAGAGTTACTTTACTGGGGATTATTGTATTCAAATTTTAGTGTCTGCCACTAGGGATGAGCACTGACCCTGAGTAGACTCCGGAACTGAATCAAACTAAACCGGGAAACTAGACTGAAATAATCCTAATTCTCTCTTTTTACTCTCGCATTACATCTTGTTGCTGCCTCTGGTTCCTTGCTTGGCAAGCTAAGGAATTTCATGGCTGTTTTATCATGGCTAGACGACAAAGTTATAAAAATCTTTAGCTAAAATAAGGTTGCGATAGCATAAGACAACGGAAGTTGCTAAGAAATTAGAGGAATTTGCAAAAAGATGTTTCTTTATTAGAGACATGAAGTTGATGGGTGGGGCTCATATATTTCTAATTTGCTTAGTCAATAGAACCGGTGTTTATTAATGAAAGGGTACTGAAGCATTGAAATCATGTTGGCCACCTGTCGACGGCAGCTTAGAAATTCATGGGTGAATATTTTAAAGATAATTAAAAAAAAACAGAGCACGAGGTTCGATTTCAGGGTGTACAAGGTAGATTTGAGGTAACCACTGGGGGCCCGCCCCAGTGGCCACCCTTCCATCTTGGAAGGGGAGGTTGGGGGTTCAAATCCCCACCTTCTCAGGGGGGATTGGAGGTGGGGAAGATTTCATTTCAGGAGTGGGTTTCGACTCCCACGCCCTGCACGGAGGCAGGGCAAAAGTCTGAGAATGAGTGTTAGAGTAGGATTAGCGTAGCACTGACCAAAAAAAAAAAAGAAGGTAGATTTGAGGTTCCAAAAACTACGAACTGATCCTAACATAATAGGTTCCGGGTAGTCGTGTTGCTTGAGAAGAACTCAAGTTTGGATCTTCACATATTAATTCATGATCTCATACTACCGCTATGCTTAGTATGTGACTCTTCGGACTTCTATTGAGAAGGTTTGTTTTCTAAAGGTGATTCGGATGTTTGGTCGCCAAAGTGGGCAGTTCAATCACGGTCACTTCCATTGCTTAGTATGGCTTCGCAATCTATGCTAAGTTATAAAAATCTTTAGCTAAAATAAGGTTGCGATAGCATAAGACAACGGAAGTTGCTAAGAAATTAGAGGAATTTGCAAAAAGATGTTTCGTTATTAGAGACATGAAGTTGATGGGTGGGGCTCATATATTTCTAATTTGTTTAGTCAATAGAACCAGTGTTTATTAATGAAAGAGTACTGAAGCATTGAAATCATGTTGGCCACCTGTCGACGGCAGCTTGGAAATTCATGGGTGAATATTTTAAAGATAATTAAAAAAAAAAAAAAAAAAAAAAACAGAGCACGAGGTTCGATTTCAGGGTGTACAAGGTAGATTTGAGGTTCCAAAAACTACGAACTGATCCTAACAGAATAGGTTCTCGGTAGCCGTGTTGCTTGAGAAGAACTCAAGTTTGGATCTTCACATATTAATTCATGATCTCATACTACCGCTATGCTTAGTATGTGACTCTTCGGACTTCTATTGAGAAGGTTTGTTTTCTAAAGGTGATTCGGATGTTTGGTCGCCAAAGTGGGCAGTTCAATCACGGTCACTTCCATTGCTTAGTTGGCTTCGCAATCTACTTTTCACGTGGACATAAAGTAGCATAGAAAGTGAAATCCCAACTAATGCATGACTATGTTTTTAGACCCGGACAATGACAGACTCTGCTCAGTGGAAACCCCCTCCCAACAAACAAACAGGACGTTCGTAATACAGACATTCGCTTATCACACATATCGTGGCCAATTTCCCTTATTACTAACTCGAGATTGAGTCCCAATCTTATGCGGATTTTTTTTTATCTCATAAAAAATCACTAACTTTCCTTACATATCAAAGTATGGGTCCCTTCAATTTTATGTTTAATGATATGGTCCAGATTCGGTGCATCAATTCCACATGTCCATTACCTCCACATCCCTTGTTGATGTGGATTTAAGATGGGAAAATTACAAAAAAGGTCCTAAATCCTAGGAATACCTTCTCCCTATTTGGTGTGCAATTCAATTTATTTCTGCCTTCTTCGCTATAGTAGCCTACTGGGAACCGTTCCTTGCCCGGGCCTTCTAACCTCAATGAACACTCTCTGCCCTCATCAAACCGGTGCCTACCAGCTCCCGCATGGCTCATCCCAAAACCACACACCTATTAGAGAGGGTCTTACTTTAATAGCATAATCAACATTTTTGGATAAACTCGCTCGAAGTATTATCTGCATTAACTTGTCTCATACCAAGGCTCACGATTTTGTTATTTGGCATATAGGTGGACACTTTCCCGAGAAGTCACCTATTCTGGTAGTGCTCTCACCTAAGCATGTTTAACATTGGAGTCCAATGCTCTACGTCACTATTACATTGGAAAGCATCTCTTGTGAGTTTATATATTTTTATACCCCCATCCGATGTATAATTAGGTTCATTCCTATTACCATCACCATCCTAGAAACTTGCCAAGAGTTGCTCTTTGTCTAGGCCCTCTGGTCCCGACGAACACTCCTTGTTATTGTCGAATCTGAGTTATTACATGGGATTAATTAGCCTTATCTGAGCCATAATGGGAAGTGGCCGATACTTGCAAACTTTGCTGAAAATTGCAATCTTATGCATGTATGCAATTTCCAGAGGCACTTAATAATGAGTTTGAGCCCGTGCAAGTTTCACTTCTATGTTGAGATCCTTTACCTTGTCTTGAGGCAATAGTCGTGAGATCCTTTACCTTATCTTGAGGCAATAGTCGTGAGCCCGTGCAAGTCTCACTAATCCTCGCTTAGTAGGTTAATTATGCTTAGGGATTGATTAGATTAAATTAAGCATGGTTTAGGTGGATATATTACATTAGATTAGTTAATTTAATTATTTGCCAATAAACGTTAGGTGGTTAGTTAGTGTAATTAGGGCCTAGACAAGCTCTAGTATTTATCTAGAGTGACTCGGAAATTCCAAGTCTGTTTCGGCGTTCAATTAGGCTTTTCCAGGCCTAAGTTGATTTATTTGCATTTATTAATTATTTTCCATAATTATTTAATTAATTATTTACTTTCTAGAAATTAGACTGGGATAGCCAATGACCGAAATTTTATGCTGATTGTAGTGGTGCATTTTGTTTAATTATTCGAGCTCTAATTTGTGATGAATTGATTTAATTATGATATTATGATTTTATTCATAAATTAATTAATTTTGGTAATTAATTGGAGATTATTGGGCATCAGTCTAAAGCGCCAAAAATCTATTTTGGGACTACTGAAAATAGTAGGAAGTTCGAAAGTGAAAACCTTGTATTTTGGCTAAGGCCGACCGTGTACCCACACACATATATTTTTATCCAGGATGATAAAAATGGTAAATTGATGGTACGATTGGAAAAGTGTACAATACCGGCTCGATAACTCTATATGTCGTCTTGGAGACAGAATGGTATACAATATCAGCTCAATGACTCTATATGTCGTCTTGGAGACAGAACGGTATACAATACCAGCTCGATGACTCTATATGTCGTCTTGGAGATAAAACAGTATACAATACCGACTCAATGACTCTATATGTCGTCTTGGAGATAGAACGGTATAATATAATATGCTCGGTGACTCGACATGTTATCTTGGAGAATGAACAGTATCTTATATCGGCTCGGTGACGCAATAGGTCACCTTAGAGACAGAACGATATATTATTATTAACCTTTGGGGCAAGCTACTATTTATATATCACCTAGAGTGAACAATCTTAGACTCATAAATAGTATTGACTGAAATGACCGAGGAATGGTCTGGTTAACATGGAATCGACATAGTCAATTGATCGATGGCTCGATCTATGGTGATTGATTCGATGTCTATTTGAATTAAATTGATTTGCAGGGAGGAACTAAGGTCAAGGTAAGTCCTCTGACTCGTGTTGTGCTTATGCAGCCCTTAAGGCGTATTAGTTTCCTAATCGAGTCTTAAGGGATAGAACTCGCTGAGATGTCGTCTCACCCTATTATGGGATAACATTTTAGGTCCATAGATGGCAGCACCTCCACCCCCTCCCATACATTTTGGTTTATGGGAGGAAATCACCGAACAAAAGTTCCACGTTCCGATGCATGGGCACGCCGAAGGATTGGAGTATGTAGTGGTGAAATCCACTGTCTAGGTTGATGCGGGCTTACCCAAAAAGGTGCCCCATCAATACCAGGCATGGTATTGCTATTATAGCGATAGGCGAAGGGTGAGCCCGGTACTAGAATTTGAGGTGCCTTTGTATGCTTTGGAAGTAGTGTATGGGAAAGGCACTGCCGACCTTAGAGGTGGAGCAGTGATTGACCTAGTGGCTCTCGATCTTGAAGACCCAGAATCACCTAAGTATTCTGTGGTAGACTCCAGCTAGAGCATGGAAGTGGAGGAGATGGAGCTGGAGGAGGACCCAAAGGATGGCCCCGATGAAGACTAAGACCCTACCCCCTTGTCTGCTGACTTTGTGTTGTGACCTGTTGTTATATATGTATATAAGTGTGTTGGTTTTTCAGGTTCGAGTTTCTAGTCCTACTTTCCTATCCCATTATTTTATTGTCTGGGGATTATTTATATATGCTTCCGCATGCGCATTAAAATAAATGGGTCAGCGATGTGTCTTGGGACGTCGCTATTTAATCGACTAGGTGAGAGATGGGCGCGCGCCCGAGGATCGGGGCGTGACATAGGGAACTCGTTTCGACGGATAAGTTCCAAGTTCTAGATTGGTGGAACCTGGAACTTGCAATAAATTTTTTGTGTTTTTCTTGATCTATATCTTCGCATGATTCTGTGGTATTCCATGACATTTGATAATGAGTGTATAATTTGAAACCACTAATTTGAGCTCCTATTTTATGGCTAAGATTTTTACTTTGTTTATGTTTCATATTTTTCATGTTTAAGTATAAGTTATGGTCAGCGAATTATGGCAGCAAGTGGTGGTCAATAAATATGATAATTTACTATAATTATTCAATTAATAATACATGTGGAACTTGGGTAGATCCTAACGACCGCGGAACTTATGATAAGGTAGGTTCTAGGTTCCAAAGTATGTAGGGTAGGTTATAGGTTCCAAAAAATTAAGAATCTATTTCAATAGGTAGGTTTCAAGTTCCAGGTAAAGCTTCTATAGAATCTGGAACTACTCACCCCTACTCCGTGGTACTGCTCCTCCTATCTTTATTTTATTATTTGATCAAATTGTTAATATCTTCACTAAGGCACATCCACCCCGGTGTTTTTCAGATCTTTTCTTCAAATTGCCAAATTGAATTCTTCTAAGTACTCTTGAGTTTGTAAGGAGATGTTAAAGATAATTAAAAATATCAAGAGATTTATATATCTTCCTCGATCCTCTATATCTTCAAATTATGCATAATCTCCCTTAATTAAGTAAAAGTTCGAGGCTGAATTGGGACCTAAGGTAATCACAACAACCATGTTTTTTACATTGATCCCAACAACTTCTTAAGAGAGATTCATCCGAAGAAAATGGGTGAGAATCGAGTTCAAACTTTGAATGTCCATTCCTCTGCAGCTTAATACCACTCTGTGGAACGCGGTTCCTCGATCACTTTACTCATCGTCCACTCAAGTACGTGTCGATGCGACTGCATGTCTCTGTAAATTTTCTCTCTCTCAAATCCCTTATCGAGCAAACATAGGAAGGACGATAATTTTATCTGGGTTTCTTCTAGATTGTGAGATTAATATAGAAAAGGTTTGTTAATCCTGGTTTTCATTGGGGAATTTTTGGCCCAATCGTCTTGGTTGTCCATCCTTAATTCAGTTGATTAGTCCAGGGGCGAGAGTTTGATGGCCCTTGGGATCGTCTAGATGCAATTACTTACACGTGCAAAAGTGTACTTAAAAAATATCTGCTTTTGGTTGGCTTTGTTTCTTTTTCCAGCCCCAGTAAAAACCATTTGTTTGACTTGAGTCGATGTCTTGTGTTTCAAAGTTGAAGCTGCTCTGTACCTTCCATTTCTGTGGTGGGCGCATTTTCACTCCGTATGTAACCTCTGCGGGTTTAGTGGGGCCGGTTGCTGTATCTATAAAAACCGCAAGTTTTGGAAACTTATGACATGAATTTTACGTGTTTTCGATTCTGTGGAGATGGAGAAAAGGCAACTTCAGGAGGGTGGTTCCGGATCTTCTGCTCAAGGATCAAAAAGAAGGCGAGTAGAACCTCTTTACTTAGGAACCATTGTATTCCAATTTCAGTGTCTGTGACTGTGTATTACTATGATAGACATTGATTCAGGTTCTTGATTACTTTGCAGTCGTTGGAGAAACGTGCCGGGAGGACTGTCGCCGGGTGAATTTGCATCTTTTGTCGAGCCTCTCTTCCGGAAAGTGGTATGCTATGCAAGTCATTTTGGGGAAATTAGCAAAGAAAGTCATAAACCTATTGGATTTGTATCAATTCAGTTTTAAACATTTTCATTGCACCAATTTAGTCATAAACGTTTTCACATTCTTCTAATTGAGTCCACTTCACCAATTTTGATTGGCAATCGTTGATGTGGACACCGACTGTCCTACGTAACGTATTAGCACTAATGTGGACATATTTAAATAATTTTTTGAATTTGTTTATAATTTTTTTTTACTGAGGCTGGCAACGATCACTAGTTGACCCTTGCTGTAGTCGATAAAGGCTTGGGTGAGGGTCGCAACACCTTCACTTGATCTCAGCGAGGCTGCAACACCCATATTAGGCATGGGCATCCTAGCCGTCACCTATGGCAAGGGTTGGCCGGTGAGGGTTGGCCTGCAACCCTTACTGACCTCAATCCAAAAAAATAAATAAAGAGAATAGAAAAGAGAAAAAAAAATTCAAAAAATTATTATAATATTTTCGAACATCGACCCTTTCCATGCCATGTAGGACAGCCCGCATCCGCATCAACGATTTCCAGTCAAAATTGACTGAATGGATTCAATTGGCAAAAATTGAACAGGTTTTAGGATTAAATTGGCACAATTGAAAAATTTAGGATTGAATTAGTACAAATGCAATAGGTTTAGAACTTTTTTGGTAGTTTCCCTAGTTGGTCTCTAGCTGGGTTGCTTGAGAAGAACTCACGTCTGGTCTTCACAAATTGATTGACAACTTCATACCACTGCTATGCTTATTGTTTGACTCTTTGGTGTTTCCAATAGGATCTTGCAATTCATATCATCTGGCTTAGTGTTGTTCAGTCAGCATGTTGTGGATGTAGTTCGGATCTCTTATGAGAAGGTTGTTTTCTAGTGGTGAATCAGATGTTTGGTCGGCATGGCTCAGGCAAAAGTACTTTCCATCACAAAGATGTAGAGGGTTTTGTCCATGTCTTGTTTCTTATGAAAGATACTTCATGGAGTCCTGATTTGCTCTGCTGTTTTATATTATTTGTTTCTGAAGTGATTGTTTGTCGGGTTCGTTTTCATGGAATAAAGATCTGTGAATCCTATTCTCATAACTAAATTCCAAATAAAAAGGAGATATTTTTTGCCCCTCACCTCTTTTTTGTATGAAAGGATGAATCTTTTTATCGGGCGATCAAATGAATACTTCCTGTTTCTGGTTGTCTATTTTGATTGCTATGCAAGGCAGAAGTTCCTTGTATTTATAAACATCGCAGACTGGGAACGTAAGATTTGCCCTGCATCAAGTGTAATGAAATCACCTTTTCTGATCGTGATGCTAAACAGGATGAAACTATTGTATTGTTAAAAAACTTCACTTTGAATCTGATTAACATTCGGCATCAAGCAGGTTAGTGAGGAAGTGGAACGTGTGATCTCGCCCTTTCATGATCCATCATTAAGGTCGGTGTTCCTTGTATTTCTACATCAACCTCCGAGGTTGGTTCCCAATCAAAGAGGCCATATTGATCTTGTTTCGTATTAGTATTTTCATGCAAGACACAGTACTTGGGTTTCAAGTACAAGATAAGTTGTTTTTCGACATCATGTCGACACTTCAACATCCCTTATGCTCAGGAGAACTTACGTATTTCTAGTCTATATCGCAGAGCCCCGTCGAATCCTGTTGGAACTTCTGAAATAAGCAGCTTGCGACTGCAGTTTATTACCAAAATACCGGCAACCGTCTTCACTAGCAGTCAGATAGAAGCTGAGGATGGTACTCCTCTGAGGATTGAACTAGTAGATGGCAGGACCAGTGAGAGGATTACGAGTGGCCCTCTCTCTTCCATAAAGCTCCAAATTGTTATCCTCGATGGCGATATCGGGTCGGATGAGGAAGAGGATTGGACTGAGAAGGAATTCAATTGCAATATCGTTCGCGAAAGGGAAGGGAAAAGGCCATTGATTACCGGGGTGCTGAATGTGACCTTGCAAGGAGGAATTGGTTCCCTGCTTAATATAATCATCACCGACAACTCGAGCTGGATGAGAAGTCGGAAATTCAGGTTAGGAGCTCAAGCTGCTCAAAAGATTTCTACAGAAACGAGAATAAGGGAAGCAAGAAGTGAACCTTTTGTTGTTAAAGATCGTCGAGGAGAGTGTAAGTTTGCAATGCCCTGTTTTCGATGCCTTTCATTTGACAATAGCATTTTGTTTTTTGACCATTAATTCCTGATTCTATCTGTGGACCTTAAAAAAACCTAAAGATTGACAAGTTTTCTCTGTTAAGCGCAGTGAACAAGAAGCACCACCCCCCCCTCTCTGAGTGATGAAGTATGGCGTTTGCAGAAAATAGCCAAACACGGCCCTCTACATAAGCACATGAGTCCGAGAAGAATCGACACTGTTCAAGATTTCCTCCAGTTGCACAAAGTCGATGCATCCTCTCTAAGAAACGTAATCTCCATTTCTCTTGGGGCCATGCTAATTTTTCTTGTTCTTTACATGTTATTCTAAGCATTATTAACTACCAAGATGTCATCTCAGATACTTGGCACTAGGATCACCAACCGGACATGGGAGACGATTGTCAGACATGCCAGCACCTGTGTGGTCGATGATAACAAGATGTACGCTTACTACCAAGATTCGATCAAGGCCAGCATACTGTTCAATTCAGTAATGAAAGTTACTCAAGCAACACTTGATGGCCAAACTTACCAGTCGCTAGACAACCTGACCTACTCTCAGAAGGTACATAAATCATGACCTGAAATTTTACTGTCGAGTACCTGAGTGTCAATCTATTTGGAGCTATAGAAGGGCCTGTTTTATTGGACTAGTTCGTTTGCCCGGCAGAATATATACCACGACCACTTCTCTGAAAATTAGTAAGTACTTGTTTGATTTTGGATTCTATCGAATCCACTGCTCGTTCCACAGATTCTGGTGCAGAACTTAAGAAGGCAAGCTTACCATAGCAAAAATCAATGGGTGCTGCTCGATTCCCTACCCGGCATCACTCCTTCGAGCACCCTGACCGACTTGCCTATAGAGTCATTAATTGGCGTGAGCCCACCTCTCCATCATCCAGATTACACAGTGCTAAACCAAGGTATTGTGATATTATTTCACTTCAATCTTTTTCCTTATGACTTCCTTAGGGTACGTTTGATAACCATTATGTTCTCGAAATTAATTTTTGTTTAAAAATTATTCTTTTTTATTATGTTCCCTAGACAGGTTTCTAAGCATTTAAAGGTGTTTGTCTAAAATTTCTATCCACGGGATAGAAATGCGTTTGATAAAATCTCAAATTCTTTTACGAATTAGAATTTCTTTTAATTTTGTAATACTTTTATTATATATTTTTTCTATTCTTCCTCTTTTTTCTTTTTTTTTTTTTTTTTTTTTTTTTTTTTTTTCCATCCCTCCTCTTCTTCTCTAGCCGGTCGCCGGCCATGGCAATGACCGGCGACTAGCTAGCCAGGTCCGACGACCTCGCTAGAGCCTCCCCAAGCCAAGCCGAGGCCCGGCAAGCAGCAAAGCCTTGCCGATCGTTGGGCTAGCTCACCTGGCCACTAGCAAGACATGACCTCGCCCGGCCGACGCAAGAACGGCCTCGCCCTATGTCAACTAATGGCAAGGCTAAGCCTCACTAGGCCTCTCTAGCCGATCGCCGGCCACGGCGGGCTTTGACGAGGTTGCCGAACCTCACCTAGCCCAGCAATGAGGAAAAAGAGAAGAGGAAAAAAAAAAAATTGGCTTGCTTAGGAACAAGGAGCAACTTTTATTTGCTTCTTGATTATATTCTAAATCTATTTCCGGGAACAAAAAATTTATCAAATGGATATTTATTATATTTTTATTCCAAGGAACAAAAGAATAAAATACTATTTGAACAGGCCCTTAATCTTTCATATAAAGTGTTCCTATTGCTTTATTGGCACATCCATCTTTTTGCATCTCTATGGTAGCTGAAACCGAACCACGTCTTTATTCAGATAGACCCAAAGTGACTCCCGAATGTAATTACCCCCCAGCTTCGACATCGCACTGCTACAATGTCACACAGAACAGACAATTGGATTGTCTGCAGCCAGAGAGTCGTGCCATTGCGACAATCTTGGATCCGACCGTGGCAAACAGCTCGGCAAGGAAGGATGTTTTGTCCGGCTTTGGTCTTGGCGAAAGCAGTTATCATTCTGGTTACTTAGAAGGACCGTTCGACCTGAATTTTGATTTGTCTCCTGAGGAGCTTTTCAAAGTGCCGTCTCCAATCCCTGGCGATTTGACGTGGACACCGGGGCATACTTTCTGTTGAAGTATTCATGGATATTCGTCAGAAGTTAGTAGTGGACGTATATAAGACATTAGGATTGTGCAAGCGTCTTCATACTCTATAAATAGAACAATCAGTGTACTCTTTTATCAAGTTATTGTGCAGGTGGACACAAATCAGACATTAGGATTTAGCAAGTGTCTTCATAATGTATAAATAGAACAATGAATGTACTCTTTTATCAGGTTATTGTGTAAAGATGTTAGTTTTAGTATTTTCTCTCTCCCTCTCTTTTGAAGATACTAAGATATCTATATAATACCAGAGCCACTACGAGAGCATGACCCAAACCAAAATCATAACTTTATCTTTCTTCTTGCCGTTGGTTTGGGTTAAAAGGAAAAAAAGAAAAAAAAAAGAACCCTCATCTCTGCCATCAACTTTTTTACCCTAACACTAAGATCGCCACTCTTCGTTTTTCCAAGTCTTTGCTTTTCGCCCACCGATCTTCATCCTTAAGAGCAGCATCATCGCCATCTGCTTGTTGCAGTCATAGATCTACTCTGACTGTCTCTAAGAGTAACTCTATCTCGTGAGTCGCTAGTTTCTCCATCGTCGTCATCTAATGCCGCCTCATTAGACTAGTCTCTGGCATCCTTATACCAGTGAAGTCCACCACAAACCAAGCTTGTCTACTGTCTAGCCTAGTTCCACTATGCATCCGTCTACCATGGTCATTGGTTCTCCGTCAAAATCAAGCTACTATCGTCGTCAGGTAGCTGGTTTTAGTCTTAGCTTTCTTTTTTAGGGTTAATACTGTGATGCTCGAGAACGTCACGCATGACACGTGTCTTTCGCCGATTATTACTCACTAATTATTAGGAGCATGCAAAAGCACATTAAAGCATTCAAAATATCTTATACAAAACGATCACACGAGTTTTCAAAAAAATACATATGCATCTTCTTTATATTAACAACAGTATTACAATACAACGACCGAGTGAAACACAAAATACATAGGTCAGGGTCACCTAACTTCAGCACAATACTCCTATGCCCAAAAGTCTCCCTATATAAAAGTCAAGCTATCTAATACAGATCAACAACTTTGTCAATTGACATGTTGCCGTCGCCGTTGAAACCCCCCAACAGTCAAATTAACTCGCCATCAATATTCAGGTGCCGAGCAACAAATTGATAAGGAATCCACTCGAAAAGCCCTATCTCGATCTATACAACACTTAGTATATACTACAGATGATTCAAGTACAAGCACATCCTGATAAACGTAATCAAAATGCATTGGATCTCCAAAAATCAATGGTGGTGGGAGATCTATTCTACATGTGTGACAACCCGATTTTCCAATTCTATTTTCAGTAAATTGAAATGGGCATTTCATCTGCACGCATATAGTTCTTTTCCCTGAACTGATCACTAATGGGATAACTAGTCTATCGGGTGAAGCCGTTAAGAAATTCTAATGCATCGGACTCGAGAATTTGACCAAGAAACGACCTTTCGACCGAGCTAATCTGCAAGGGTCATTACGGCACAGTTAAAAATCAATTAGAGACCGGAGATAGGTCGACTTGACAGAGGCATGTGATCAACTGTGGGTGATTCCACTAGATCGCACAATTCTTGTCGATTGATACTGGACCGGCTTTTCTGTCGTTTGGGTACCCTGTGTCCGTATTTGAAACCTTGAGGTTACCACGACAACCGAGAGTTGCCAATGTGTCAAAGATGTACATTGTGGCTTGAATTGATCAACCATAGGTCAAATGCATGAAAATTTCTAAAAGCTACCCAGTAGGTTAGGACACGCTAATATCATGCCAGAATGAAATTAACCGTGAAATTGAGATCGAATTCAGAAATTGGAAGTCCTTGTGTGTCACAAATCATTTTAGGAACATTGACTCATCTTCGGAGGATTTTTCATGCAAACCGAGTTTTTCGGCAAATTAATCAAAGTATGGTTAATTTGGCTCAAGAAATTAGTAGGCCCGCTTTTGGTTGTGCTTTTGGGATCTAAGATGGTTATATGGTCAAGTGATTATGTGAATTAAAGTGTGGTGACATTGGATTAATTTTATGGACTTCAATTTGTTTCATGCCTCGGCGGAAAAAGAAATTGCACCCATTGGAATAAGGTTGTGGGAGATTGGAGATAGTGGAGTGTGACATCATCAAGTGATGTCATGGTGGGGCTAGAGTGCCTAAGATCTTGACAAGTGGAGGGTGGATATTAGCCCCCAAAAAGCACCCATCAACATCATCTTCAACCTTGGTCTTCTTGGTTTTTGAGATTGGAGGAGAGAGAGGGAGGAGCTTGACTGACCGGACTAGCCAGCCCCAATGCCACCCCTTCACCCACTCGACGCCGCTGCTCATCGCCGTCGCATGCCGTTGGACGCACGCCATCGCCGCTCGCCGTCCCGTGCACAACCGCTGCTCCGCCCGTCTCCGTCTCCCTCTCGCCTGCCCTTGCATCGCAACTGCTACCTTAGCTCGTGCAAGAGCCACCAGAGCTCATCTTCGCCGCCATGAGCCACCGTCGACCTCCCCACCAACCCGTCCAAGCCCCGCCGGTCTTCCCCTGCTGATTTTGGTCCTAAGCCAGCCCATTTCTCCCCCCTTCGGTGCCATCACAACAGCCAAAAAAAATGGGTATTTCAACCCGATTTTGGCCCGTTTTGGCCGGCTTCCCGACCCCGGATGCTTAGCCCGCCTTGAGGAAAGTCGATCCCCACGATGTCCCCATCTTTTTGGTTCGATCAGTTCGTTAATCAGGTGAGTTTAGCTCACTAAATCTTGATTAGATAGTTAATTATGCTTTAGGTATGGTTAGCTTAAGTTAATTAAGCTTAGGTGGTTAGTTTAATTTATTTAAGTGTAGATTAGATTAAGGTGTTTAATTAACTTAAAGTGTGTTTAATTTAGGGCTAAGTAGGTTTATATTAATAAAAGCCTTGATGTGACTTAAAGGAATTTATTTTTGATTTAAATAAATGTTTCGAAATTATTGGATTATTTAATAATATATTATATTACGAAAATTATGAAAATATTATTATTTAATTAATTTTCGAAATAAATTTAATTATTTAATCAATTCCGAAAATTTTGTCGAGACCTTAAATTCTCAGAATTTTGTGCTGATCGCTGCCGTGTATTCGGATTTTGAAATTGATGGTTGGATATTATAAATTGAGTGTGGATTGTGAAAAATATGGATATTATTATTTAATTAATTTTCGGAATAAAATTAATTATTTAATAAATTTCAAAAATTATTTCGGGACCCTAAATTCTTAGAATTTCGTGCTGATCGTTGCTGTGTAGTCAGATTATGAATTTGATGAGTGGATATTGCAAATTGAGTGTTGATTGTGAAAAATATGGATTCTATTCAAAAAATCCCAAGTGTCGGGTTTTGACACCGAAAATAGATTTTATGTATAATATCAAACAGTGGGGTTCGAAAAAGGAATATATTGGCTTTCTGGTTCGACTTGACGTAAACCCACGCACAACTACTTTCTCGAATGTTTTTAATACAAAGGAAAGAGGCTAGGATTACCATTTTAATCGGGGCAATTGAGTGAAACGCATGGAATCCTGGGCCGACCTTGAATTTTCGTGTGCTAGTTAAGAGAACCCATCCCCGATGTGTGTCAGTGGATGTTAGCTGTCCCTGGTTTGTGTCAGTGGACTCGGGTCGCAGTCGATTCTAGACCTATACTCCTGCGGGAACGCCATCGACGTAGTGACGAAGCCGCGCTCCAAGATGAGGAGGTGATGCTTGGCATTAATGTCAGTAGATAGCCGAACTGCGAGTAGGTTATGCCATTGTGTGGCAGTGAATAACAATTAGAACGCATGCTAAGTATTATTGATGCGTCGGATTATGGGATGAAATTGTGTGGCATAGTATGGGATGTGTCATAACGGTTTTGTCTTATAATCCGGACTCCTGTGGTTGTTTGAAATGATATTGTTGGCATTCTAGTTATTTAAGTTCTTATTACTATCTGTGATTGAGTGATATGAACGTGATTAAGTGATTTGAATTGTGCTAACCTGCAGGAAGGAACTGAGGCGAGGTAAGTCCTCTATGTGGTGTGGCTAAGCCACCCTTGGGCTTATTTTCTTTCTAATAGGGGTTTAGGGGATTGAACTTACTAAGACAATGTCTCACCCCGTTGTGGGCCAAAATTTCAGGTCCTTGGTTGGCATTGGTGAAGGACCGGAGGCCCTAAGTGTAGAAGGAGAAGCCTGAAGAATTGACGATCCTATTAGACTAGTTAGTCATAGGGCAATTCTCTTTTGATGGGAGTCGATTCCCTTTCTGCAGACCTTGTTTTATGAACTTGTGGTTTAAAACCTAACTTAACAATTCGCCTTGTATATAATTGCACTATAGTTTGCAATGTATATAGGGGTGGTTGCTTTTAAAGTGGAACTTTGGAATCCTACTTTCCTATCCCATTGTTTTATTGTATGGGGATTGTTTATATACTTCCGCATGCGTATATTAAAAAGAAAAGGGTCAGCAATGCGTCTTGGGACATCACTATTAAATCGACCAAGGAGAGGGATGGGTGCGTGCCCGAGGATCAGGGCGTGACAACATGTCTAAAAAATAATTGAGTGAGTTGAAACTCACTAAATGAAAACCCTGAGTCTAAGGTAAGAGATCATCTCACTATTTAACCCGATACATGCAAAGCACAACAATCCATCTACATACAAAATAACTATGAGAGATGATTGAATAAATGGATGCCTTGCATGTTATGTCAATGGAAACCATGAATAATAGGATATAAGATTATTCACTCAAATGCAAGCGCATGGCATAACATACTATGAGATGCAGTTATCACCAATTAGTTCATGAATAGACATGCATGCACATAGCCATGCTTTATATTGATTATTTCATCTTGACTCTCACGGCATCCCAACTCAGGGCCATCTCCACTTTGAGGCATCCTAACTCTAGGACATCATCCTTCACCAATATATGACTGACGAAACATAGCATAATGATTTCCATGTATAATCACATAACAACACTTATTATTTCTTGCGTAGCCATTCGCAAAATCAAAGTTCGGTGCACGACATCGTATTGGTGAAGGATGATGTCCTTTTTTCATGCATCAGTTACAAAAGTATTAATAACACACTTACCTCTCTTTCTATTTCTTGTACAAGCAATGATAACATTCTCAACTAATCGTCAACATGAACGTCGACAACCCAATTAAGCGACAACGTAGACATCAACAACTCATATAAGCAACCACCCACTGCGGTGGCGCAGTTAGCTTGCGCTCAATCCCTCTCATGAAAGGGAGCGAGTTCGAATCCCAGCGGCGTTACTTGGTGACTTAACTGCTGGCGTGAGTGTGGTGGCCAGCTTGCGTCAGCCCTAGGTTCTTCCCGCCGGCTGTCGGCTTACGGGGTTTCCTGGGTTATAAAAAAAAAAAACAACTCATATAAGCAACAATGTGAACATCAACATCTCCAGGAATCAACCACATGATTAGCCAACAGCACTTAACTAGTAAATCAGTAATTTAATTGATATCATAAAAGTATTACTTATGTTAGAGTAATTAAATATTATACCACATCTTCACGTTATAGCTTAAACTTTTGAAAAAGTTAATAGTAGTTCCACAAAATATCTCATGATATCAAAGCTAGAGGTTCTAAGTTTAAATCTTACAAGGCCTTATTTACCTCCCCAATTATATATTTCCACACTTCAGGCTTCTACCAAAAAAATCTGACCTACGCATAATGGGGAGTGTTACTGTGATTAAATATTAAACCACACATTTATCTAATAGCTTAAGTTTTTAGGATAATTAGCAGTAATTTTACAAATCTCACAACTTTCTAGTTTAATTTCACCATTTTCACTTTTTACGCTCTCAAATCTTAAGACATCGATTTATCATAAACTCGGAATGTGTCGATTCAAGTCAACGAAGACAACTTAGTATTATCATTAAAAAAAAAAAAAAGACATTCTGGAAATCGAACTTAAAATAGAGCTGTGTCTCAATAAAAGTCAATGAACAGAGAACGATAAAATTTAGTCAGCCAATCACTTAGCAAGCATTTTGTGAATATCATTTTCAAGTCCAAATTCCACGTCTTTACCTTTTTTTTCTCATCCATCATACGACCACGTCTTTTGGGAGGTTGTTTCAATCAACATGAAATCATCTAAATTTTCTCATACTTAACGTCTAAGATCGCACTAAAATTAATAACAGTTAAACAACCAAATTAAGAGTACTAAATAGATCGTTTTTTTATTTTGACATTTTAATTTTTTGAAATTTTTTTCATTTTTTTTGGGGGCTGATGAGGGTCGCCGACGACCCTCACCGACCGCAAAACCCTCACCTAATCTGAGTGAGGGCCACCTCACCCTCGGCCGCAAAGGCCTTGGGCAAGGCTATCGTAGCCTTGCCGATTGCAGGCGAGGCTGCAAAGGCCCTTGCCAAACCTAGGCGAGGCAATGTCACCACCGGCCACCCAAATCTAGTTGAGGCCTTCACTATCCAGGGCAAGGTGGCCCTCGCCCAAATCTAACCATGAAGGCCCTAGGCAAGGGCATCGCATCACTGATCGCGGACGAAGCCGCGAAGGCCCTTACCTAGATTTGGGGGACTACTGATGATGCCACCTCACCCAAGTTTGGCGAGGGCCTTCGCAACCTCGCTTACGACAAGCGAGGCAGCCCTCACCCAAATTGGGTGACAATTTCACATCCCTAGTGAGGGTCACCAATGACCCTCGCCAGACCCCAAAAAAAAAAAAAAAAAAAGTAAAATAAAGGCAAAAGAAAAATAAAAATAAAAACTCAAAAAATATTAAAATATTAAAAAATGTCCACATCAATACTAGCGAAGCCACGTCGGACAACCAGCTTCCATGTTGGATTTTTTGGCGAGGCAAATTGCCAATGGCACTATGTGATCCTTTTTTTTTCAAATTTGTAGCATTCAAGTTAGAAAAAAAAAATGTTTTGATGCTCAAGTGAGTACCATACGAAAATTATGACACTCGCACTATTTTTACCCCACAAAATTTGCAAAGTAGTATACATCCTTTCACAAAGCCTTTCTTAAAACCACTCTCAAACCATTCGCAAATATAGACATTTATACAACAAAAATGTCATTTCATAACTTATATTTTATCTAATCCATATCACTTTTAAAATATTAGTTTACAAACTCGAAGAAGAGATAAGTACCACTTACCTAGAATGCCTAAAACCAAACAACAAAACTCACTTGAACTGACGAACCACAATCCCATTAAATAAGCAAGAAACAACATCACAATGACTGAAACGCCACCTGTCACGCCCCAATCCTCGAGCACGTGCCCATCCCTCAGTGGTCAATGAAATTTGCGACTTCCCAAGACAAGTCGCCAACCCTTTCATATTATTGCACATGCGGAAGCGAATAACAAATCCCCTGACAGTAATCATCTCAGGATAGAAAAGCAAGACAACAGATTCTCAAATAAAACATGCCTTTATATATGTACAAAGTTAAGTACAATAGTCTACAACTACAAGACTTCAAAAGACCGACTCAAAAGAAACTGTTCTATCTGACCTACACTTCAGATCACCTCAGCTCAGCTCTAGATTCTCCACGCTACGGTCCTAAAAAGTTAAGCTCACGACGGAGTGAGATATAAATCTCAGCGAGTTCAAGCTCTAAACCCCGAATAGGAGGGTAATACGCCTAGGGCGTCCTAACCACACGATCATACAACCACAGAGGCTTACCTCGTCTCAGATCCTCCTTGCATGTCAATACAATTCATATCACAACCATATGCATATAGCAAATTCACACACCAATTGGAACGTTTAAATCAATCACTGCTCACACAAGCAAAAATTACCGACACACATTGGTCCATCAATTCAATCAACATGCGTTCCAATTAATTATTACTACCCGCACAGGCAGTTTTACTCGACACGCGCCGGTCCTCTACCCACCGACACACACCGGGGATAGGTGACGTCCACCAACACACACTGGGGACGGTAATATCCACCGACACACACCGGGAACGGGTTCTCTTAACCTTTATCATCCACTGACACACACCGGGGACGATTTCTCTTAACCTTTAACGTCAACCGACACACACCGGGGATGGGTTCTCTTAACCAACACACGACCATTCAATCTCGGCCCAGGACACCGTGCATTGCACTTAATTTGCATAAATTAACACTCAATTACAGAAATTAACCACACCATTGCAATCAGCACGAAATTCCGATCACTAACTATCCCGGTCTAATTTTCGGAAAATAATAAATAATTAAATAAATTACAAAATAATTAAATAAATGCAATTAAGTAAATAAATAAACTACGATTAATTAAACCAAACTACTTAATTAACCTAACCATGTAGGAACCTGATCAATCAAGTCTACTTTAGCCTCTTTCATATAGCCAAAACTCCAAATCCCCATTTTTAAAATAAACTTGGCACCCCTTTTTTTTTATTCAAACTCTCCAAAATAAATTCATACGGGGTCCCGTATTTAAAATTAACCCGCCAAACTTTGCACGCACCTCATACAAAACCTCCTCGTTTTATCGAGTGCATGAGTCTTGGTGTCCGAACCCGACACCTCATTTATTTTCTATTTAGTAGTCCAAGAGGTCACTTTTTGCAATAAATCACCAACAAAAAGCAATCCACCTCATGACCTCACACATAAGTTCTCAACATGTCACAAGTCCACTACATCACTAAATTCACCTCATTAGTAAGCACAACATCAAGAACAACAATAAAATCACAACCGGTCCTAACCGGCAGAAACTGGGCCATTCGCGCGTCTCCAAGTTTAATTCTAGAAACCTACCTGAACGAGGAGCGGCGCCGAACGGGGGTCAGAGTTGAGGCGCAACGAAGGTCGACGACCGAGCGAATCTTAGGCGAGGGAGTCGCAATGGCAAATCGTCGAGCTCGGGGCGTTGTGGCAAGTGGCGTGGATCGTCTGGGCAGAAGGTCCGAGCGGTGTGCAGGGGCTGAGGACTCGGGGGCCGGTGATGGTGCAGACACGGTGAGAGGGAGGCACAGCAGTGCGAGCGCGGCTGTGCGGGCACGATCGTCGGAGGCGGCAGGCTAAGGCGTCGACACAGGGGTGCGGTGGCGCAGCTGGGTGAACCTGATGGCGCAGGTGCGGGCACGATGTCGAGCGAGACTAGCTGGTGTGGTGGTGCTGGTGCGGCGGGCGAGCGACGTGGGCACGACGGTCGGCGGCTGCACAGGGGATCGGCGGCTGTGGCTACACAAAGAAAAAGATGAACAGCCCCCCTTGCTTTTCTCTTTTTCTTTTTTTTTCTTCTTTTCTTCTGCCTACTACACGTCCTTTCCCCCTTTCTCTGTTGCACTTTCTGCTTTTTGCTTTTTCTTTTTGATTTCCAAAACCCCCCAAAAGCCAAAAACCGAACCCCCTAAATGAACTTCGTACACTCCTTTTACAGGCGAAACAAAATAAAATCCTTTTTGCAAATATTTTATCTCACGAAGATTGCCTATAACCTCCCGATCGTGAAAATTATTTTATTTTCCTTATCTCATGAATATTCTCTCATGATTTCATCATCTATTGCTAAAGATAAGATTGCAATGCGGTTTTCTCAATTTTAAAAAATCATCATAATATCGCATCAAATCTCAATTTTTCACAAGATAATTGATTAAAAATAACAACGGGCTTGGGTTAATTTTCTCCTTTCGTGGGCCTAGCTCGGCCTGCCGAACTAGAGCTCAAAAATATTAATTCAAACACATTCACCACCGGTCCTAAAAATAAAAATGCAAAACATGTAAATTAAAAATAAATACACCTAAAATTATATGCTATGCAATTGAATTATAATTTTTTTTTAGGGGTTAAAAATTAATCCCTAATTTTTTATGCAATAAATAAATAATTAAGTATCAAAATTTAGGTGTCAACATGACCCATAGTCGATTTTCTTCGAGCCACAATGTACCTCTTCAACACATTGGCAACTCTCAGTGGTCATGAAAATCTCGAGATTTCAAATATGAGCACAAGGTACCAAAACGATAAAAAAATCGATCTAGTATTGATCGACGAGAATTTTGCAATCTGGTGGAATCACCCATACTCTGATCATCTATCTTAATCGAATCGACCTATCTCCAATCTCTGATAGATTTTTGACTGTGTCATAATGACCCTTGCAGACTAGTACGGTCGAGCAGTCGATTCCTAGTTGAATTATCAAGTCTATTGCATTAAAATCCATTAACGGCTTTACCTGATAGACTAGTTATCTCGTAAGTGGCCATCCCAGATAAGAGCACTATAGGCGCGTCAATGAAATGCCCAATTCATTTAATTGAAAACATAACTAAATTTTCAAGATGTCACGCCACCTAAACTACAAATCGGCTAAATTAAAATGATTCCCACAGGTCAATAAATCGTTCATTCAAAGAAAATATTCAAAGCTATCCGCAAAATTTTAAAATTTCACTACTGCTAAACCTTTACTTCAAATTGATTTATGTCAAATCCTATGGCTCCACAACGCCCTAATTAATAAGAATCCTGAAATTTCAAAACTTAACAACTCTAAAATCAGATCTTGCATTTCAAATTTCACATAACTTCGAATTTGTAATTATTCCAACTAGATGAACGAAGAATTTGAATCCTTATTGGGGCTGCGAAACAAAGTAAATTCGAGGTTTTTATGGCGTATACTTCTTTCCCTTTTGTTTCTGTTCTTTTCTCCTCTTCTTCTTTTCCTCTATGTTTGCAATCACGCTCCCTTTTTCTTCTTCCCCCTTTTTTTCTCTCGACCATGTCTCTTTGCTTTAAATAAAGTGGTCTTTTTTCTTTTTGTTGGCCACTTTTTTTTTTTGGTTGAATTTTATTAGCCACTTCATTTGACAAAACGTAGAAACCCGAATATTATAATATTATCCGTCGTATCCGCAGGTACATGTCGGTTTCCCCGTGTCACTGTGACCTTCGCTCTCTCTCAAATCCCACAGGGAGAAAATGTTAAGAATGGAAAATTCGCTTGTCTTCTAGATTGTGCGATTAATGTAGTTGTCAATCACTTGACACAGTTCATGACAAAAAAAAAAAAAAAAAAACACTTGACACGGTTAGTCAATCTTCGTCTTTACTGGGTAATTTTCGCCCAAACTTTTCTTGGGTCCAAAAGCGAGTCGATGGCGCTTGGAATTGTCAAAATGCTATTACCAAACGTGAGAAAATGAAGTTAGAAAACATGAACTATTTTTGTTTGGTTGTGAATCTTTTTCGAAGATAAATAGAACTATTTATTACTCGTATCAATGCCATGTTGATCGTTAGTGGTTTCAAAGTTGAAGCTCTTTTGAACCATCCATTTCTGTGGTGAGCCAATCTTGACTCCCCATGCGTTTTCTGCTGGTTTAGCAGTGCCGGTTGCTGTATTTATAAATACTGCAAGTTTGGAAACTCTGGACTTAAATTTTAAGTGGTCTTTATTCTCAGGAGATGGCGAAAAGGCAACTTCAGGAGGGTGGTTCCGGATCTTCGGCTCGAGGATCAAACAGAAGGATTAACAATAAGTAGAATTACTTTAATAGGACCATTGTATTCCAATAGTAGTGTCTCTCAGTGTGCATTATGATAACAGACCTGATTCAGATTCTTGATTACTTTGCAGTCATTGGAGAAATGTGAACGGTGGACTGTTGCCGGGTGAATTTGCATCTTTTGTCGAGCCTCTCTTTCGGAAAGTGGTATGCTATGCCTCTCAGTCTCTAGCTGTGTTGCTTGAGAAGGACTCAAGTCCGGTTCTTCAAAATTTGATTAATAATTTCATACAACTGTTATGCTTAGTATGTGACTCATCGGTTTTTCTAATAGGATTTTACAATTCACATCACCTGGCTTAGTGATTTTCAGTTGGCATGTCGTGATGTAGTTCGGATTTTTAATGAGAAGATTGTTTTCTATGTGGTGATTTAGATGTTTGGTCGGCAAAGTGAACATTTTAATCTAGGTCACTTCCATTGTAATCACCAAATTATATGGCTCAGGCGAAGGTACTTTTTCATCACAAAGATGTAGAGAGTCCTGTCCGTGTCTTGTTTCTTATGAAAGATACTTCATGACGTCCTGATATGCTCCACTTTTTTATATTATTTGTTTCTGAAGTGATTTGTTTGTTGGGTTCATTTTGGAGTAAAGATCAGTGAATCCTGTTCTCATTACTAAAATCCAAATAAAAAGGAAATATTTGTTGATCCTCACCTCTTTCTTTATGAATCTTTTTATCGAACGATCAAATGAATACTTCCTATTTCTAGTTATTTATTTAGATTGGTATGCTATGCAGAAGTTCCTTGTATTTGTAAGCATCGCACGCTAGGAACTTAAGATTTGTCCTGCACGTAGCCCAATGAAATCACCTTTTTTGAGCGTGATACTAAACAGGTCGAAACTATCGTATTAATGTCGCTTTGAATCTGATTTACATTCTGCATCAAACAGGTTAGTGAGGAAGTGGAACGTGTGATCTCCAGCTTTCGTGATCCACCGTTAAGGTCAGTGTTCCTTGTAGTTCTGCATCAACCTCCAAGGTTGGCTCCCAATCAAAAGAGGCCATATTGATCTTGTTTCGTATTAGCATTTTCATACTAGACACACTACTCTGGTTTCAAGTATAAGATAAGTTCTTTTCCGACATCATATCGACACTTCAACATTCGCAATGCACAGGAGAACTTATGTATTTCTAGTCTATATCGCAGAGCACCGTCTAGTCCTGTTGGAACTTCTGAAGAAAGCAGTTTGCGACTGCAGTTCGTTACCAAATTGCCGACAACCATCTTCACTGGCAGTCAGATAGAAGCTGAGGATGGTACTCCTCTGAGGATCGAAGTAGTAGATGGCAGGACCAATGAGAGGGTTACAAGTGGCCCTCTATCTTCCATAAAGCTCGAAATTGTCATCCTTGATGGCGATTTCGGGTCGGACGAGGGAGAGGATTGGACTGAGAAGGAATTCAATCGCAATATCGTTCACGAAAGGGAAGGGAAAAGGCCATTGATAACTGGGGTGCTAAATGTGACCTTGCAAGGAGGAATTGGTTCCCTCCGTAATTTAATCATAACCGACAACTCAAGCTGGATGAGAAGTCGGAAATTTAGGTTAGGAGCTCGAGTTGTTCAAAAGGTTTCTGCAGAAATAAAAATAAGGGAAGCAAGAAGTGAAACTTTTGTTGTTAAAGATCGTCGAGCAGAGTGTAAGTTTGCAATGCCCTAGTTTCGATGCCATTCATTTGACAATAGCATTTTGACTTTTGACCATTAATTCCTGATTCTATCTGTGGACCTTAAAAAGACTTAAAGATTGACAAGTTTTCTCTGTTAAGCGCAGTGAACAAGAAGCACCACCCTCCATCTCTGAGTGATGAAGTATGGCGTTTGCAGAAAATAGCCAAACACGGCCCTCTACATAAGTGCATGAGTTCAAGAAGAATCAACACTGTTCAAGATTTCCTCCAGTTGCACGAAGTCGATGCATCCTCTCTGAGAAATGTAACCTCCATTTTACTTTGAGCCATGCTAATCTTGTTCTTTACATGTCATTCTAAGCATTATTAACTACCAAGATGTCATCTCAGATACTTGGCAGTAGGATCACCAATCGGACATGGGAGACGATTGTCAGACACGCCAGCACCTGTGTGGTCGATGATAACAAGATGTACGCTTACTACCAAGATTTGAACAAGGCCAGCATACTGTTCAATTCGGTAATGAAAGTTACTCAAGCAACACTTGACGGCCAAACTTACCAGTCGGTAGACAAACTGACCCACTCTCAGAAGGTATATAAATCAGAACCTGAAACTTTACTGTCGAATACCTGAGTGTCAATCTATCTGGAACTATAGAAGGGCCTGTATTCATTGGACTAGTTCGTTTACCTGGCAGAATATATAACACAAACACTTTTCTGAAAATTCGTAATTAGTTGTTTGATTTTGGATTCAATCAAACCTGCTGCTCTGTCAACAGATTCTGGTGCAGAACTTAAGAAGGCAAGCTTACCATAGCAAGAATCAATGGGTGCCGCTTGACTCCCTCCCCAGCATCACTCCTTCGAGAGCCCTGACCAACTTGCCTATAGAGCCGTTAATTGGCCTGAACCTGCCTCTTCATCATCCAGATTACACAGTGCTAAACCAAGGTATTGTGATGTTATTTCACTTCTAACTTTTTTCTTTTTGGCCTTCTTAAACTTTCATAGGAAAGTGTTTCTATTTCTCTAATGGCACATCCATCATTTTGCATCTCTATGGTAGCTGAAACCGAACCGCGTTGTTATTCAGATAGACCCGAAGTGACTCCCGAATGTAATTACTCCCAGGCTTCAACATCGCACTGCTACAATGTCACAGGGAAGAGAAAATTAGATTGTCTGGGGCTAGAGAGTCATATCATTGCAAAAATCTTGGATCCGACCGTGGCAAAGAGCTCGGCGAGGCAGGATGTTTCGTCCGGTTGTAGTGCTGGCAAAAGCAGTCATCATCCTGGTTACTCTCAAGGACCATTTGCCCTGGAATTTCATTCATCTCCCGAGGACCTCTACCAAGTGCCATCTCCGATCCCTGGCAATTTCTGTTGAAGTGTTCAATGTACTCTTTTATCAAGTTATTGTGTAGGTGGGCATAAATAAGACGTTAGGATTTTGCAAGTGATTTCATAATCTATAAATAGAACAATCGATGTACTCTTTTATCAAGTTCCTGAGTAACCGACCAACAAATAAAGTTATTGAGTAAAGATTTTTTTTAGTATTTTCTCTCTCCTACTCTTTTGAAGTTCTTAGAACATCTACATATATCATAGCCACCATGAGAACACCACCCAAATCAAAACCCTAGCTTTATCTTTCTTCTTGCCATCAGTCTTAAAAAAAAAACTCTACCTCTGCCATCAACTTTTCTACTCTAGCAGGGTACATTTGTTTCACAAAAAATAAGTGATTTAAAAAACTTTTACCAAAGAATAATTGCTTGTATTATTTATAAAAATTAATGAATGAAAAATTTTAATATCGTCAACGAAAATAATTATGAATAGATTATTATCGAAAATAAAAAAAAAAAATTTCATTGACTAATTTTTTAAACAATATAAATAATCATTTTTTCTAAAAAAGTGTTTTCCAAATCACGCAAAACGAATGCACCCTTAAACCACCACCTTCCTTCATTATTCCAAGTCTTTGTTTTTCGCCCACCGATCTTCATCCTCAAGAGCAGCCACAACTCTTGCTTTTCAAGAGGTAGCATCATCGTCCTCTGCTTGTTGCGGTCTTACATCTGCTCTGGTTCTCCCTAAGAGCAACTCTATCTCGTGAGTCACTAGTCTCTCCATCGTCATCGTCAGGGGGAGTTGTCATTTAACGCAACTCCCCTTGACGATGGTTTTGCTTCTCTTTTTTTCTGACGAGCTTGTTATCATGACTTGCCTCCTTCTCATATACTCACAAGTCACAACACAGAAAAAGCGTTAAAAAAGTCCTAAACATTTTTTATTTGTGCTAATTTAGTCATAAACATTTTTACTTAGTGCCGATTCAATCTTTTCTGACCAATTTTGACTAGATTTTGTTAACTGGACGTCGGCTGGCTGACATGGCATGATTGGTGCTAACGTGGACAACTTTTAATAATATTTAATATTTTTGAATTTTCTTTTTATTTTCTTTTTCTTTTTATTTTTCTTTTTCTCTTTTCTTTTTCCTTCCCCTCCTCCAGTCGGTCGCCGGACCTCGCCGGCCACCTCGCTAGTGGCCACGAGGGCGGCCTCACGCTGGGCAGCAAGGCTCACCCTCGCCGGCCACCTCGCCAGTGCCCGCAAGGGGCGAATCTGGCGAGGGTCGAGCCTCACCCATGGCCGGCGAGGCTCGACCTCGCTAGATTCGATGAGGCTCAACCTCGCCAAATCGCCGCCCAAGCAACGAGGGCGACCTAGCGCCGAGCTGGTGAGCCTCACCGCCCAGCGTGAGGCCACAAGGCGAGGTCCGGCGAGGTTGACCTCGTCGGCCGTCACCTCTGGCCAGTCGCCGAGGTTCGACGAGGTCAACCTCGCCGGCCGTTGCCTCTCGGCGACCAGTTGGAGGAGGGGAAGGAAAAAATAAAAAATAAAAATAAAAATATTAAAATATTATTAAAAGTTGTCCACATCAACCGGCCGGCGTCCAGTCAGCAAAATCCAGCCAAAATTGGCCGGAAAGAACTAAATCGGCACTAAATAAAAAGGTTTATGACTAAATTGGCACAAAAAAAAAGAGTTTAGGACTAAATTGGCACAAATACAAAAAGTTTAGGACTTTTTTAACACTTTTCCCCTCGCAACACAGACTATCTATTTGTACCGAGGCTTACTTGGTAACTTGTTGCACTCAATAAATCACGCTAGCTAAACTTGATTTTATGCTCATCAATGAGGTCCAAAATAACATTCGAATGCCATGTGGTCTTATAAATCATACTACGTATATACTAGTAAACATGGACAGGCGTTGCATGTGTGCGAAAAGGTGGTAATGGCTTTAGTGAAGTATTTTGTTATGAAGTATAAAAATAATTAATATGGAAAGGAATTATTGGTAGAACTATTCTAGCGAAATTGTGCATGCCAAAGGATAAAGATATCCCGATACTTGATTTTCCTTTAAGAAGGTAGTTATAGAATGGAAAAGATTTAGATTTTAATATTGTATAAGAGATATAATTAGAATTATCGACTTACGCAGTTGTCCGCAAGTACAGCATATATCGCATAAGTATTGGAGGATATTTAAGCATGAAGGAAAGAGATTTGAGATCTCCAACAAGTCCTATTCCATTCTTATGGTGGGGTCATGTTCTAATCTTCAAAAAAGAAAATTAATCACGCGGTTACTTTAACATTTGTTGAACTTTTTTATCTGGTTGCAAGTCTTATCTAGACAAGCAAAAGGTCTCTTGCAACGCTAAAGAAACTAGACTTTTCAATGTAACTTACCACATAAAATATGACATTTTGCAATGTTACAATATTAAAATCTTAGTAAAGTCACGAAACAAATAAATGGATGAGCTTCACATTCATATTATGTTATGTGAAACAACGACAACAAATTCGTGGAAAAACCTTTCGGTCTTGTTAATGATAGTGTTTATTCGGGTTATTCCTTCCCTCTCCTTTCACTCGAGTTGTTTCCTCCCTTCACTCCAGTCCATTCTTGGACATTTTATAATGCAAAGACATAGAGGACATGTATAGATTTTTATGTTTGAAAAGTCCCTTCATATACAGAAGGCACGTCCATGTGGAAATTAAGGGGTTTGTGAAAGTGAATGTAGTCCCAAGTCAGTTAGATTTCTATGTTTTTCTTGTAGTTCAAATTGACTGATGAGCCAGTTGGGTTCTATCTATGAACCCACACTTTTATATGAACTAATGGCACCATTTCTTCAAGAAAACAAAGGTCAAGATGAATTCTAGGCCAACCTACTTCAGAGGCAGTATCACAGAAACTGTGTCGCAATTCAGTTGAGATTCCACACTCTCTCATCTCCAAATCGAAGCAGATCAGGTCCTTCTCTTCCGGTCAAAATGAACCCGCGGTCCGAAAAGAACATGAAATTCAAAGGCGCTGAAGTTTTCTGTGCAGACTGGGGTAACGTGTTGATGACAAGCCGTAGAAGATTTTCCCAGAATGTTCTCCCCCAACCCTCGAATTTTCCCTGAAAATCATGTTGGCTAATCATTCGAACATAGAAATAGCGCAGAACTTGTGATGTTACTCGGCTTGTCCCATGACCAACCAGCGAAAGTATATTCTGTTCGGAAAGGTGTGCGCGCGTGTATCCGACTGCACATCATAGACATCACAAGGGCCAAACGCTAGTATGTGTACCCACCAAAATTAGAAAATCTTCATTCATTACATACATTTCTTCGCCTTTGTACATGTTGGGAATTACCGATTCCCTAAAACCGGATTCGACACTAAATCGAACCCCTAAAACGAATGCGGAAGACGAGCCCAAGAACAAACATGTATCACCGATCTTAAGGCACATCACAGAATCGAACGTACCTTGTTAGCCACAAATCAAACACCGACGCTGATATGAGAAAGAAAAACTGATCTCGTTTAATTCGATGACGTCAATTTGCCTTGAAGGGAAGAGAGTGTCATCTCTTTGTTACTGTTCTTCTTTTGGAGGGAGAGAGGGAGGAGGAACGTACGTACTTTCAAAAGGTGCGTTCCTCCCTCTCTTTTTCCCCTTAAATACGTCATCTCCAAAGGACGTATCCCTTCGATAAAAGACGTTCCCCCAAAAGTTACAACTCTTCAACGTATCCCTCCATCCATGGGCCCTAAACTTGTGGGCCAGGCTTTTAGGCCCAACATGAGCAGACGGGCCCACTTAGGCCCATCAACACATAAATAAAAACCATCATCTCCCACTCGCACATGGTGGGCCGAACAGGATCCTCTTTACCTCTCTACAATATTCATACCGGTGAATAATCCGTGTAACCAGCATACTTTGAGAGCTCGTTGCTATACATCTATTAGAAATATATAGCAGCTCATAATGGGTATCACATTCCGAGTAGATTTAATATACAGTACCCTAGATCGATCGATCACATTTATATCTCTCTTGATATCTTTTAAACAATGATATATTTATTGTATTCACAATTATGATTATCTCAAAGACAGTCATAATTGGTCGACCAGTGAATACAAAACTACAATGTGATTCTCCAAATTCGATCTTCCTCTTTCCTTCAAACTCTCAATTTCAGTTCAGCTTGCTTTTCTAGAAATGTCCCATTAGATCGAATCAACTCATGACCATTAGCAACATCCTAAGATAGCAAACACTAAATAGAAATCTTGAGCATAAGTAAAAGTCATGAGGGCACTAAAATTGAGGAACTCTTTTCCTCAAGAGTGTCACACGACATAAAAGTTGAGATCAAACTTTTGCCACTCTTATCGGTCGTATCATGCATACGTAGTATGAAATACGTATTACGGTATTTAACTCATTTCCCATGGAGCGTATGTCTACATCTTTAATATCGTACAAATGATAGTTCAGACATACCTAATGTCTAACTTGAGTTCACATATCTACTCATACACAGAATTCATCAGAACTCACATCTGGCATCATAGACAGATAAAGTAAAATATGTGGGTTATTTTACTTTCGGACATAGTAAATATTATGTCATCATCTTAACACTCAGTTAAGGTGACATATATATTTTAAGCTTAAGCTCTCGATTATCACCTAGATAATAAGCTTAAAAACCATCTCATCTCTATTTATCACACAGTAAATAGAGGCGATTACCCGTGTGAGTGGGCTAATCTCTTATCTGTCTGACATACTTTCTCAACTTAATATAATGCACTGAGCATTAAGATGCATAAACGTTAAACAAATATTCATAGACATTAATGATGAAAACATAAATTCATTGAATGTGAACACTTAGAGGAAATTACAATATGCAGTACATCAGCCTCTATGCAATCCTAGAGATTTCATATGGCCACAAAACACATCTCTAGGTATTGGCTTTGTCATAGGAAATACTACCATTCTATGCGTAGACATGTACTGTAAGTTCATATCTTTTCGTGCAACCATATCTTTGACAAAATTATACTTGGTATCTATATGTTTGGTCTTGCCATGATATTTTGGATCTTTAGTGTACACTATAACTGCTTGGTTATCTCAGTTAACCAAAAAAAAAGATTTGCAGCATACTCAATAACACATAAATGATCCAAAAATCTCTTAAGCCAAACTCCTTCTTGTACTACTGCTAATAATGCCACGAACTCAGCTTCCATCGTGGACAAGGCTATACACGTTTGTTTCTTACTGCTCCAAACATATGGCACCATTATTCAGTAAGAAAACAAACCTAGAGGTAGATTTTCTTTCATCTAAATCTCCTCCCCAATCATTATCAGAATAGCCTTCAAGTCGCATATCATTTCCTTGGTAATTCAGCTTGTAATCAGCAATTCCCTTTAGATACCTCAATATTCTCTTAACGGCTTTCCAATGTGCTTGACCTGGATTGGATTGGTATCTATTCACCATTCCAACTGCAAAACATATGTCAGGTCTTGTACACATCATAGTGTACATCAAGCTCCCAACAGCACTAACATTAAAAACATGTTTCATTTGTTCCTTCTCTTATGGAGTCCTTGGACACAGTCTATGGCTCAATCCTTCACCTTTTGCAATAGGAGTGTCTATGGGTTTACAATCTTGCATACGAAATCGTTCAAGAACCTTATTTATATATGTTTCTTGCGAAAGAGATAACGACCTCTTCGAACGATCTCTTGAAATCTTAACTCCAAAGATGTATGCAGCCTCACCCATATCTTTCATCTCAAAGTTGGAAGATAACCAACTCTTGACAGTGTCAACAAACTCCATATTACTTCCAGCAATTAGTATATCATCAACATATAATGATATGATCACAAATTGATCTTTGGATCTTTTGATATATACATAATGATCCTCATCAATCATTGTAAAATCATATGCCATTATGGCATTATAAAAACGTATATACCATTGTCTTGACGACTACTTAAGACCATATATCGATTTCAAAAGTCGACATACCTTTTCTTCTTGGTCTTTTGTACTGAAACCAACAGGTTGTTCTATATATATTTCCTCATCTAATTCTCCATTGAGAAAAGCAGTTTTTACATCCATTTGATGTAATTCAAGATCCATACTTGCCACTATTGCCAGAATAATGCGAATCAAGGTAAATCTCACAATAGGAGAAAATGTTTCCTCATAATCAATTCCTTCCTGTTGATTATACCCCTTCACCATAAGGCGAGCTTTATATCTCTCTATCGAGCCATCAGCTTTACGCTTTATTTTGAGAACCCATTCCCAATAGCTTTGCGTCCTTTTGGAAGATCAACCAGTTCCCAAACATGGTTTGACTTCATTGACTACATTTCTTCCCTCATTGCATGCATCCATTTTTCCTAACTAGGGCAACTTAGAGCCTCATGTATATTTCTTGGCTTATCCTCATCTTGTGGGACAATCATAAAAGTTTCCCCTTCAATGTCAAAACGTCGACGGGGAATACTTTTGCGACTTGTTCGCCGTATGGGAGATTGTGCACTTTGCACATCATTCCCCATTATGCTCCCACTAGGATTAGATAATGATGATGTCGTCTCATCATGTGGTTGTAATTGAAAATGAGTTGAATTCAATTTATCACTTCTCTAAGAATGTGACATCCCGTGATTCAAATTCAGTTATACTCCCACTTTCCTACTCACCTATGAACACATACCCTTTCGAGTGTTCGAAGTATCTTATGA
Source organism: Eucalyptus cloeziana (assembly GCA_014182715.1). Lineage (NCBI taxonomy): Eukaryota > Viridiplantae > Streptophyta > Magnoliopsida > Myrtales > Myrtaceae > Eucalyptus > Eucalyptus cloeziana. Next base: position 29,845,052 of record CM024640.1, read on the forward strand.
AAATACTCTTCTTTGCTCTGGGACCCAATTTCCCAAACTTGTGAGAGGGCTCATGAGTATAGGCAGTACAACCCCATGACTTAAGAAAACTTAAGTCCGGTTTTCTACCCGTCCATAACTCATATGGAGTAGAAGTAATTGATTTGGAAGGCACCTGGTTAAGTATATAGGTAGCAGTTAACAACGCATCACTCCAAAAAGGGATAGGTAAGTTAGCATGCGCCATCATGGATCTAACCATTTCCAGTAGGGTTCTATTTCTTCTTTCCGCAACACTATTTTATTGAGGAGTATATGGAATAAACAACTGTCTTTCTATTCCTTTTTCATCACATAATTTTCTGAACTCATCAAATAAATATTCTCGACCTCGATCGGATCTTAATGCTTTTATTTTTTTGTCTAATTGATTTTCTACCAACTTCATAAACCTTTGAAATAATTTAATGCTTCAGATTTATAAGAAATCAAATAGACATATCCGAATTAAGTATAATCATCTATAAAAGTGATGAAATAAACAGCCACATGCCTTCCTCTCACATTCATTGGACCACAGACGTCAGAATAGATTAAATGCAGAGGAAATTCAACTCTTTTACCTTTTCCAAATGATTTCTTTGTCGTTTTCCTTACTAGGCAATGCTCACATATGGGCAAATCGACTTTTTCAATGTTGCCCAACAATCCCTCTTTGGCTAGTCTATTCATACATTGTTGGCCAATATGACAAGTCTAACATGCCACACATTCACATCATTATCATATGAATTTTGAGACATGAGAAGGGAATAACAAACATTTGCATTAACATAGTCAATATCTAATACAATGAAACCATCCAGAAAATAACCACAATCATAGAAATTTGTATCCAAAAACAAATCCACACCTCTATTATGGAAGTTCATATTAAAACCTAACTTGACCGATACTAAAACAAATACTAAATTCCGACGAATCTCTAGAGCATACAATACATCATGTAGGAATAAAGTGCGTCCACCACGCATGTTCAGTTGGCAAGTGCCAATTCCTTTTACTTCAGCTCTGGAGTTGTTTCCCACATAGATCCACTTAGTTCCAGTCGGAACTCGCCGAAATTCTACGAAGGATTCTCTATCCTTCGCTACATGGTCTGTCACTCTGGAATCTACAATCCACAAAGGATTAGATTCAGTCAAGAATACAGAACTTGACACATATGCAAAGTTCCTAATAGTACAAGGGGTGTGTACCTTCTTTAGCTCGCGACAATCGTGGGCATAGTGACCCTTCTGATCACAATTGTAACATTTCACCCTTGAAATATTCTTCACACGAGGACGTTTTCCTCTCTTCACACGAGGACGTTTTCCTCTCTTTTGTTGGTTAATTCTTGGTTTCTTGCAATAAGGACTTGATCTCTTGCTTTCCCACATATTGAACGAATCAATGCGCTTGCGCTTAGAGCTTGAAACCCCTTCTGAGCTGAAAGCAACACAGCAAATATCTATATCTCGCTCAAATGCCTTGAGGCGATCATCTTCTAACTCAAGGTGGTGCACAGTATTCTCAAGATCTTCCATAACATGGTCAAGAGCTTTTAGTGCTTCTTGCTTTTCAAGCACATATTGAATTTTCTTATTCAATATTTCACAATTCTCGCCGTTCAATTTGTCCTCTTTATTCAAATCAGCAATTATGTTCTTAGTTGCTAAAGCCATTGATCTGAACATATTAGACACATATGCACGAATAATTAATGCCTATCATTTATGCATCCACTTTGCACAGACCCATCATATTAATGAATAATTTCAAGTCAGGTTTCAGAATCAAAATTTCACTATGTTTCAAATCATCCTCCAAAAATCCTAACTTAAAACTATTATTAATATAATTGTCCATGCAAAATAAATTCTATGAAGCTATAAAAAGCTTCTATGAACTACCCACAACAGTCAACAATAACAGAAAGCAAATAATATTTGATATCCAACAATGATATAATAAGAATGCTTTCACATAATACAACTAACATATCAGTTGACATAGCTACAACAACTAAGTAGAAAACATTACATAAGATATCCACAAAGCACACTAAATAAAGAAAATATCTCGAAACATCTAAAACCAATGCATCATACTACTAACAGGGAAAGCTTCTACTTGGTTCAATTTCTTTTTCTTTTTCTCTATAAAATTTTCAGGCATTCTTGATAGCCACGGAAAAATAGACGGATATCCCTTAGGATTTCTCCTACGCACATTCATTCCCCGCCTAATTGAAGTCATTCCTTGGGTCGCAGTCTTTATGGCTCCAACCCGATGATATTCATCTACAAATTCCATTACTAGCTCTTTATATCAAGTAAATCATTTGACATCCCATAGGCGATTCAACACTCCTTGCCATTCTAGTGGAAAGAGTGTTCATGAAGAATCGCACCATCTGAGTATCTGGCATGGGATAAGCGTTCCAAATGACTTCTTAAATTTTGTTGTTAACCTATACAACATGATCAATTATGTCGTCACTCTCCCATCAATAACCATTCAAATCGGCTATCAACCCTGAAAGCCTTTCCTTTTGTTCATCTGACATTGTGCGCACAGATGCGCGTGGCTTACAGGGAGGCATTAATCCTACAACAAATGCACAACAAAAAAGGGATTACATATAATTCACATAGACATAATTGAAAAAAAAAAAAAAAAAACACATTCTTTTTCCCCTTTTTTTTTTTCGGTCAACGGTCAACGCAGTCAACGGTCAATGGTGGACCGGGTCGAGTCAAAGGGTCCGCCGGGTCAAACGGGTCGGTCTCCCGGGTCGGTCGGGCCCGGTCGGATGGACCAACCCGGCACGTGCAACACGCGTGCGCAACTGACATCACAATGACGTCATATGGCGCGTGCCGCGCACGCGCCATCGGTGGCCCCCACGCACGTGTGTCACACGCGCCTGCGTCTTTGAATCGGCATGACGCCAGTTCGCTCCGGCTGCGCATGGGGGCGCGTCCGGCAACCTATGGCGGAGATCCGCCACTCGTCTTGCTCATCTCGACAAGACCTTCGACCCTACGAACTTACAGAAAAAAGAAAAAACGGGTGAACAGTGCTCGGGTGTCGGGATTTTTCCGTCCCCAATCGGTGTCAACCAATTTTTCATGAAAATTCAATCAAAAATCATTCATAAACATGAAAAGGGATCGGGAAAACATGAACAGTGGCTCTGATACCAATGTTGGGAATTACTGATTCCCTAAAACCGGATTCGACATTAAATCGAACCCCTAAAACGAATGCGGAAGACGAGCCCAAGAACAAACATGTATCACCGATCCTAAGGCACATCACAGAATCGAACATACCTTGTTAGCCACAGATTAAACACCAACGCTGATATGAGGAAGAAAAACTGATCCCGTTCAATCCGATGACGTCAATTTGCCTTGAAGGGAAGAGAGTGCCGTCTCTTTGTTACTATTCTTCTTTTGGAGAGAGAGAGGGAGGAGGAACGTATGTAATGTCAAAAGGTGCGTTCCTCCCTCTCTTTTTCCCCTTAAATACGTCATCTCCAAAGGATGTGTTCCTTCGGTAAAAGACGTTCCCCCAAAAGTTACAATTCTTCAACGTATCCCTCCATCCATGGGCCCTAAACTTGTGGGCCAAGCGGCCAAGCTTTTAGGCCCAACATGGGCGGACGGGCCCACTTAGGCCCATCAACACATAAATAAAACCATCAGTACATATTAGGGATAATTACCAAAAAATAAAGTCGAGTATCAATTTTATGGATGTCATTTCAGACCTAAATTTTTTTGATTTAGACAATTTAGTCTTAGACTTTTTAACAATTTACCAATTTAATCATTCCAGCTAATAATTGGCGAACAATTATTGATGTGGAAGTCAATTGTCCTGGGTGGCATAGTCGATGCTGATGTAGATAATTTTTGTAATTTAAAAAAATCTTAACTTAAAAAAAAGTAAAGAAATCAAAAAACGCAAAAATTATTCATGTTAGCATTGATTGTGCCATGTAAGACGATCAATACTCACATCAACCAAAATTGGGTGGAATGACTAAATTAGCAAATAGTTAAAAATTTTAAAAATAAATTAATAAAATTGAAAAGTTTAAGACTGAATTGACATTCGTAATAGATTTATGACTTTCTTCTGGTAATTTTCCGTGTTTCATCCCAATATTGTCAATGTGGAAATGGGTTTCTTCTATAGCTGACCATTGACGAAGACATTTTTTATATTCAAGTTGAAATCGCGTGAGAACAAGAATAGTCACGGTCCTTCCTCGTGTTCTCTTCCCTAATTTCTTTGTTGCCCCCATGCCTTTCGACTGTGATTTCACCAAACAAAAAGGACCCCATGTACTAAGCCACATCGGAATTCCGAAGATATTTAAATGGGATCCAATGCATTTTAACTACGATTTCAATTGTTTGATTTAATTGATTTTTTTAACTTTTCGATCATATCTAAAAATACTAAACACTTGATAAAATTAGATGTTCCACGTCAAAATCTAGGACGTTTTTTATCCTGTCTCTATCTGAATACTAGTCCTTAAAACACCCGGCTTTAGCGCACATGAACATTTCATCTCTTCTTCTTTCCTTCCGGGTAACTAATAATTATGCTATCACTATTTTTCATTGTAGGCCATAATCAGAACATGGATGGTCAAATCCCGATTCATGCATGACCGTGTTTTCGGCCACGGACAGCGACAAACCCTGCTCCGACAAGCAGGGAAAATGTACGTGTAGTGCCCCCACATTCATTATCACCCTAGACAACCTGATAGTCTAACGTTGGACCCGATGACTTCGTGAACAGAAAGTTCGACTGACGAAAACGGGGAAAAGTTAAAGTTCGGACCTTGAACGCGCGTTCCTCCTCAGTACAACGCCGCTCCGCGGGACGCGGTTGCTCGGGAACTTTGCCTGTAACTTCCGAAAGATTTCTCGATCCCATCGTTCCCCGGTGCGCCCGGTACGCGTCGATGCCACCGTGTGTCTGTAAATTTTCACCCTCTCTCTTGAACCCCACATCGAAAGGACATTAAAAAAGGGCTCTTTAAGGCTCTTTTTTATCTGGGAATTTCCTAGATTGTGCCATTGATGTGGCTGTCGTTCGTCGGTCAATCTTGGTTTTTACGGGCTAAGTTTCGTGCAGTTCTTGGGTGTCCAAAGGCCAAGTTCTTGGCGCTGGGAAGCGTCCAAAATGCGATCTTTTGGTATCGGCACACGCGGAAGTGCGGTTGAAAATTTGACCTGTGTTGGGTTCTATTTGCTTTTTGGAACCCAAAAAGAATCAATTTTTTTAGATTTTACTGAATGTCATGTCGTTCGTTCTTAACGGTTTCAAACCGGAAGTTTCTCTGTACCTTCCACTTCTGTGGTGGGTCAATCTTGAGTCCTATATATATCTGCTGGTTGGGAGTAGTGACTGCTGTATCAATGAACACTGCAAGTTTTACAAATTTTTGACATGAATCTTAAGTTTCCCTTTATTCTCTGGTGATGTCGAAGAGGCAACTACAGGAGGAGGATAAGGAGGGTGGTTCTGGAGGATCAGCAAGAAGGCCTAACATTAAGTAGAGTTACTTTACTAGGGACCATTGTATTCCAGTTTTAGTGTCTGTGACTGTGAATTATACTAATCTTGATTACTTTGCAGCTATTTGAGAAATGTGATCGGAGGGCTGTCACCGGATCAATTTGCATCATTTCTCGAGCCCCTCTTTCGGAAAGTGGTATGCTATGCGTATCGTTCACTAGCTGTGTTGCTTGAGAAGAACTCAAGTCTGTTTCTTCACAAATTAATTGATGATTTCAAATTACTGTTATGCTTAGTATGTGACTGTTCGGTTTTTTATATAGGATATGACGATTCATTATATCTGGCATAGTGATGTTCGGTCAACAGTTCATGGATGTACGCTGGATTTACTATTGAGAAGGCTGTTTTCTTGGGGTGATTGGGATGTTTTGGTCAGCAAAGTGGACAATTTAATCTCTGTCACTTGTCATAATCAGCAAAATATCTGGCTAAGGCAAATACTTTTCAACCCAAAGATGTAGAGGCTTTTGTCCATCTCTTTTTTCTTCATGAAGTCCTGATCTGCTCTTCTATTCTAGATTAAGAATGTTTCAGATATCTGTTTTTAGAATAAATTATTAGTTGGGTTCATTTCCATTGGAATAAAGATCTGCGAATCCCCTTCTCATAACTAAATTCCAAATAAATATAAAAAAGCATTTTTTTTGCCCCTTTGCCTCTTTTTTGCCATGAAGGGAATGAATCTTTTTTTGTCAACGGTCAAATGGATTCTTCCTCATTTATTGTGATAGGTATGCTATCAAGTAGTTCCTTGAATTTGAAAATATGGTATCCCAGGAAAATAAGATCTGCTCTGCAGATAGTCTTACGAATTCACCTGTTTGTGATCGTGATGCTAAACAGGACGAAACTATTGGTATTATTAGAAAATTTCACTTTGAATCTGAGTTGCACTCTCCATCAAGCAGGTTAGGGAGGAAGTGGAACGTGCAATCCCGTGCTTTCATGATCCGTCGTTAAGGTCAGTATTCCATGTATTCCTGCATCAACCTCTAAGATTGACTGTGAATCAAAGAAAGCCATATTGATCTTGTTTTGTATTAGTTTTTCCGTACTAGACACAGTAATCTAGTTTCAAGTTTAAGATAAGTTGTTTTCCAATATCATATCAACAATTTAACATCCTTTATGTACAAGAGAATTTATGTATTTCTAATCTATATCGTAGAGCACCATCTAATCCTGTTGGGACTTCTGAAGAAAGCAGTCTTCGACTGCAATTTGTTACCAAATTACCAGCAACCATCTTCACTAACTGTCAGATAGAAGCCGAGGACAGTACTCCTATCAGGATCGAACTATTTGATGGTAGGACCAATGAGAGGGTTACAAGTGGCCCTCTATCTTCAATAAAGATCGAAATCGTCATCCTCGATGGAGATTTCGGGTCAGATGAGGAAGAGGATTGGACCGAGAAGGAATTCAATGGCAAAATCACCCACGAAAGGGAAGAAAAGAGGCCATTGGTAACCGGGGAGCTTACTATGATGTTGCAAGGAGGAATTGGTTGTCTCCGTAATTTAATCATCACCGACAACTCGAGCTTGATGAGATGTCGGAAATTCAGGTTAGGAGCTCGAGCTGTTCAAAAGGTTTCTGCAGAAATAAGAATAAGGGAAGCGAGAAGTGAAGCTTTCGTTGTTAAAGATCATCGAGGAGTTTGTAAGTTTGCAATTATTAGTTTCATTGCCTATCATTTTATGATGACATTTGATTTTTAACTGCAAATTCCTGATCCTTTTGGTGGAACTAAAAAAGACTTAAAGATTGACAAGTTTTCTCTATTATGGGTAGTGAACAAGAAGCACCACCCTCCATCACTGAGCGACGAAGTGTGGTGTTGCAACCCAATTTTTTTGGGTGTACCACCTAAAACTAGGTTGATGGACTATTAAGTTTTTAAGCTTAGCTTGGGCTCTCCCAAGCCCATACCAATTCACGACTTAGGGTTTTAACATGCAAAAGATTATTATTTAGAAGTCGCAACTAATCGGTTTAGGGTAGGTCAATTAGACACCTAAGTAAAATAATGAGAGATTTATTTTACTCCTACAAACCAGAGACTAAGGGTACGGGGACTTGGTTACACTAGACTATCCTAGTGCCATTTCGGTACCTTTCTATTTCATTTTCAAAAAAGATGTTTGGCAATTGAATTGATTTTAATTTAACTTCCTAACATGTTAGATGATTATACAGGTGCGCATACCACCAATTTAACACTCAAGAAAGTAATTAAATAATGCAAAACATACCTCAAAGCAACGAAAGCATATGTATTGTTAAATTAGAATTCACATCAGCAATCCTAGATATGATTTCTAATTAACACACAATTTTAATTTTTTATTTTCATTTATTTAATGAAAATCATGACTTATGCAATGCATGTCACTATTCTAACATGAAATGATATGATAACATGACCAAAATTGTATGACATAAATAAGCATGCAATCTATCCTAAAGCATGAAATGAATTCATTCTAATTCTTTTATATTTTCCATGAAATTTGAAATTAACGAAATGCAACGATTAAATATGCAATCTAAATTAATCAAATGACCTAATTCTAATGACGGGTAATGCGATGCAATGACATACAAAATTATTTCAACTAAAATGACACGCAACATGCAATTTAGTATGCGAGTTATATGTCATGCGACATTTATTAAATGACCTAGTCTAATGACGAGGAAGTTCTAATTAAATGAACCTAATAAAAACTAAGTGACGTACATTTTATGAACTTAATTCTATATGACGTGTTTTTCATGAATCTAATTCTATATGACGTGCACATTATTATTTTTTATTTAATGAAAATTCATAATTAAGACCACTAAAAATGAAAATCAAACTAAAGTGAAATACTATCTATTCTAAATGCTTTCTTAACATGCATTTAAAAAATGATCAATCATGCAATTCATCTAAAGATCTATCTAGACCTAAAATTAAACATGCAATTTTATCTAATATGCAATGACGTGTAGAGCATGCCCTAATTCTACATGACATATGTATGATATTTTTTATTTTATTTTTTTTATAAAATTCGAAATTTAAAATTGCCACATAATTAAACATGCAACTCAAATTAAACAAAAACTAAAATCCTAAATGAATGCATTTTTTTTTTTTTATATTTTTCGAACTGAAATCCCTATCCTAGATATGCAAGATAACAAGAAATATTCTAAAACAAACTGAATCTTAATTCAAATATGTTTTTTTGATTTTTCTTAGTGATTTTCTAAAACAAATATTAAATCTAAACAATCAAGATATTCAACAAATAAAGGATTAAAATAAATGAAAAAATAACCTGTTATCTCACAAGTCAAATTAACGATTACTTTTAACTTTGAACATCACAACAAGAAATCAAAATAATTAAAAATCTGATCCGAAATCTTACGGATCAAATTAATAATTATATTGATTCAACAATTAATATGCTATCAACAAATCCCAAGAATTAATATAATTAAAAAATGACCCGACATCTTACGGGTCAAATTAATAATTACAATAATTTTTAGGATAACCCCTATGGATAATGCCTACAATATCCATAACCTAAAAGTCACATCACAATATTCAAACTTAAACAATAATAATAAAACTAACTAAAAGTAAAGTAAAATAATATAAAATAAGAAAAATAAAAACCTAATGAAAATGGAAGGGCAGCCAATTCCTCAGTCCGGCAAGGGGTTGCCGTCGGTCGGAGCTCCGGCGAAGGTTCCGGCGAGGGCGGAATCGCCAGCTAGGGTTCCGGTGAAGACACCGGGAGCGGCGCGACAGCAGCGAGGCAGAGGCGGCGTCAGAGCGGCATACCGGCGCGGGGGATCAGATCGTGGCTGCTGCGTGGACTTAGGATTCTGCGGGCGGAGATGCCCCGGCGTCTAGATCTCGGAGCGGCGCGGCGGTCGCGGCTGCTGGTGGAGGACGGTGCCACTGGTGTTCATCGGGTGGTGGGTGGATCGCGGAGCAAGGGCTGCACGGCAGTCGCGGCTGGCTTCAGGGCGGCAAGCGGCGCGATCTACTGTAGGGGCTTCGGTTTGAAGGGGCAGCGATCTACTCGAGTTCAGATCTGGTGGATGCGCAGCGACGATGGTTGGCGAGGACCCGCGGAAGGCGATCTGCAGAGGTGGGTCGTGTACCGGCGTAGGTGAGCAGCGGGCAGGGAAGCATCAGGTCGCTGAGCCACAAGTCGCTATGGTGCGGCGTCAAGCTCTGATGGTGGACGGGCTTCTGCAACAGTGGTCGTCGATGTTGGGGGGCGTCGGGCACTGGAGATCGGTTGAGGTGCAAGCGAAGCGGCGAAGGCGAAGGTGTTGCTTAGAGGCAAACTCAGGCGTCGGGGATTCGGGGCGGCGCGGCGGTCTCGAGATCTGTTGTAGAGGGGTGCTGGTGTCGGACCAGAGGCGGAGGATCGGAGGTGGTGCGGTTCAGGGTCGAGCTGCGCGGAGGTGGAGACGCGATGGAGACAAGCTGCAGGCAATCTGAGATGCGGTCGCTGGACGCCGGGCGTGGCGGTGCTCACAGCTGCGGAGGCGCGACGGATCGGGCGGCAAGGGAGTCCAAGCGGCTTGCGGTTTGATGGCGTCGACGCAACACGGCGCGGGTGAAGAGAGGCCAGCGACCGAGGCAGCGGATGGGGGCAGCATAGGTAGGGAAGACGATGAACAGTAAATAACCAATCACCTCCTCCCCTCTGCTGCTTCTGCTTTTTACTTTTCACTTTACTTCACCTTTTTTCTTCTTTTCTTTTCAGTCGACCAAAAGAAACCCTCACAAAGCCCCCATCTCTCTCATCGTACACGACTCCCTTTATAAGCAAATAAAAATCTGATCTTCGTGAAATATTTTATCTACTTTTCAATATGCACGAAGATTTTCCTATAACCTCTTTATCATAAAAAATCATCTTATTTTCCTTATCTCTTAAATATTTTCTACTGATTTTTAAAGATAGGATTTCAACCCGATTTTCTTAAATTCCAAAAATCTTCATTTCAAATCTCAATTTTAGAAAACAGGCTCGGGCCAATTTGTACTTTTCATGGACTTAGTCCGGCCAGTTAATTTAAAACTCAAAACCACTAATTCGACCCATCCGCCACCGGTCTAGTAAATGTAAAAATAAATACACCTAAATCTATACGCTATACAATATATATTTTTTTCAGGGGATAAAATTAACCCATAATTTTTATGCAATAAATAAATAATTGGGTACCAAAATTTAGGTGTCAACATGTGGCCAAAGACGGTGCTCTACATAAGCGCATAATTTCAAGAGGAATCAACATTGTTCAAGATTTCCTCCAACTGTAGGAAGCTTATGCATCCTCTCTAAGAAATGTAGCGACCATTTCTCTTCTAGCCGTGCTAATTCCCCTTTTATGTATATGTTATTCTAAGCATTGTTGACCATCAAATCCACTACTTCTTGTGTGATGCAATGTTATTTCAGATACTTGGCGATCGAGTTGCTAACGGAATATGGGAAATCATTGTCAAACATGCCAAGACCTGTGTGGTCGACGATAACAAGACCTACGCTTACTATCAAACTTCAAACCAGGCCAGTATACTGTTCAACTCAGTAATGAAAGTGGCTCAAGCAACACTTGACGGGCAAACTTACCAGTCGCTAGACCAATTGACCCACTCTCAGAAGGTACATAAATCATAACCAGAAACTTTCATATCAAGCAGCAGAGTGTCAAACCATCTGGAGCTACAGAAGGGCTTGTATATATCGTTCTTGTCCATACATACCACAACCACTTCGCTTAAAATTCATAAGTATTCCATTTGATTGAATTTGTTGTTCGGTCAGACAGATTTTGGTGCAGAACTTAAGAAGGCAAGCTTACTATAACAAAAATCAATGAGTGCTACTTGATGCCTTACCCAGCATCACTCCTCTGAGTGCCCTGACCAACTTGCCTACGGAGTCATTAATTGGACTGAGCCCGCTTCTTCATCATCCAGATCACACAGTGCCAAACCAAGGTATTGTGATGTTATATCACTACAATCTTTTTCTTCTTGGCCTTCTTAATCTTTCATAGCTCACCGTTCCTATTTCTTTGTCAACATCCATCATTTTGCATCTATGGTAGCTGAAAATGAACGCATCTGCATTTAGATGGACCAGAGATGACTCTTGAGTTTACTTACTCATTGACTTCACAATCGCACTACTACAATGTCACAGAGAACCCACAATTAGATTGTCCGGAGCCACAGAATCATATCATCGCGACTATTATCAATCAGACAGCAGCCAAAAGCTTAGGAAGGCAGGACTTTTCGTCCTATTTTAGTGCTGGTGAAAGCAGTCATCGTCCTGGTTACTCACAAGGACCGTTTGCGCCAAACCATTCGTCTCCAGAGGAGCTTTTCAAAGTGCCATCTCCAATCACTGGCAATTTGATGGGGCCACCGGAGCATACTTTCATCATCGGATCGAGCAGCAGGGTTTAGATGCTTGCGACTATTCCCAGTATCCCATTATCTCTGAGTACCTGCCACTGTTTGGGTACTCTAATTTATTGACACTTGACCAAGTCAAGTTGCCCTCAGAGTATAGATACTTGCGATTGTCCAAGTATCCCATTGTCTGGGAGTACCTAACACTATTTAGTTACTCTCTCTTATCGACACTTTGACCTATTCGAGTTGCCCTTAGAGTATGGATACTGGTGAATGCTCAAGTATCCCATTATCTTTAAGTACCCGCCATTGTCCAGGTAATCCCTTTCCGTGACACTCGACCTGCCCAAGTTGTCCTCAAATTGTATCATTGAATACTAGTAATTGTTCAAGTATTCCACTACTTTGTATGCCTGCGGTTACCCAGGTATGCTCTCTTATCATCATGACACGTGGACCTGCTTGAGTGGTCCCAGATCGTATCATTAAATATTTGTGATTATCCAAGTATTCCACTACTTTGTATACCTATGGCTACCCAGGTGTTCCAGCCATTTTGAGTGTCTACGGCCATCCAAGTAAGTCATGTGCTACATTCAAATTTATGTTACCAAGAGGTGGGAGACCTTCACCAGTTACTAGGAGGTGAGAGACATTCACTAATTACCAAGAGGTAAGAGACCTTCACGAATAACCGAGACGCGTCCTCAATATTCCATATACCGGGAGGTGAGAGACCTTCACGAATATCATAGATACGTTCTCAATATTCCATTTACCAGAAGGTGGAAGACCTTCACAAATGTTTAAGGAGATGGGAGACCTTCACAAAGGTGTCTCCTCGATATCACAACTTTCTTCTCCCTAAAGGTGAAAGACCTTCACGGATATCCCAGGTTCATCCTAGATATTGCCCAAATTCTCTTTACCAAAAGGTGAGAGACCTTGCTAAGTATTCAAGACTTGTGATCATCCAAGTACTCCTTTGATGCCTGTGAATGTCCAAGCATCTTCCAGGGTTTGTACTTGTGATCATCCAAGTACTCCTTCGATGCCTGCGAATGTCCAAGGATCTTCCAGGTTCATACTTGTGATCATCCAAGTACTCCTCCGATGCCTGCGAATGTCCAGGTATCCTCCAGGTTTGTACTTGCGAACATCCAAGTACTCTTTCGATGCCTGCGAATATCTAGGTATTTATCGAGGTTAGTACTTGCGAACATCTAAGTACTCTTTCAATGCCTAATGTCCAGGTATTCTTCAAAGTTCGTACTTGTGATCATCCAAGTACTTCTTCGATGCCTGTGAATGTTTGGGAACTCTTTCGATGCCTGCAAATGTCCAGGTATCCTCCAAGATATATGTCCCGAGAGAGGTCGGCGTGTCACGCCCCAAACCTCAAGCACGCACACATCCCTCTGTGATCGATACAAATGCGACATTCCCAAGACGCATCACTGACCCATTCATTTTAAATGCACATGCGGAAGTGAAACAAATACCCTTGACAACAAACAACATGGGATAGGAAAGCATGGCACATTTTACAAAAGCCAACTTTTATAAACAATGGATTTAGGTACAAAAAGAGTCTGGTCAAAAGTCTACAAGAAGGTTGGCTCTCAAAAAGGAATTGTCCTACAACATACTAGTTGGACACAAACGCCAATCCTTCAGACTCCACCTCCACAGACTCCGGGACTTTAGTCCTCCACAACCACCTTCTAAAGACCTAAAAATGGTAACCAGTGAAACAATGTCTTAGCAAGTCCACCCCCTAAACCCTTATTAGGAAGGAAATACGCCTCAAGGCGATCTAGTCACACAACCACACAATGAGAACAGAGGACTTACCTCGCCTCAGTTCCTTCCTGCACATCAGCGCAATTCATATCACAAATGCATATAATTAATGCACATAACAATTGAAACACCTCAACAACTTAACAAATCATAGGGGTCTCGATTATAAAGCCAAACCATTATGACACGTCCCATACCATGCTACACAGTTTTGTCTCATAATCAGGCACATCAAACTCAGACAATCATGCGTTCCAATTGTTAATCAAGCCACTCAAGGCATGGCCGACTCCCATGTTCAGCTTTCTACTGGCGTAGCCAGGCATCGTCTCTTCCCCATTGAGTACGGCTATGTCACAAAGACGGCTATCCCAAAGGAGCATAGGTCCAGAATCTACTGCGACCCGTTACCCTAACGCGTGGGTAACCCGAAAGTGGGATTTAGTAATGTCCAGCGTAAACACTAGGACGAGTTCTCTTTAACCAACACACAACCACTCAATTTCGGCTCAAGACACCATACTTTGCACTCAAATGCCTCAATTAAAATTGTGATTCTAGCATGTTTTCTTCATATTAAAAACATCTGAGAAAATAGTCGCGTGTGGATACACGGTCAATTTGAATCTTTAAAAGTGATACCTCTCCTTTTCAAACCCCACTATTTGATATATTATTTAAAATCTATTTTCGATGTCAAAACCCGACACCCGGGATTTTTTGAATAAATTCCATATTTTCACAATCATCACTCAATTTGCACAATCCAACCATCAAATGCATAATTTGAACACACCATTACAATCAGCACAAAATTCCGGTCATCGGCTATCTCGATCTAATTTTCGGAAAATAATAAATAATTAAATATATTCCGAAATTAAATAAATAAATAATATTTATAAATTCGAAATAATTAATTAATTCAAAATAATTAATTAATGGCCTAATCAATATTACACTAATTTAATCACATAATTAGCCTTAATTAATTAACCACTAAACTAATCCATCCACATAATCTAGTTAACATTTAACTAAGCTAATCTAACCACCTAAACATGCTTAGCCTAATCTAAACAACCATTAAGCATAATTAACCTCGTAAGCAAGGTTTAGTGAGTAAACTCACTGGTTTTGCGTTCCGATGAGTCCACCGCAACGACGACGGTGAGGCAAGCGACAATCAAGCTTGTGGTGACACCAAGTGAGGCCGGGAAGGTCTCGAAACGGACCACGAAGAACTCACGGCTTGCTAGAACTTCAGCTAATGTTCTTGGACTGCAGAGGCCGAACCAGTGGCTGAAACAGCGAAGGAAGGGGCTAATTGGAGCTCTGGCGAGCGGGTAGTCGGCAACCGGTGGCTCCCAGGGATCAAGGGAGACTTGTTGGTAGTTGGTGTGGGTGGAGGTAGGGTTGAAATGGGGAGAAAACGGCTGAAAGTCGCAAAACAAGCAAAATAGTGCAGGCGGGTGGCTTCCAGACGGTCCGGCGACCGGTTTCTTCTCGCCGGCTTACAGGACGACTGACGGCTCTATTCAACGCGAGGTCGGGCTCCTTTGAACATTTTGGATGTGCTTAGCACAACGGTGGGTGGCACGAAGGTTAATTCATCTAGGAAGACCACTTTTAACTCAAATCTTTGGCAAAAGGTCAGTTGGAGCAGAAACTGGAATAAAGGAAAACATGGGAGAAAAAATGGTCCGGTGGCTTGGGCTGATGTGTGACGACCAAGGGGGGACTGCTGCTCTGTGTTCTCTAGTTTCTCAATCTCTCTCTACACCTCAACAATTGAGAAAGCAAGGCTTCAAGGAGGAAGAAGAAGAAGGGGTCTGCTTAAGAGGATCCACCATTTACCTCCAAAGTCTTCAACCTTAGCCTCATTCACTCATCACACTTGCCCCCACCACTCAGCCTTATCCTCTACCTCTTTTCCCTCACAAAAATTCCCCAACAAGCCTTAGATGGCTGTGCAAATGTTGCACCCACCATGGCCTACGAATTTGTACAATTTGGCCTCCTATTCATTCAATTCCCCTTCAATCTCATTCAATTTCTCATTCAATCAATCCCAATTGAAGTCCATAATTTTATCCAATGTGTCCACACTTAAATCCACATTTTTCCTTGCCCATAGACCCCACTTAACAACCAAAGATGTAACCAAAAAGGGTCCCTCGAAGTTCCCGGTCCAAAATGGCCTAACTTTGATTTTTCACCAAAAATCTCGGTTTGCAGAAAAATCTTCTAAGGATGAGTCGACGTTCTTAAAATGACTTGTGACATGACAGAACTTCCAATTTCTGAAATCGGGTTCAATTTCATGGTTAATTTCAATTTGGCGCGACTTTAGCGCGTCCTAATCTACATGGTAGCTTTTAGGAATTTTCGGTGCATTTGACTTGTGGTTGATTATTTTTAAGCCACAATGTACATTTTCAACACATTGGCGAAGATGTACCTAAACATTTAGCTATAATCTACTGCATATGCATGGACAAAATTTAGGTATCAGTTCGTCTTTGAAAACGACCTTTGTGAGCTTATCTTCAACAAGAGGCAGCTGTTAATACCTAAATTTTAGCTAGGTATTTTAAATTAAATTGCATAAGAAAATTAGGGACCAATTCGATCCTAATAAAAATGATTTTCGCATCAATTAGGTTTTATTTTTATTTTTGCATCCATTTCCTATTTTAGTTCCATTATTTTATAATTAAATATATATAAAAGGGGGGGGGGGGGGGGTGCAGCCCGTTGGCCACGACCCAGCCTTTTCTTTCCCAAGCCCGGCCCCCTCCTCCTTGTCTTCTTCCTCCTTTGTCTCTGCAACTCACACAGAGGAGACGGCGCGCGTGATGCTGAATGGAGGAGGAGCGGCAACGCACGTGGAGCAGCGCAGATGATGGGGACACGCCATTAATGCCGAGCAAACCTCTGTGGAAAAGATGGGAGCTAACACCAGTCCGGCCGACGGGGAGAGGCCGGTCGGCGCACCAAAGACCGACTGTCGAGGCTCCTCCGTCGACCGGCCTCTCGCTTATAAAATGAGGGGAAGCCGAGGACACCAAGACACACGTGGAGAGAGATCAAAGGCAGCAAGTTCCGAGAACTTCCCCCGAGAGACTTCAGGGGAGGCTCGAGAGCGAGCAGACCGAGATCTGAGAGAGAAGCCGGAGGAGAGAGGCTGAGCAAGAGAGATCTAGGAGTGAGTGAGATTCGTGCGCGGAGGAGGTTTAGATCCGAAGAGAGAGCTACGATAGGGCAAGGACGAGACAGAGCCACCGCGTCTAAGTCACGATCGATGCCCCTCCCCCATGCACCCTTTCCCTCCGTGCCAAGCCCCAATAAGAGGGCTCTGTTTCTGCCCTGCTTCGAACGTGCCGTGCCGGAGCTTGCGGCCGTCGGGCTCATGCGAGCTCTAGCCCAAGCCATTCTTCTTAATCCCAAACCACGCTAGGTTCATTCTGTCCCATCACCGTCTATCCATTGTCATCCCTGCCATTACCCGTCTCCATTAGCGTCGCCCCCCGAGACCCTAGCCGCTGCCTCCCACATCTCAGTCTCGACTGGCCGAGCAGCTTCTTGCTTGCTGCTGCCGCACTGCATCCCCAACGCCATCCCCGTTGAATAGCCTGCTGCCACCACCCGCCGCATCGTCAACACCGAGCTGCCACCCGATGACGTCCCAGCCACCCCTCATCGGCGCCGCGAAGAAGCAAGGAGGAAGAGAGGCGCAAGTCGGGTCAAAACCGAGTCAGGTGAAAATCTCCAGTCGAGTAGGGTTTGGTCAGAACCGAATCGAGCTTAGGTTGCTATTTGAGCTAGGTTTTCATTAGTTCGAGCCAGCCGGGTCCGATTGCGCACAGGCTGAGCTTGCATGGGCCTAGGAATAGTTGGGTCGGTTTGTTTTTCTTTGTGGGCTTGGATTACCAAAAAAAGGATTCCGAGCCGAGCCCACGCTCTAGGCCCATTCGAGCCGCTAGCTTTAGTGAACCGGGTCGGTCCCAACCCGGGGATCCGACCCGGGTCTTTTTCCTATAATATTATATTATTATTAAAAAATAATATTTTTAATAAAAATAAATAATATTAATAATAAATAAATAAATAATTTATTTTTCAGAAAAGAAAAAAAAAAAAAAATATTCTATGTTTTCCCAAAAAATTAGAAAAAGCCAAAAATGTTTTATATTTTCAAAAAAAAAAAAAAAGATCAAAAATCTAAAAATGCTTTTTATGTTAAAAAAAATAGAAAAAGACCAAAAATATGTTTTTCTCCACAAAATGCGTGGAAAAATCCTTGAAAATTTAAACGGTCTTAAGGTTTAAACAAAATTAGGTACCGGAAGAGCATTAGTGATTAACTAATATAATCAAGTTTCCGATCCTAGTTTCTCTGGTTGTGCAAGAGTGAAGTATTTATCCCAAACCACCCCATGTGGTGGCGGCATTGGTTCGGGCTTTGTCCTCCTCACGACGGGGACAAGTTCGAATCCTAGCGTCGTCATTTGTGGACTTACCTGTAGCGTCAGGGTGGTGGTTTCCTTGGCGTCACCCTAGGGTTTACTCGCCGGCTACCGGCTGTACGAGGTTCCTTGGGTCACCCAAAAAAAAAAAAAAAAATCATCCCAATATTTCACTTGGATTTTTAATCAACTCACCCCAAATTAATTAGTGGCGACTCATATTTAAAATTAACTTACAGGTTAAAAATTCAAACCATAAGTTGTGAATTGGTGAGCTTGGGAGAGTTTGGGTTAAGTCTAATAGACTTGGCAAGTCATTAGCCTTTGCTGGCGCCCGTGCATATAGAGCGCCAAAAGGGAGGTCAACAACTCCTTTTTCTTCTTCTTCTTTTGTCTCCCGACCCTATCTCTTTGCTTTAAATAAAGTGGTCTTTTTTTATTGTTAGCCACTTTTTTTGGTCGAATTTTATAAGCCACTTCCTTTGACGAAATCTAGAAACCCGAATATTATAAATGTCATCTGTCGTCTCCACAAGTTCACATCGGTTCCCCCGTGTGTCACTGTGATCTTCGCTCTCTCTCAAAACCCACAGGAAAAAAACGCTAAGAATGGAAAATTCGCTTGTCTACTAGATTATGCGATTGATGTACTTGTCAATCACTTGACACGGTATTGACCCAGTTAGTCAATCTTGGTCTTTACTGGATAATTTTCGCCCAATCTTTTCTTGGGTCCAAAAGCGAGTCGATGGCGCTTGGAATTGTCAAAATGCTATAACCAAACGTGCGAAAATTACGTTAGAAAACCTGAATTATTTTTGTTTGGTTGTGAATCTTTTTCGAAGATAAATAGAACTATTTATTACTCGTATCAATGCCATGTTGATTGTTAGTGGTTTCAAAGTTGAAGCTCTTTTGAACCATCCATTTCTGTGGTGAGCCAATCTTGACTCCCCATGTGTTTTCTGCTGGTTTAGCAGTGCCGGTTGCTGTATTTATAAATACTGCAAGTTTGGAAACTCTGGACTTAAATTTTAAGTGGTCTTTATTCTCAGGAGATGGCGAAAAGGCAACTTCAGGAGGGTGGTTCCGGATCTTCGGCTCGAGGATCAAACAGAAGGATTAACATTAAGTAGAATTACTTTAATAGGACCATTGTATTCCAATAGTAGTGTCTCTGAGTGTGCATTATGATAAGAAACCTGATTCAGATTCTTGATTACTTTGCAGTCATTGGAGAAATGTGAACGGTGGACTGTTGCCGGGTGAATTTGCATCTTTTGTCGAGCCTCTCTTTCGGAAAGTGGTATGCTATGCCTCTCAGTCTCTAGCTGTGTTGCTTGAGAAGGACTCAAGTCCGGTTCTTCAAAATTTGATTAATAATTTCATACAACTGTTATGCTTAGTATGTGACTCATCGGTTTTTCTAATAGGATTTTACAATTCACATCACCTGGCTTAGTGATTTTCAGTCGGCATGTCGTGGATGTAGTTCGGATTTTTAATGAGAAGATTGTTTTCTATGTGGTGATTTAGATGTTTGGTCGGCAAAGTGAACATTTTAATCTAGGTCACTTCCATTGTAATCACCAAATTATATGGTTCAGGCGAAGGTACTTTTTCATCACAAAGATGTAGAGGGTCCTGTCCGTGTCTTGTTTCTTATGGAAGATACTTCATGACGTCCTGCTATGCTCCATTTTTTTATATTATTTGTTTCTGAAGTGATTTGTTTGTTGGGTTCATTTTGGAGTAAAGATCTGTGAATCCTGTTCTCATTACTAAAATCCAAATAAAAAGGAAATATTTGTTGATCCTCACCTCTTTTTTTATGAATCTTTTTATCGAACGATCAAATGAATACTTCCTATTTCTAGTTATTTAATATTTATTTAGATTGGTATGCTATGCAGAAGTTCCTTGTATTTGTAAGTATCGCACACTAGGAACGTAAGATTTGTCCTGCACGTAGTCCAATGAAATCACCTTTTTTGAGCGTAATGCTAAACAGGTCGAAACTATCGTATTAATGTTGCTTTGAATCTGATTTACATTCTGCATCAAACAGGTAAGTGAGGAAGTGGAACGCGTGATCTCCAGCTTCCATGATCCACCGTTAAGGTCAGTGTTCCTTGTAGTTCTGCATCAACCTCCAAGGTTGGCTCCCAATCAAAAGAGGCCATATTGATCTTGTTTCGTATTAGCATTTTCATACTAGACACACTACTCTGGTTTCAAGTACAAGATAAGTTCTTTTCCGACATCATATCAACACTTCAACATTCCCAATGCACAGGAGAACTTATGTATTTCTAGTCTATATCGCAGAGCACCGTCTAATCCTGTTGGAACTTCTGAAGAAAGCAGTTTGCGACTGCAGTTCGTTACCAAATTGCCGACAACCATCTTCACTGGCAGTCAGATAGAAGCTGAGGATGGTACTCCTCTGAGGATCGAAGTAGTAGATGGCAGGACCAATGAGAGGGTTACAAGTGGCCCTCTATCTTCCATAAAGCTCGAAATTGTCATCCTTGATGGCGATTTTGGGTCGGACGAGGGAGAGGATTGGACTGAGAAGGAATTCAATTGCAATATCGTTCATGAAAGGGAAGGGAAAAGGCCATTGATAACTGGGGTGCTGAATGTGACCTTGCAAGGAGGAATTGGTTCCCTCCGTAATTTAATCATAACCGACAACTCAAGCTGGATGAGAAGTCGGAAATTTAGGTTAGGAGCTCGAGTTGTTCAAAAGGTTTCTGCAGAAATAAAAATAAGGGAAGCAAGAAGTGAAACTTTTGTTGTTAAAGATCGTCGATCAGAGTGTAAGTTTGCAATGCCCTAGTTTCGATGCCATTCATTTGACAATAGCATTTTGGTTTTTGACCATTAATTCCTGATTCTATCTGTGGACCTTAAAAAGACTTAAAGATTGACAAGTTTTCTCTGTTAAGCGCAGTGAACAAGAAGCACCACCCTCCATCTCTGAGTGATGAAGTATGGCGTTTGCAGAAAATAGCCAAACACGGCCCTCTACATAAGTGCATGAGTTCAAGAAGAATCAACACTGTTCAAGATTACCTCCAGTTGCACGAAGTCGATGCATCCTCTCTGAGAAACGTAACCTCCATTTTTCTTTGAGCCATGCTAATCTTGTTCTTTACATGTCATTCTAAGCATTATTAACTACCAAGATGTCATCTCAGATACTTGGCACTAGGATCACCAATCGGACATTGGAGACGATTGTCAGACACGCCAGCACCTGTGTGGTCGATGATAACAAGATGTACGCTTGCTACCAAGATTTGAACAAGGCCAGCATACTGTTCAATTCGGTAATGAAAGTTACTCAAGCAACACTTGACGGCCAAACTTACCAGTCGGTAGACAAACTGACCCACTCTCAGAAGGTATATAAATCAGAACCTGAAACTTTACTGTCGAATACCTGAGTGTCAATCTATCTGGAACTATAGAAGGGCCTGTATTCATTGGACTAGTTCGTTTACCTGGCAGAATATATAACACAAACACTTTTCTGAAAATTCGTAATTAGTTGTTTGATTTTGGATTCAATCAAACCTGCTGCTCTGTCAACAGATTCTGGTGCAGAACTTAAGAAGGCAAGCTTACCATAGCAAGAATCAATGGGTGCCGCTTGATTCCCTCCCCAGCATCACTCCTTCGAGAGCCCTGACCAACTTGCCTATAGAGCCGTTAATTGGCCTGAACTCGCCTCTTCTTCATCCAGATTACACAGTGCTAAACCAAGGTATTGTGATGTTATTTCACTTCTAACTTTTTTCTTTTTGGCCTTCTTAAACTTTCATAGGAAAGTGTTTCTATTTCTCTAATGGCACATCCATCATTTTGCATCTCTATGGTAGCTGAAACCGAACCGCGTTGTTATTCGGATAGACCCGAAGTGACTCCCGAATGTAATCACTCCCGGGCTTCAACATCGCACTGCTACAATGTCAATGTCACGGGGAACAGAAAATTAGGTTGTCTGGGGCCAGACAGTCATATCATTGCGAAAATCTTGGACCCGACCGTGGCAAACAGCTCAGCAAAGCAGGATGTTTCGTCCGGTTGTAGTGCTGGCAAAAGCAGTCATCATCCTGGTTACTCTCAAGGACCGTTTGCCCTGGAATTTCATTCATCTCCTGAGGACCTCTACCAAGTGCCATCTCCGATCCCTGGCAATTTCTGTTGAAGTGTTCAATGTACTCTTTTATCAAGTTATTGTGTAGGTGGTCATAAATAAGACGTTAGGATTATGCAAGTGATTTCATAGTCTATAGATAGAACAATCAATGTACTCTTTTATCAAGTTCCTGAGTAACCGACCAACAAATAAAGTTATTGAGTAAAGATGTTTTTTAGTATTTTCTCTCTCCCACTCTTTTGAAGTTCTTAGAACATCTACATATATCATAGCCACCATGAGAGCACCACCCAAATCAAAACCCTAGCTTTATCTTTCTTCTTGCCATCAGTCTTTAAACAAAAAAAAAAACTCTATCTCTACCATCAACTTTTCTACTCTAGCAGAGTACATTTGTTTTGCAAAAAATGAGTGATTTAGAAAGCTTTTTCCAAAGAATAATTGCTTCTATCGTTTATAAAAATCAATGAATGGAAAATTTTAATATCACCCACAAAAATAATTAGGCATAGATTATTATCGATAATAAAAAAATTTCCATTGACTAATTTTAAACAATATAAATAATCATTTTTGAAAAAAAAAAGTGTTTTCCAAATCACTTATTTTCCGCGAAACTGAATGCACCCTTAGACCACCACCTTCCTTCGTTGTTCCAAGTCTTTGTTTTTCGCCCACCGATCTTCATCCTCAAGAGCAGCCACAACTGTTGCTTTTCAAGAGGTAGCATCATCGTCCTCTGCTTGTTGCGGTCTTAGATCTGCTCTGGTTCTCCTAAGAGCAACTCTATCTCGTGAGTCACTAGTCTCTCCATCGTCATCGTCAGGGGGAGTTGTCATTTAACGCAACTCCCCCTGACGATGGTTTTGCTTCTCTTTTTCTGACGAGCTCGTTATCATGACTTGTCTCCTTCTCATATACTCGCAACACAGACTGTCTAGTTGTACTGAGGCTTACTTGATAACTCGTTGTACTCAATAAATCACGCTAGCTAGACATGATTTTATGCTAGGTGGTCTTATAAGTCATACTACGTATATACTAGTAAAACATGGACAGGTGTTGCATGTGTGCGAAAAGGTAGTAATGGCTTTAGTGAAGTATTTTGTTATGAAGTATAAAAATAATTAATATGGAAGGAATTATTGGTAGAACTATTCTAGGAAATTGTGCATGCCAAAGGATAAAGATATCTCGACACTTGATTTTTCTTTAGGAAGGTAGTTATAGAATAGAAAAAATTTAGATTTTAATATTGTATAAGAGATATAATTAGAATTATTGACTTATGAGTTGTCCGCAAGTACAGCATATATTGCATAAGTATTGGAGGCTACTTAAGCATGAAGGAAAGAGATTTGAGATCTCCAATAGGTCCTGTTCCATTCTTATGGTGGGGTCATGTTCTAATCTTCAAGAAAGAAAATCAATCACGCGCCTATTTTAACATTTGTTGAACTTTTTTATCTAGTTGTGAGTCTTATCTAGACAAGCAAAAGGTTTCTTGCAACGCTAAAGAAACTAGACTTTTCAATGTAACTTACCACATAAAATATGACATTTCACAATGTTGCAATATTAACATTTTAGTCATGTCACGAAAAGACAAATAAATGGATGAGCTTCCCATTCATATTATGTTATGTGAAACAACAACAACAACAAATTCGTGGAAAAACCTTTCGGTCTTGTTAATGATAGTGTTTATTTGGGTTATTCCTTCCCTCTCCTTTCACTCGAGTTGTTCCTCCCTTCACTCCAGTCCATTCTTGGACATTTTATAGTGCAAAGACATAGAGGACATGTATAGATTTCTATGTTTGAACAGTCCCTTCATATACAGAAGGCAACGTCCATGTGGAAATTAAGGGGTTTGTGAAAGTGAATGTAGTCCCAAGTCAGTTAGATTTCTATGTTTTTCTTGGACGTTCAAATTGACTGATGAACCAGTTGGGTTCTATCTATGAACCCACACTTTTATATGAACTAATGGCACCATTTCTTCAAGAAAACAAAGGTCAAGATGAATTCTAGGCCAACCTACTTCAGAGGCAGTATCACAGAAACTGTGTCGCAATTCAGTTGAGATTCCACGTTCTCCCATCTCCAAATCGAAGCAGATCAGGTCCTTCTCTTCCGGTCAAAATGAACCCGGTCCGAAAAGAACGTGAAATTCAAAGGCGCTGAAGTTTTCTGTGCAGACTGGGGTAACGTGTTGATGACAAGCCGTAGAAGATTTTCCCAGAATGTTCTCCCCCAACCCTCGAATTTTCCCTGAAAATCGTGTTGGCTAATCATTCGACAGAGAAATAGCGCAGAACTTGTGATGTTACTCGGCTTGTCCCATGACCAACCAGCGAAAGTATATTCTGTTCGGAAACGTGCGCACGCGTGTATCCGACTGCACATCATAGACATCACAAGGGCCAAACGCTAGTATGTGTACCCACCAAAATTAGAAAATCTTCATTCATTACATACATATCTTCGCCTTTGTACATATTAGGGATAATTACCAAAAAATAAAGTCAAGAATCAATTTTATGGATGTCAATTCGGACATTAATTTTTTTATTTAGACAATTTACTCCTACACTTTTTAACCATTTACTAATTTAATCCTTCCAGCTAATAATTGGCCGACAATTATTGATGTGGAAGTCAACCATCCTAGGTGGCATTATCGATGCTGATGTAGACAATTTTTGTAATTTAAACAAATCTTAATTTAAAAAAAAAGAAATTAAAAAATGCAAAAATTATTCATGTTAACGCTGATTGTGCCATGTAAGATGATAAGTGCCCACATCAATGATTTCCGGTCAAAATTGACTGGAATGACTAAATTAGCAAATCGTCAAATTTTAAAATTAATTTAAAAATTTTGAAAAATTTAATACCGAATTGACATGCGTAAGAGATTTAGGACTTTCTTCTGGTAATTTTCCGTGTTTCATCCCAATATTGTCAATGTGAAATGGGTTTCTTCTATAGCTGACCATTGACGAAGACATTTTTTATATTCAAGTTGAAATCGCGTGAGAGCAAGATTTTCCCTATTTTCTTTGTTGCCCCCATGCCTTTCAACTGTGATTTCACCAAACAGAAAGGACCCCATGTACTAAGCCACGTCGGAATTCCGAAGATACTTTAAATGGGATCCAATGCATTTTAATTACAATTTCAAGTGTTCCATTTAATTGATTGTTTTAACTTTTCAATCATATCTAAAAGTACTAAACGCTTGATAAAATTAGATATCCCACATTAAAATCTAGGACGTTTTTTATCCCGTCTCTATCTCAATACTAGTCGTTAAAACACCCGGCTTTAGTGCACATGAACATTTCATCTCTTCTTCTTTCCTTCCGGGTAACTAATAATTATGCTATCACTATTTTTCATTGTAGGCCATAATCAGAACATGGATGGTGAAATCCCGATTCATGCATGACCGTGTTTTCGGCCACGGACAGCGACAAACCCTGCTCCGACAAGCAAGGAAAATGTACCCAGTGCCCCTACATTCACTTGTCACCCTAGACAACCTGATATTCTAACGTTGGACCCGACGACTTCGTGACAGAAAGTTCGACTGACGAAAACGGGGAAAGGTCAAAGTTCGGACCTTGAACGCCCGTTCCTCCTCAGTACAACGCCACTCCGCGGGACGCGGTTGCTCGGGAACTTTGCCTGTAACTTCCGAAAGATTTCTCGATCCCATCGTTCCCCGGTGCGCCCGGTACGCGTCGATGCCACCGTGTGTCTGTAAATTTTCACCCTCTCTCTTGAACCCCACATCGAAAGGACATTTAAAAAGGACTCTTTTTTATCTGGGAATTTCCTAGATTGTGCCATTGATGTGGCTGTCGTTCGTCGGTCAAGCTTGGTTTTTACGGGCTAATTTTCGTGCAGTTCTTGGGTGTCCCTCCTTAATTCCGTCGAGGAGTCGAAAGGCCAAGTTCTTGGCGCTGGGAAGCGTCCAAAATGCGATCTGTTGGTATCGGCACACGCAGAAGTGCGGTTGAAAATTTGACCTGTGTTGGGTTCTTTTTTTAGATTTTACTGAATGTCATGTCGTTGTTAACGGTTTCAAACTAGAAGTTTCTCTGTACCTACCGTTTCTGTGGTGGGCCAATCTTGAGTCCTATATATTTCCGCTGGTTGGGAGTAGTGACTGCTGTATCTATGCACTCTGCAAGTTTTACAAATTTTTGACATGAATCTTAAGTTTCTTTTTATTCTCTGGTGATGTCGAAGAGGCAACTACAGGAGGAGGATAAGGAGGGTGGTTCTGGAGGATCAGCAAGAAGGCCTAACATTAAGTAGAGTCACTTTACTAGGGACCATTGTATTCCAGTTTTAGTGTCTGTGACTGTGAATTATACTAATCCTGATTACTTTGCAGCTATTTGAGAAATGTGATCAGAGGGCTGTCACCGGATCAATTTGCATCATTTCTCGAGCCCATCTTTGGGAAAGTGGTATGCTATGCGTATCATTCACTAGCTGTGTTGCTTGAGAAGAACTCAGGTCTGTTTCTTCACAAATTAATTGATGATTTCAAATTACTGTAATGCTTAGTATGTGACTGTTCGGTTTTTTATATAGGATATGACGATTCATTATATCTGGCATAGTGATGTTCGGTCAACAGTTCATGTATGTACTCTGGATTTACTATTGAGAAGGCTGTTTTCTTGGGGTGATTGAGATGTTCTGGTCAGCAAAGTGGGCAATTTAATCTGTCACTTGTCATAATCAGCAAAATATATGGCTCAGGCAAATACTTTTCAACCCAAAGATGTAGAGGCTTTTGTCCATCTCTTTTTTCTTCATGAAGTCCTGATCTGCTCTTCTATTCTATATTAACAATGTTTCAGATATTTTTTTTTAGGATAAATTGTTAGTTGGGTTCATTTCCATTGGACTAAAGATCTGCAAATCCCCTTCTCATAACTAAATTCCGAATAAATATTAAAAAGCATTTTTGCCCCTTACCTCTTTTTTGCCATGAAGGGAATGAATCTTTTTTGTCAACGGTCAAATGGATTCTTCTTCATTTATTGTGATAGGTATGCTATCAAGAAGTTCCTTGAATTTGAAAATATGGTATCCCAGGAAAATAAGATCTGCTCTGCAGATAGTCTAACGAATTCACCTGCTTGTGATTGTGACTCTAAATGGGACGAAACTATTGGTATTATTAGAAAATTTCACTTTGAATCTGAGTTGCACTCTCCATCAAGCAGGTTAGGGAGGAAGTGGAACGTGCAATCCCGTGTTTTCATGATCCGTCGTTAAGGTCAGTGTTCCATGTATTCCTGCATCAACCTCCAAGGTTGACTGTGAATCAAAGGAAGCCATATTGATCTTGTTTTGTATTAGTTTTTCCGTACTAGACACAGTAATCTAGTTTCAAGTTCAAGATAAGTTGTTTTCCAATATCATATCAACAATTTAACATCCTTTATGTACAAGAGAATTTATGTATTTCTAATCTATATCGTAGAGCACCATCTAATCCTGTTGGGACTTCTGAAGAAAGCAGTCTTCGACTGCAATTTGTTACCAAATTACCAGCAACCATCTTCACTAACTGTCAGATAGAAACCGAGGATGGTACTCCTCTCGGGATCGAACTATTTGATGGTAGGACCAATGAGAGGGTTACAAGTGGCCCCCTATCTTCAATAAAGATCGAAATCGTCATCCTCGATGGAGATTTCAGGTCAGATGAGGAAGAGGATTGGACCGAGAAGGAATTCAATGGCAAAATCACCCACGAAAGGGAAGAAAAGAGGCCATTGGTGTCGCGACCTCTTTTTTTCCAGCGCCCGATCGGGGCGGGCGCCTAGCGGAGCTAATGGCTCGGCTCGGTTTATTATGCCCGGACTCTCCTAAAGCCCACCAATTCACGACTTTAATAATCTGAATTTTTTAACTCGTAAGTTAATTTTTAAACGAAGTCGCCACTAATCAATTTTGGGCGGGTTGATTAGAAAACCCATGCGAAGTATTGGGAGCAATACTCGCTCCCGCGCAACCAAAGAAATTAGGATCGGAGACTGATTACACTAGTTAATCACTAATGCCCTTTCGGTACCTAACCTTGTTTAAACCCTGAAGCTTTTTGGATGTTTTGGGAATTTTTCACCCATTTTTTTGGAAAAACATTTTTTTGAACCTTTTTCCAATTTTTGGACATAAAAGGGATTTTTTTTTTTTTTTTTGGATTTTTGGTATTTTTGGAAAAATACAAGTCTTTTTGGCTTTTTCTGAATTTTTGGAAAATATGGAATATTTTTTATTTTTTTTCGGAATATAAAATATTTTTAAAATATTTTTGGAAAATAAAGTAATTTTTTTATTTTTCTGGAAAATAAAATATTTTTAATATTTTCTGGTTATTTTGGAAAATAAAATATATTTTTTTAATATTTTCTGGTTATTTTGGAAATTAAAATATTTTTTAATATTTTTTCGAAAATATATTATATTTTTTTGATTTTGATTTTGATTTTTTTGGAAAATAAGTTATTAAAATGTCATTTAAAAAAAAAAAAAAAAAGGCCGATCGCACATGGGCCCGACTCGGATTTTTTGACTTTTTTTTTTTTTTTTTGCTTTACGAAACGGCGCCGTTTTGGGGGGAACAGTGAAACCCTACTCGGTTCCCGACCCGATCCGGCTCACGACCCGGTTCCCTCGGAACCCTACTCCGACCCGGCCCGACTTGCGATCCGACTTCCGCCGCCCCGGAATTTGCAGAATCCCTACCCGGTTCCCGATCCGAGTCCGACCGATAACCCGGGTTTGCGACCCGGAAAATCGGGAACCCTAGGGTTTCCGCAAATTCCGGCCGAAGAGGTGCGGCGGTGACGATGGCGAAGACGGCGATGATCGGGACTTACGGAGAGGGAGATGGCGAGGGCAACGGCGACAAGATGATACCCGCTTCGGCGATGGCACGGCAAAGGCGAAGACGGCGACGACGGCAAGACCCCCACGCAAATCCTCTCCCCTCCCGCGTCTCTCTCTCTCTCTGGGTGAAACCCGATCCGAAGCCGCGAGCCTCGCCCCCGAAGTCTCTCGGTGGGGTGTCCAAGGGTCGCGACCTCGATCCTTCTCCCTTCCTCCCTCCGGGGCCTCGACCGCTCCCTCTTCCTCGGATCTAGGCTTGCGAGCGCTCGGGCCTCCCCCGAAGTCTCTCGGGGAAGCTTGCGACGCTTGCTAGCTTTTGATCTCTCACTCTCTCCGGCGGCCGGGCCCGTGACCCGCCCCCTTTCGTCGACGGTGGTCTCCCTCTATTTATAGGCGAGGGGGGCGGCCGGTCAACGAGGGTCGACCCACCGGTTAGACCACCGTCCCATCCGCCATCTGCTCCTCCTCCGGTCACGTCCCGTCGACGCCTGCTCCTCCCTGCTCCATGTGCGCCATCGCTGCCCGTCCGCCCATCCATCGCCGCACTCTCTGCGCGTGTGCCGCAGAGGCGGATGGAGGAAGAAGATGACCCAAAGGGGGCCGGGCTAGAGGAGAATGGGCCGCAAGGGCCCATGCGAAGGAGGGATGGGTTGTTTTTGCTTTATTTTTACTTTTGTTTTGTTTTTTTTTTGCTCTTTTTTTTTTGTTATCCGAAAAGAGATAAAAAAAATAAACTAAAATAAAACCTAATTAATGGAAATTTAGGCGTCAACAATTGGTAACTGGGGAGCTTACTATGATGTTGCAAGGAGGAATTGGTTGTCTCCGTAATTTAATCATCGCCGACAACTCGAGCTTGATGAGATGTCGGAAATTCAGGTTAGAGCTCGAGCTGTTCAAAAGGTTTCTGCAGAAATAAGAATAAGGAAGCGAGAAGTGAAGCTTTCGTTGTTAAAGATCATCGAGGAGTTTGTAAGTTTGCAATTATTAGTTTCGTTGCCTATCATTTTATGATGACATTTGATTTTTGACTGCAAATTCCTGATCCTTTTGGTGGAACTAAAAAAGACTTAAAGATTGACAAGTTTTCTCCGTTATGGGTAGTGAACAAGAAGCACCACCCTCCATCACTGAGCGATGAAGTGTGGTGTCGCAACCCAATTTTTTCGGGTGTACCACCTAAAACTAGGTTGATGGACTATTAAGTTTTTAAGCTTAGCTCGGGCTCTCCCAAGCCCATACTAATTCACGACTTAGGGTTTTAACATGCAAAAGATTATTATCTAAGAGTCGCCACTAATCAGTTTAGGGTAGGTCGATTAGACACCTAAGTAAAATAATGAGAGATTTATTTTACTCTTACGAACCAGAGACTAAAGGTATGGGGACTTGGTTACACCAGACTATCCTAGTGCCCTTTCGGTACCTTTCTATTTCATTTTCAAAAAAGATGTTTGGCAATTGAATTGATTTTAATTTAACTTCCTAACATGTGAGGTGATTATACAGGTGCGCATGCCACCAATTTAACACTCAAGAAAGCAATTAAATAATGCAAAACATACCTCGAAGCAACGAAAGCATCTACATTGTTAAATCAGAATTCACATCAGCAATCCTAGATATGATTTCTAATTAACACGCAATTTTAATTTTTTGTTTTCATTTATTTAATGAAAATCATGACTTATGCAATGCATGTCACTATTCTAACATGAAATGATATGATAACATGACCAAAATTGTATGACATAAATAAGCATGCAATCTATCCTAAAGCATGAAATGAATTCATTCTAATTCTTTTATATTTTCCATGAAATTTGAAATTAAAGAAATGCAACGATTAAATATGCAATCTAAATTAATCAAATGACCTAATTCTAATGACGGGTAATGCGATGCAATGACATACAAAATTATTTCAACTAAAATGACACTCAACATGCAATTTAGTATGCGAGTTATATGTCATGCGACATTTATTAAATGACCTAGTCTAATGACGAGGAAGTTCTAATTAAATGAACCTAATAAAAACTAAGTGACGTACATTTTATGAACTTAATTCTATATGACGTGCTTTTCATGAATCTAATTCTATATGACGTGCACATGATTTTATTTTTTATTTAATGAAAATTCATAATTAAGACCACTAAAAATGAAAATCAAACTAAAGTGAAATACTATCTATTCTAAATGCTTTCTTAACATGCATTTAAAAAATGATCAATCATGCAATTCATCTAAAGATCTATCTAGACCTAAAATTAAACATGCAATTTTATCTAATATGCAATGACGTGTAGAGCATGCCCTAATTCTACATGACATATGTATGATATTTTTTATTTTATTTTTTTATAAAATTCGAAATTTAAAATTGCCACATAATTAAACATGCAACTCAAATTAAACAAAAACTAAAATCCTAAATGAATGCATTTTTTGTTTTTTTTATATTTTTCGAACTGAAATCCCTATCCTAGATATGCAAGATAACAAGAAATATTCTAAACAAACTGAATCTTAATTCAAATATGTTTTTTGATTTTCTTAGTGATTTTCTAAAACAAATATTAAATCTAAACAATCAAGATATTCAACAAATAAAGGATTAAAATAAACGAAAAATAAACCTGTTATCTCACAAGTCAAATTAACGATTACTTTTAACTTTGAACATCACGACAAGAAATCAAAATAATTAAAAATCTGATCCGAAATCTTACGGATCAAATTAATAATTATATTGATTCAACAATTAATATGCTATCAACAAATCCCAAGAATTAATATAATTAAAAAATGACCCGACATCTTACGGGTCAAATTAATAATTACAATAATTTTTAGGGATAACCCCTATGGATAATGCCTACAATATCCATAACCTAAAAGTCACATCACAATATTCAAACTTAAACAATAATAATAAAACTAACTAAAAGTAAAGTAAAATAATATAAAATAAAAAAAATAAAAATAAAAGAAAAATAAACAACCTAAGGAAAATGGAAGGGCAGCCGATTCCTCGGTCCGACAAGGGGTTGCCGTCAGTCGGAGGTCCGACGAAGGTTCCGACGAGGGCGAATCGCCGGCTAGGGTTCGGTGGGTGAAGGCACCGGAGCGGCGCGACAGCGGCGAGGTAGAGGCGGCATTAGAGGCGGCGGCACACCGGCGCGGGGATCGGATCGTGGACCTTGTGTGGACTTAGGATTCTCGCGAGCTGAGATGCCGGCGTCTAGATCTCGGAGCGGTGCGGCGGTCGCGAGTCGGTGGAGGACGGTGCGCTGGTGTTCATCGGGTGGTGGGTGGATCGCGGGTAAGGGTGCGCGACGATCACAGCTGGCTTCGGGGCGGCGAGCAGCGCGATCTATTGCAGGGGCTTCGGTTTGCAGGGGCAGCAATCTGCTCAAGTTCAGATCTGGTGGATGCGCAGTGACGATGGTTGGCGAGGACCCGCGAAAGGCGATTTGCGAGAGGTGGGTCGTGTACCGACGTAGGTGAGCAGCGGGCAGGGAAGCGTCAAGTCGCTGAGCCACAAGTTGCTGTGGTGCGGCGTCGGGCTCTGATGGTGGACGGGCTTCTACAGCAGTGGTCGTCGATGTTGGGGGGCGTCGGGCACCGGAGATCGGCTGAGGTGCAGGCGAAGCGGCGAAGGCAGAGGTGTTGCTTGGAGGCAGACTCAGGCGTTGGGGATTCGGGGCGACGCGCCGGTCTCGAGATCTGTTGTAGAGGGCTGCTAGTGTCGGACCAGAGGAGGAGGATCGGAGGTGGTGCGGTTCGGGGTCGAGCTGCGCGGAGGTGGAGACGCGATGGAGACGAGCTGCAGGCAATCTGAGATGCAGTAGCTAGACGCCGGGTGTGGCAGTGCTCACAGCTGCGGAGGCGCGACGGATCGGGTGGCGAGGGAGTCCGGCGGCTTGCGGTTTGATGGCGTCGGCGCAGCGTGGGCGCGGGTGAAGAGAGGCCGGCGACCGGGGCAGCGGATGGGGGCGGGGCAGGTGGGGAAGACGGTGAACAGTAAATGTCCAATCACCTCCTCCCCTCTGCGCTTCGTTTTTACTTTTCACTTTACTTCACCTTTTTCTTCTTTTCTTTCGAGTCGACCAAAAGAAACCCTCACAAAGCCCCCATCTCTCTCATCGTACACGACTCCCTTTATAAGCAAATAAAAATCTGATCTTCGTGAAATATTTTATCCACTTTTCAATATGCACAAAGATTTTCCTATAACTTCTTGATCATAAAAAAATCATCTTATTTTCCTTATCTCCTAAATATTTTCTACTAATTTTTAAAGATAGGATTTCAACCCGATTTTCTTAAATTCCAAAAATCTTCATTTCAAATCTCAATTTCAGAAAACGGGCTCGGGCCAATTTGTACTTTTCATGGACTTAGTCCAGCCAGTTAATTTAAAACTCAAAACCACTAATTCGACCCATCCGCCACCTGTCTAATAAATGTAAAAATAAATGCACCTAAATCTATACGCTATACAATATATTTTTTTTTTCGGGGATAAAATTAACCCCTAATTTTTATGCAATAAATAAATAATTGGGTACCAAAATTTAGGTGTCAACATGTGGCATTTAGAGAAAGTAGCCAAAGACGATGCTCTACATAAGTGCATAATTTCAAGAGGAATCAACATTGTTCAAGATTTCCTCCAGCTGTAGGAAGCTGATGCATCCTCTCTAAGAAATGTAGCGACCATTTCTCTTCTAGCCGTGCTAATTCCCCTTTTATGTATATGTTATTCTAAGCATTGTTGACCATCAAATCCACTACTTCTTGTGTGATGCAATGTTATTTCAAATACTTGGCGATCGAGTTGCTAACGGAATATGGGAAATCATTGTCAAACATGCCAAGACCTGTGTGGTCGACGATAACAAGACCTACGCTTACTATCAAACTTCAAACCAAGCCAGTATATTGTTCAACTCAGTAATGAAAGTGGCTCAAGCAACACTTGACGGGCAAACTTACCAGTCGCTAGACCAATTGACCCACTCTCAGAAGGTACATAAATCATAACCAGAAACTTTCATATCAAGCAGCAGAGTGTCAAACCATCTGGAGCTACAGAAGGGCTTGTATATATCGTTCTTGTCCATACATACCACAACCACTTTGCTTAAAATTCGTAAGTATTCCATTTGATTGAATCCGTTGTTCGGTCAGACAGATTTTGGTGCAAAACTTAAGAAGGCAAGCTTACTATAACAAAAATCAATGAGTGCTACTTGATGCCTTACCCAGCATCACTCCTCTGAGTGCCCTGACCAACTTGCCTACGGAGTCATTAATTGGACTGAGCCCGCTTCTTCATCATCCAGATCACACAGTGCCAAACCAAGGTATTGTGATGTTATATCACTACAATCTTTTTCTTCTTGGCCTTCTTAATCTTTCATAGCTCCCCGTTCCTATTTCTTTGTCAACATCCATCATTTTGCATCTATGGTAGCTAAAAATGAACGCATCTGCATTTAGATGGACCAGAGATGACTCTTGAGTTTACTTACTCATTGACTTCACAATCGCACTACTACAATGTCACAGAGAACCCACAATTAGATTGTCCGGAGCCACAGAATCATATCATCGCAACTATTATCAATCAGACAGCAGCCAAAAGCTTAGGAAGGCAGGACTTTTCGTCCTATTTTAGTGCTGGTGAAAGCAGTCATCGTCTTGGTTACTCACAAGGACCGTTTGCGCCAAACCATTCGTCTCCAGAGGAGCTTTTCAAAGTGCCATCTCCAATCACTGGCAATTTGATGGGGCCACCAGAGCATACTTTCATCATCGGATCAAGCAGCAGGGTTTAGATGCTTGCGACTATTCCCGTATCCCATTATCTCTGAGTACCTGCCACTGTTTGGGTACTCTAATTTATTGACACTTGACCAAGTCAAGTTGCCCTCAGAGTATAGATACTTGCGATTATCCAAGTATCCCATTGTCTGGGAGTACCTGACACTATTTAGTTACTCTCAATTATCGACACTTTGACCTATTCGAGTTGCCCTCAGAGTATGGATACTGGTGAATGCTCAAGTATCCCATTATCTTTAAGTACCCGCCACTGTCCAAGTACTCCCTTTCCGTGACACTCGACCTACCCAAGTTGTCCTCAAATTGTATCATTGAATACTAGTAGTTGTTCAAGTATTCCACTACTTTGTATGCCTGCGGTTACCCAGGTATGCTCTCTTATCATCATGACACTTGGACTTGCTTGAGTGGTCCCAGATCGTATCATTAAATATTTGTGATTATCCAAGTATTCCACTACTTTGTATACCTATGGCTACCCAGGTGTTCTAGCCATTTTGAGTGTCTACGGCCATCCAAGTAAGTCCTATGCTACATTCAAATTTATGTTACCAAGAGGTGGGAGACCTTCACCAGTTACTAGGAGGTGAGAGACATTCATTAATTACCAAGAGGTGAGAGACCTTCACGAATATCCGAGACGCGTCCTCAATATTCCATATACCGGGAGGTGAGAGACCTTCACGAATATTAGAGATACGTTCTCAATATTCCATTTACCAGAAGGTGGGAGACCTTCACAAATGTTTAAGGAGATGGGAGACCTTCACAAAGGTGTCTCCTCGATATCACAACTTTCTTCTCCCTAAAGGTGAAAGACCTTCACGGATATCCCAGGTTCATCCTAAATATTGCCCAAATTCTCTTTACCAAAAGGTGAGAGACCTTGCTAAGTATTCAAGACTTGTGATCATCCAAGTACTCCTTCGATGCCTGCGAATGTCCAGGCATCTTCCAGGGTTTGTACTTGTGATCATCCAAGTACTCCTTCGATGCTTGCAAATGTCCAGGCATCTTCCAAGGTTTGTACTTGTGATCATCCAAGTACTCCTTCGATGCTTGCGAATGTCCAGGTATCCTCCGGGTTTGTACTTGCGAACATCCAAGTACCCTTTCGATACCTGTGAATATCTAGGTATTTATCGAGGTTAGTACTTGCGAACATCTAAGTACTCTTTCAATGCCTAATGTCCAGGTATTCTTCAGAGTTCGTACTTGTGATCATCCAAGTACTTCTTCGATGCCTACGAATGTTTAGGTACTCTTTCGATGCCTGCAAATGTCCAGGTATCCTCCAAGATATATGTCCCGAGAGAGGTCGGCATGTCACGCCCCAAACCTTGAGCACGCATACATCCCTCTATGGTCGATACAAATGCGACATTCCCAAGACGCATCACCGACCCATTCATTTTAAATGCACATGCGGAAGTGAAACAAATACCCTTGACAACAAACAACATGGGATAGGAAAGCATGGCACATTTCACAAAAGCCAACTTTTATAAATAATGGGTTTAGGTACAAAAAGAGTCTGGTCAAAAGTCTACAAGAAGGTTGGCTCTCAAAAAGGAATTGTCCTACAACATACTAGTTGGTCACAAACGTCAATCCTTCAGACTCCACCTCCACAGACTCCGGGACTTTGGTCCTTCACAACCACCTTCTAAAGACCTAAAAATGGTAACCAGTGAGACAATGTCTTAACAAGTCCACCCCCTAAACCCTTATCAGGAAGGAAATACGCCTTAGGGCGATCTAGTCACACAACCACACAATGAGAATAGAGGACTTACCTCGCATCAGTTCCTTCCTGCACGTCAGCGCAATTCATATCACAAATGCATATAATTAATGCACATAACAATTGAAACACCTCAACAACTTAACAAATCATAAGGGTCTCGATTATAAAGCCAAACCATTATGACACGTCCCATACCATACCACACAGTTTTGTCTCATAATCAAGCACATCAAACTCAGACAATCATGCGTTCCAATTGTTAATCAAGCCACTCAAGGCACAGCTGACTCCCATGTTTGGCTTTCTATTGACGTAGCCAGGCATCGTCTCTTCCCCATTGAGTACGGCTATGTCACAAAGACGGCTATCCCAAAGGAGCATAGGTCCAAAATCTACTGCGACCTGTTGCCCTAACGCATGGGTAACCTGAAAGTGGGATTTAGTAACGTCCGACGTAAACGCTAGGACGAGTTCTCTTTAACCAACACACAACCACTCAATTTCAGCTCAAGACACCATACTTTGCACTCAAATGCCTCAATTAAAATAGTGATTCTAGCCTGTTTTCTTCATATTAAAAACATTTGAGAAAATAGTCGCGTGTGGCTACACGGTCAATTTGAACCTTTAAAAGTGATACCTCTCCTTTTCAAACCCCACTATTTAATATAGTATTTAAAATTTATTTTCGATGTCAAAACCCGACACCCGGGATTTTTTGAATAAATTCCATATTTTCACTTTTGAATAAATTCCATATTTTCACAATCATCACTCAATTTGCACAATCCAACCATCAAATGCATAATTTGAACACACCATTGCAATCGCACAAAATTCGGTCACCGGCGATTTAATTTCCAAAAAATCTAATTTTCGGAAAATAATAAATAATTAAATATATTTTGAAATTAATTAAATAAATAATATTTATAAATTCGAAATAATTAATTAATTCAAAATAATTAATTAATGGCCTAATCAAGATTACACTAATTTAATCACATAATTAGCCTTCATTAATTAACCACTAAACTAATCCATCCACATAATATAATTAACATTTAACTAAGCTAATCTAACCACCTAAACATGCTTAGCCTAATCTAAACAACCATTAAGCATAATTAACCTCGTAAGCAAGGTTTAGTGAGTAAACTCACTGGTTTTGCATTCCAATGAGTCCACGACGACGACGACAGTGAGGCAGGCGACAATCAAGCTTGTTGTGACACAAAGTGAGGCCGGGAAGGGCTCGGAAACGGACCACGAAGAACTCACGGCTTGCTGGAACTTCAGCTTATGTTCTTGGATTGCAGAGGCCGAACCGGTGGCTAAAACAACGAAGGAATGGGCTAATTGGAGCTCTAGCGAGCGGGTAGTCGGCAACCGGTGGCTCCCCGGGGTCAAGGGAGACTTGTTGGTAGTTGGTATGGGTGGAGGCAGGGTTGAAATGGGAAGAAAACGGCTGAAAGTCGCGAAACAAGCAAAACAGTGCAGGCGGGTGGCTTCTAGACGGTCCGGCAACCGGTTTCTTCTCGCCGGCTTACAGGACAACTGATGGCTCCATTCGACGCGAGGTCGGGCTCCTTTGAACGGTTTGGATGTGCTGAGCACAACGGTGGGTGGCACGAAGGTTAATTCATCTGGGAAGACCACTTTTAATTCAGATCTTTGGCAAAAGGTCAGTTGGAGCAAAAACTGGAATAAAGGAAAACATGGGAGAATAAATGGTCCGGTGGCTTGGGCTGATGTGCAACGGCCAAGGGGGACTGCTGCTCTACGTAGTTTCTCAATCTCTCTCTACACCTCAACAATTGAGAAAGCAAGGCTTCAAGGAGGAAGAAGAAGGGGTCTGCTTAAGAGGATCCACCATTTACCTTCAAAGTCTTCAACCTTAGCCTCATTCACTCATCACACTTGCCCCCACCACTCAGCCTTATCCTCTACCTCTTTTCCTCACAAAAATTCCCCAACAAGCCTTAGATGGCTGTGCAAATGTTGCACCCACCATGGCCTATGAATTTGTACAATTTGGCCTCCTATTCATTCAATTCCCCTTCAATCTCATTCAATTTCTCATCCAATCAATCCCAATTGAAGTCCATAATTTTATCCAATGTGTCCACACTTAAATCCACATTTTTCCTTGCCCATAGACCCCACTTAACAACCAAAGATGTAACCAAAAAGGGTCCCTCGAAGTTCTCGGTCCAAAACGGCCTAACTTTGATTTTTCACCAAAAATCTCGGTTTGCAAAAAAATCTTTTGAGGATGAGTCGACGTTCTTAAAATGACTTGTGACATGACAGAACTTCTAATTTTTGAAATCGGGTTCAATTTCATGGTTAATTTCAATTTGGCGTGACTTTAGCACGTCCTAGTCTACATGGTAGCTTTTAGGAATTTTCAAAGTGCATTTGACTTGTGGTTGATTATTTTAAGCCACAATGTACATTTGACATTGGCGAAGATGTACCTAAACATTTAGGTATAATCTACTGCATATGCATGGACAAAATTTAGGTATCGGTTCGTCTTTGAAAACAACTTTTGTGAGCTTATCTTCAAAGAGAGGCAGCTGTTAATGCCTAAATTTTAGCTAGGTATTTTAAATTAAATTGCATAAGAAAATTAGGGACCAATTCGATCCTAACAAAAATGATTTTCACATCAATTAGGTTTTATTTTTATTTTTGCATCCATTTCCTATTTTAGTTTCATTATTTTATAATTAAATATATATAAAAGGGGGGTGCAGCCCGTTGGCCACGACTCAGCCTTTTCTTTCCCAAAGCCCGGCCCCTCCTCCTTGTCTTCTTCCTCCTTTGTCTCGCAACTCACACAGAGGAGACGGCGCGCATGATGCTGAATGGAGGAGGAGCGGCAATGCACGTGGAGCGGCGCAGACGGTGGGGACATGTCATTAATGCCGAGCAAACCTCTGTGGAAAAGATGGGAGCTAACACCAGTCCGGCCGACGGGGATAGGCCGATCGGCGCACCAAAGACCGACGGTCGAGGCACCTCCGTCAACCGGCCTCTCGCTTATAAAATGAGGGGGAAGCCGAGGACACCAAGACAGACGTGGAGAGAGATCAAAGGCAGCAAGCTCCGAGAACTTCCCAGAGACTTAGGGAGGCTCGAGAGCGAGAGGCCGAGATCTCGAGAGAGAAGGCGGAGGAGAGAGGCCGAGCGAGAGATCTAAGAGTGAGTGAGATTCTATTCCAGTTTTAGTGTCTGTGACGGTGAATTATACTAATCTTGATTACTTTGCAGCTATTTGAGAAATGTGATCGGAGGGCTGTCACCGGATCAATTTGCATCAGTTCTCGAGCCCCTCTTTCGGAAAGTGGTATGCTATGCGTATCGTTCACTAGCTGTGTTGCTTGAGAAGAACTCAAGTCTGTTTCTTCACAAATTAATTGATGATTTCGAATTACTGTTATGCTTAGTATGTGACTGTTCGGTTTTTTATATAGGATATGACGATTCATTATATCTGGCATAGTGATGTTCGGTCAACAGTTCATGGATGTACTCTGGATTTACTATTGAGAAGGCTGTTTTCTTGGGGTGATTGGGATGTTTTGGTCAGCAAAGTGGGCAATTTAATCTCTGTCACTTGTCATAATCAGCAAAATATCTGGCTCAGGCAAATACTTTTCAACCCAAAGATGTAGAGGCTTTTGTCCATCTCTTTTTTCTTCATGAAGTCCTGATCTGCTCTTCTATTCTAAATTAAGAATGTTTCAGATATCTGTTTTTAGAATAAATTGTTAGTTGGCTTCATTTTCATTGGAATAAAGATCTGCGAATCCCCTTCTCATAACTAAATTCCAAATATATATAAAGAAGCATTTTTTTGCCTCTTTGCCTCTTTTTTGCCATGAAGGGAATGAATCTTTTGTCTCAACGGTCAAATGGATTCTTCCTCATTTATTGTGATAGGTATGCTATCAAGTAGTTCCTTGAATTTGAAAATATGGTATCCCAGGAAAATAAGATCTGCTCTGCAGATAGTCTAACGAATTCACTTGTTTGTGATCGTGACGCTAAACAGGATGAAACTATTGGTATTATTAGAAAATTTCACTGTGAATCTGAGTTTTACTCCCCATCAAGCAGGTTAGGGAGGAAGTGGAACGTGCAATCCCATGTTTTCATGATCCGTCATTAAGGTCAGTATTCCATGTATTCCTGTATCAACCTCCAAGATTGACTGTGAATCAGAGGAAGCCATATTGATCTTGTTTTGTATTAGTTTTTCCATACTAGACACAGTAATCTAGTTTCAAGTTCAAGATAAGTCGTTTTCCAATATCATATCAACAATTTAACATCCTTTATGTACAAGAGAATTTATGTATTTCTAATCTATATCGTAGAGCACCATCTAATCCTGTTGGGACTTCTGAAGAAAGCAGTCTTCGACTGCAATTTGTTACCAAATTACCAGCAACCATCTTCACTAACTGTCAGATAGAAGCCGAGGACAGTACTCCTATCAGGATCGAACTATTTGATGGTAGGACCAATGAGAGGGTTACAAGTGGCCTCCTATCTTCAATAAAGATCGAAATCGTCATCCTCGATGGAGATTTCGGGTCAGATGAGGAAGAGGATTGGACCGAGAAGGAATTCAATGGCAAAATCACCCACGAAAGGGAAGGGAAAAGGCCATTGGTAACCGGGGAGCTTACTGTGATGTTGCAAGGAGGAATTGGTTGTCTCCATAATTTAATCATCACCGACAACTCGAGCTGGATGAGATGTCGGAAATTCAGATTAGGAGCTCGAGCTGTTCAAAAGTTTTCTGCAGAAATAAGAATAAGGGAAGCGAGAAGTGAAGCTTTCGTTGTTAAAGATCATCGAGGAGTTTGTAAGTCTGCAATTATTAGTTTCGTTGCCTATCATTTTATTATGACATTTGATTTTTAACTGCTAATTCCTGATCCTTTTGGTGGAACTAAAAAAGACTTAAAGATTGACAAGTTTTCTCTGTTATGTGTAGTGAACAAGAAGCACCACCCTCCATCACTGAGCGACGAAGTGTGGCGTTTAGAGAAAGTAGCCAAAGACGGTGCTCTACATAAGCGCATGATTTCAAGAGGAATCAACACTGTTCAAGATTTCCTCCAGCTGTACGAAGCTGATGCGTCCTCTCTAAGAAATGTAGCGACCATTTCTCTTCTAGCCGGGCTAATTTCCCCTTTTCTGTACACGTTATTCTAAGCATTGTTGACCATCAAATCCACTACTTCTTGTGTGATGCAATGTTATTTAAGATATTTGGCGATCGGGTTGCAAACGGAATATGGGAGATGATTGTCAAACATGCCAGGACCTGTGTGGTCGACGATAACAAGACGTATGCTTACTATCAAGCTTCAAACCAGGCAAGTATACTGTTCAACTCAGTAATGAAAGTGGCTCAAGCAACACTTGACGGCCAAACTTACCAGTCGCTAGACCAAT
Organism: Eucalyptus cloeziana; assembly: GCA_014182715.1. Lineage (NCBI taxonomy): Eukaryota > Viridiplantae > Streptophyta > Magnoliopsida > Myrtales > Myrtaceae > Eucalyptus > Eucalyptus cloeziana. The sequence goes on from CM024640.1 coordinate 29,887,588, forward strand.
TGACCCGCTCTCAGAAGGTACATAAATTCTAACCTGAAACTTTCATATCAAGCAGCAGAGTGTCAAACTATCTGGAGCTACAGAAGGGCCTGTATATATCGTTCTTGTCCATACATGCTAGAACCACTTCGCTTAAAATTCGTAAGTATTCCATTTGATTTCGAATTTGATTGAATCTGCTGTTTGGTCGACAGATTTTGGTGCAGAACTTAAGAAGGCAAGCTTACTATAACAAGTATCAATGGGTGCCGCTTGATGCCTTACCCAGCATCTCTCCTCTGAGTGCCCTGACCAACTTGCCTATGGAGTCATTAATTGGACTGAGCCCACTTCTTCATCATCCAGATCACACAGTGCCAAACCAAGGTATTGTGATGTTATATCACTACAATCTTTTTCTTCTTGGCCTTCTTAATCTTTCATAGCTCACCGTTCCTATTTTTGTCAACATCCATCATTTTGCATCTATGGTAGCTGAAAACGAACGCATCTGCATTTAGATAGACCAGAGATGACTCTTGAGTTTACTTACTCATTGACTTCACAATCGCACTGCTACAATGTCACAGAAAACCCACAATTAGATTGTCCAGAGCCACAGAATCATATTATGGCGGCTATTATCAATCGGACAGCAGCCAAAAGCTTAGGAAGGCAGGAATTTTCGTCCTATTTTAGTGCCGGTGAAAGCAGTCATCATCCTGGTTACTCACAACCTGAGGAGCTTTTCAAAGTGCCATCTCCAATCACTGGCAATTTGATGGGGCCACTGGAGCATACTTTCATCATTGGATCGAGCAACAGGGCAGATTTTGGGATCTGTCCATCTGGCACAGGTTTCAGAATTTGGAAATCTAGGATCTCGAAGCCTAGAGCGGCGTGGTGCAAGATCCGTGCCGTGGTGAAGTGGGGATCAGTTCGGCGCGTCGTGGCTGCAAAGAGAACAGCAATGTTCAATTGGGCACATTATTAAGCTGTATGCATGGAGAGCCTATCCCCCAAGAGAATTTTGGGTGCTCTAGGAGCACAAAGCTCTCATCCACCCAAGCCAATCATCACGTATGAAGTATCAACAAATAGAAAGGAGGAAAGTCATGATACTTGATCGCAGTGATTGTCTTGGGTGGATGAGAATGTCTTGTTCAGGGAGCACCAAATTTCTCCAAAGCATCTAAGGTTAAGCTGCCCTAGATGCATCAACTTAGAATAATGCCTCATCACTGCAATTATCTCTATTGTGTTATCTTGAGTACCATTTCATTTTTTGAATTAAGGTGTGCACCATCAACATGGGGTGCCAATAGAACGTGTCTTCTTTTCTGTAGATCACGCAAGCTGGTCTTAGGAAGTATCTCAATAGAAGGGTTTTTTCTTCAAGAATTGTAAGCCTTTTGTTTCCTTATTCAAGAATTGTTCGGCATTCTGTTTGTCCTAACCAACCCATCATCCCTTGATTTGTCAGTTTAATGCTCTGATATACTAAGCACGCGTTTCTTTACTTTATAAAATATTGTGAGTATTTTACTTAGTTTGCGAGATCTAAAGTTTCTTCCGTAGGCTTTACTATTATTGACTAGCAATATTATGTTGTAACCATTGGAGTCACAAAGCCCACAATCTTGACAGTATTTAGTAAATGTTCTTCTATCGCCATTGTAGGTTCTTGTGTTCCACGTAACATTCCACCAAGTTCCTGTAGAGTCAGATCCAAGACCGCTTCGAGACTTTACTTTCCAGAGAATCTTTTCTGGGTAAGAAAAGAAATGAATTTTCTCTTTCGAAATTGAGCAGTTTAGCTTTCATCTTCGAACAGTCGAAATGGAAACAATTCATCTTTGTCATTGAAGATCATGCAAGATGCGCAAAGGTTCCTGTTTGATCAATGAAAAGCGCTTATTTGATTGTGAGAGTGAGTTCTAACGGAAGAAATAGGCAGAGAACCAAAATAGTAATCTTGGGCAAAAAGTTAGATCTGAATACGAACATGTAAAGGAAAAGGCGTATCACTGTATCGGCAATCCAGGACGCTACACATGACATAACACTGTACCTATAAATTGTTTTTTGGTGTTAAGCGTGTTTTAGTTCCTAGATCTGCCGTAGATAACAGCGCTGAAAAGTGAAATTCTTCTCTTGTGGGGCAAGTTCTTGGCAAGAAAGAGCATTGGATTTATTTCCTCTGCGGTGAATATGTTGTGGGGACAAGAGGAGATTGAGAATGGAATGTTCCTTATGAACTTCCCCTCTTCCGGAAGATTGCACACTATCCTCTTGTGCTGAAAAAATGGGAGCCTGAACTGCAAAGTTGGGAGGTCTAATGCGATAAGTGTTGTTCGGGTTGGGCTACAGAGCGTTCCACTGTATTTTCTGACATTGGAAGGCAGTCTTGAGGGCTTCTCCATGGGTGAGAAAGGACTAAGGCAGGGTGATCCTTCATGGTATCTTTTTGTTCTGGTGATGGAGTTTTTCCAAGAACAGTTCGATAATGCAGCAAGTCAAAAGGCAGATCAAAATACCATTCTCAGTGCTCTAAGGTGAAACTTACTCACTTGAATTTTGCTGATGATTTTGATGATCTTTTTCAAAGGGGATATGAATTCTTTAAAAGAAATTCTGGCATTGTTTCAGAGACTTGAGCACATTTCAGGTCTTAGTATTAATCCCCGAAAGTCTCAGATGTATCTAGCTGGCTTTCAAAAAGGCCAATTGCCAGTTGGATACCTTGGCCTTCCTCTGATTTTAGCAAGGTTAAGGTAATGGAGACTGTAAGCCTTTGAATACTCTTCGAATGAGTTCTTGGACAGTAAGGCATCTCTCTTGAGCTGGAAAGACCACAACTCGTTAATGAAGTAATCTACAGCTTGGCAAATTTTGGGGTGAAATTTTTTGTTGCCAAACGATATTGTCAAAAACAATTAGAAGCGAGCGTATTTCTTCCTTTGGAAGGGAAAAATCTGAAAATGCTTAAGTTTCAGAAGTTATGCCTTGGAATCTTGCTTGTATATTGCAAACATTTATGGAGATATTGCAGCAGGCTGGACCCATTTGAGTGGCCTTGCTTGACTGCTTCTTGCTTAAAAGGCCAATCCGTTTGGGAAGTGAATCCAACTGGCGAGAGTAGCTACGCTTGGAACAGTTAATTAAAGCAAGGTCTGCTTTAAAGCCTCATCTCAAGTGTCTCAATGACATTCTGGAGGATATGCATCCTGGAAGAGTGGTAAATGATTTCACCTCGAAACCACATGCTAAACTTGTTGCGGTTATCGAGGGCAATGAATGGCTATGGCCACTGAAAAGGTCTGAACATTCGGTCAAGATTCAAGCTGCAGTTTGCAATCATATTTGTCCGGGTAATTCACCTGACAGGCTCTTGTTTTCTGGTTCCATGTCTGGCTCATTTACTCGAGCTGATGATAGGACTTCAACTCGAAAGAGGAAGAAGAAAGTTAAATGGCACAGGCTCATCTGGTTTCACCCAAGTGCACCTAAGTTTGCTTTTCTTTCTTGGCTTGAACTGCTTGATAAGCAGCTGTCTGTCCGAGAAAGAACAGCCAAGTGGAGTTCACGAGGGCCCGATCAATGTGTTTTGTGCAGGTCTGCTTCTGAATCGAGACGACTCTTTTTCCTTTTGTTGTATGCTCTTTCTTGGTCGTGGCTTGGTCTTCTATGCTGCTTCACCTGTTATTTGCTGCCGGTGTAGCGTTAAGTCCTGTTCAGTGGAAAGTGTGGCCTGTGGGCTTGTTCTTTGTTATTGATGACCTTTTCTAATCGACTTGGACAATCCGTGAGATTTGGCAAATTTTGGGTATGAGTCGGATCAAGTATTGTCACTATATTTCTAATGCATATAAATGAATTAATTTAGATCAGATTATTTTCATTCCGACCTGTCCATTTAACGGCCCTATTAATAACTAGAACTTGGGATTCGAGTGACCTTTTGGGGCATACTGAAGGGACTGCTCGTAGTAGAAGTAGTTCATCTACGTTGATTTGCGCTAGTAGGATGGTCTCCTACAATTTTTTCAGTAAGATTGCTTCGTATTTGGTAGCTATTATAATTTATCCATCCAACTAACTTGGACATGTCAAAAATCAGACTTTTTTTTATAAGGAATACACATTGATGATAAAAAAAATGTTCGTATGATATATAAGTATATATGATTAAATTACTTGAGGACAACACAATGTTTATTCGGAATGACTTGGATATTTAAATTTCAATGAAATGAAGTTACTAGATGTATCCAATCTAATATATTATCTATTAACTTAAAGTGACTTTTATACATTAAATGCATTAAATTTCAATGAAGGGAGCATTTTTTTAAATGAAAATTAATAATTTTTTTAAGAAAAAGCGAACGTTTAAAGAAAAATTTATTAACGATAAGTATTAAAATTGACCTATAAGAAATAAGAAAACATTTTAAAAAATTAAGAGAAAAGGCATTTAAATAATTGGCCTTTTTATGATATAGATATTTAGTATAATATGAAAAACAATGAAATTAACAATACAAGAACGATAGAGTAAGTATTTTATAATTTCACATGAAATTGATTTTATCATTCATTATATGTGTTGTGATATATTTACAAAAGAAAAATATTACTCATATATCTATTGAATAATGTGGGGAGAAAATTTGACTTTCGCCCTTCTAATATAATACACCTTAAAGATTAAATTACTCAGAAGACTTGCCCCGCCCGCTAAGGCTTGGTTGGATTCATGTATTTCCTATCCTGAAATCAATAATCCCATGTCATTTTAATTTGAATTCTTAAACTTTTAATTTGTTCAATACGATCCATAAAATTTTAATATATATTTAATCTAGTTTATAAATTATACGAAAATATTCGATGTTGTCATTTCATTAATTCAAGTTTAAAAGTAATACTAAATATTTTCATATATCCTAAAGATTAACTTGATCATGTACTAAAATTTTATAAATCATATTGAACAAAGTATATTGGGCTAAAATTAAAGTTTTAGGAATTATATTATATGGTCCGTTATCCTTCCTTTGTTTTTTTAAGTCAAAACTGCAATAACTAAAATTGACACGCAACCCGGATCGAAAGCCGCAACGTGCCTGCCAGGCGCGCGGCTGGGCGGCCGTGGGGGCCCCCGGCCCGACACGTGCGCGAATGGCAACCCCCCGTAAATTCCCCACAACACGAGGGCCGGATTCCATGAGCTTGCCCGAAAATATCTTCCGCCATCTCAGACACGTCCCTATGTTTCTAACCCCGGAAACTCCGAAATGTCTCGAACTTTCTCCTCTCTCTCTATCTCTCCCCTTCTCCCCCAATCTCAATCTCCACCTCGGAGAGACGCCGCGGCAAGATATTTTCTCTCTCCTCCCACCTTCCCCCCTTTCTCTCTCTACCCTTTCAGCGCTTCGATGCGGGCATAAAGCTCGCCAGTCTCCTCCCCTTCTCTCTCCGTCGGCGGCCGAGGCGGACGATGTCTTGACGCCATCCGAGACGAGGGCGGAGCAGAAGAAGAAGAAGAAGAGGGCGGCGAGGGAGCGAGCTCGGCGATTCGACTCGGCGTCCGTGCTTTGTTCCCGAAGCGTTTTCTTGGACCGCTGCTGACGGGAGGGGGCGCTGCGGGGGAGCGATGGACAGGGGGGGAGCATCCGGCGCCGGATCTTGCTACTACGCCGTCCTCGGGATTCGCAGGGACGCCTCCTCCTCCGACATTAAGTCGGCTTACCGCAAGCTCGCCATGGTAACTTGTCCCTCCGGTTCTGTCTCGTCTTGATCTTCGGACCCCTGTCTCTGTTTTTTCAAAAAAAATCTTTTTTGGGGTCCTCTGGCGGTCGAGCTGTCGACCAATTGGAGGATTTCGCGGAGTTGCTTGTTCTGGAATCGGCTGCGGCGTTGGTTAAGCTGAGATTTTGTGGGTTATCGCTCGATTGGATGGCGTTTTTTTGTTTAGTGCAGGGACTGCGCTGTTCGGTCACATTTCTGCTCGAATTTCTGTCTAGGGAGATGTCGCTGATTAGATGAGTTTCTTCGTTTAGGGAATTGTTAGTTCGAGTTTAGACTTAGCTGAGACTGTCAGATGTTGCCGAGGCGATCTAGCTGTTTGATGAAATTCCGTCTTGATTGAGATGCATGAATTGCTCGAAGTACTCGGTTCAGTCGAATGCGCGGCTAATTTCTGCTTTTAATCTGTTTCGTGAAGAAATGGCACCCGGACAAATGGGCGGGGAACCCGCAGGTGGCCGGCGAGGCGAAGCGGCGGTTCCAGCAGATTCAGGAGGCTTACTCTGGTAAAATTCCCCCGCTCGATTTTGCTTGCATGGTCAATTCTGCACGACAAGATACGCTATTACATTACATGTACATACGGTGAAAAGAATTCCTTTTTTTTTTTTTTTTGGGGTGCTGTTTGCGGGTGTTGCCAGTGCTGTCGGACCAGAGCAAGAGGTCGATCTACGATGCAGGGCTCTACGATCCGCTCGAGGAGGAGGACGAGGTCGGTCTTTTAGCTCATCAATTTTTTCCAGTCATTTCAGGGCGTTTTCTTTTCTTTTTTCTCTTTCTTTATGGGGAGTTTTGCCTACAACGACATGAAAAAACGTTGCCTTTGTTAGCCACATTGGTAGTTGCGCAGGATGACGTCGTGTCTCGGGTAATAAGTTCAATGCTTTCTAGGTAGATAGTGCTCGGTAAGGACAGCCCAACAAATATACAATGAAGAAATCCATTGTTTATCAGTGAAAAATTATTTTTTTACTTTGATTTTCCGATAAATAATGATAAATAATGATGGGTTTTTCTTTTTCTTGGGATGTCATCATGATCCCGTCCTGGGCCCTGAATTCCTTTCCGACATGAACCAGGACTTCCGCGACTTTATGCAAGAGATGATCTCCATGATGAACAACATCAAGGACGAGGTAGGTGCTCCCGCTCCGCTTGTGCCCTCTCTTTCCTATCCGAGTGCGGTAATTGTCGATTCGGGCGTGATTTGTGCTACGTAATGATTCAATGCACCGCACGTTTCTCTCGGCATTCCCAATGTCTCAAAGCTGACGGTCCAAAAAAGTCAATACGAATCGCTGTCGCGAGTTACGTGTCGTGTTGGATATTTTTCTGGTTGCAGGGAGGCAATAGCTTTGAGGACCTGCAGAGGATGTTCCAGGAGATGGTGGGTGGCGGCGGGGACGGCGGCGCCGGGTTCGACTTCATGCCCGATCCGACGGTGGCCTCGAAGAAGCCACGCGTGAGCGCTTCGAAGGCGGGCTCGGCGAGGCGCAGCGGTTCCTCTCACCGTTAGGTTAGCTTCCCCCTCCTCCCCCAGGGCACGCAATGCACCAACCGATCAATTTAGCTAGCTCTAAATCCTCTCCAAAACACCCGCCTCTAACCGTTAGCATTCAAACATTGATTTAACGCCTTAATCCCTGATTAAAAAGAGACCTGATTTTTGGTAGCGGCGGTGGTGGTGGTGGTGGGGTTGTTCGGGTGGTCTAGGGCGGGCTCTTGTGGGGACCGGACGGTCGGGATCTTTCGGTTTGATTGTTAAGGAAATGGTAATGAATTTATGTTCGGGCTTTTGTCTTGGTGAAATCTGTGTCTTTTTTCATGTGGTGATTCGCTCTCTCGATCGACATTTTGAAGGGGTGGTGGATGAGAGGGGGAAGATATTTTGTTGCGTTGCTTGTCTGACGGAAAGGCGCGGGCACTCGGTGGCACCACGCGTCGCTCTCTCGATCGATCGACGAATTGACCGAAGGGGCCCGTGGTCGGCTGGTGGCCGTAATAATCGTTTGGCCATTTTGATTTGACACTCGATGGTAATGATGATGGTCGCAATCGCTTGTGTTGTCCTACTACGGCTTCCGATATTTCTACTGTCATGATTTTTCTGGCCGCGCCATGGGCGATATGTGTCTGCACAGAAAAGATCGTTTGAGTGGGCCCTGCGCAATGGGCTGCCGCCTCTTCTTTTTTAATTATTTTCTATTTTCCCTTTTTGGAACGTAATGACGTGGCGTGATATTTTGGGGAACGTATAGTGGAAAGATTAAAAGTAGCATATTAAAAGTATCAGAAGTTTGGTATGGTATTTACTTCAATGCTAACGTTAGTGTCAAATTAAGGAAACATAGGGGTCATTACTTTCAACGATAAACTCTTGTAAAAAAATATTATGTAACTTTTTAAATTAAATGTTAATATCTCCGTGGCTTTTTCATGAAAATAAGTCCACGTGAATGATGATGTGACCATTAATATCAAAACGGCATTGCACTAGGGAAAATCTAGTCCTAGGTTGCCCCATGAAGAACGTGATTTCAGTGCTTGATTTGCTTCTATGCCTTAATTTGTCCCCAAATTGTCAACTGGGGAAAAACTGCCAAGCGAGATCAAGAAGAAACGAATTGATTTTCTTCACAGATTGGGGCTCACAATCGAGGATACCATATAATTATCCTCTAGTCCTTGGTTACACCGTGAAGAACATGATTCAGTGCTTGATTTGCTTCTATGCCCTTGATTAAGGCCCAAATTGTTAATTTGGGAAAAAAAAATGGCAAACAAGCTCAAGCCATGGCCGTCAAGTTAGTTTTTATCTTTAGAACAAACATGTAAAAGACATCATTTGTGACTATTACTATCAATTGGGCACGTCGGCAAGTCATGTAGGTCAGGAAAATTAAAAAAAAAAAATTGCCGCGTTGGATTTCAAGTGATCCAAATTAAAATTGATACTTAAGTAATCATTTTTTTTTTCAAAGTGATATTAAAGTGAGCACTATGGGATTTTTTGGTGCTTCCAATATTTTTATCCCATTAAAATACTGATTTCGAGCCCTTCAAGTGAAAATTACACATTTAAGTAATCTCTGGACTTTTTGAAAAAAATCACGAAATACGGTCGAACATGGCAAAAAATGAAATTAATTTCTCCAAAGTACGTTTCCTGAAAAATACTTTTTGATAAAATCTATTTTCGCCAGAATTTTTTTTTTTTTTTTTAATTATCCTCTCCCTCCCTCCCCATCCCCCCAATTTTGGCGAACGTGGCTCCCTTTTCTTGCCTTGGTGAGGTAAGAAAAAATCGGACGATAAAGAGTGGTCCACCTCCACGAGATGGTCACTTCACCTGAGAGAGGCTTCTAGTTCCCTTTTTCTTCCCCCCCTTCCCCACTTTTCTCTTCTTTTTCTTTTTCTTTTTCTGTATTATAATCGCAAGCTGCCCGACTTTTTGGGCGGAGTTGATGTACCCCTATCCTCTTTTTTGCCGGCGTTGGGGAGTCGTACGTTTTACAAGCCTTTTTTTTTAACGTTTCTTTTCCAGCGAGCAGCGACCCTTTCGAATTTTCAATCAGCCTCTCCACGAGCGCTCGACAGCGACGGGGGAGCTACCGCGCGACTTGTGAACAATTCGATAATGTATAAAGGCCAACTAAAGTTTGGATGGCCGGCTAGTAGTAAAGATGAATGATGAAAAGGATTTTAGTTTTTTTTTTTTATTTTTAGTAGAATATTTGTACTTTTTGTTTCTATCACGAACCTATTTCAATACTATTAGATTTGTTTTAGAAATAAAAAAAAAATGAAATTACATCACCAAATGAATTATTATTCTAAATCTATTTCTAAAAATAGAAAAATAGGTCCGATCAGAAACATAATAGTTATCGTATGTATCCAAGGTAGACTAAAAATATGCCTAGCCATGTAGGATTATTATTATTATACCAATAGATAAATCACTTGATGAGCTATGACCAACTTCATTCCTTTTATCGATTGAACTCTAGACCTTTTAGTTTAAGTAACACCGATATCAATACGAGATGCGCGACATGACATAATAAAGATAGAGAATTTCGTACGTCGGTATGCATTGTGTATTAAATGTATATTTTTATATATACATGACAAATTATCATTTTATGGTTATTTTAATCAAATTAATTTGATTTAAATTCAAATAAATAAATAATTATAAAAGCCTATAATGAATACACTAAGAACATTAATCCACCATTTGTTAATAAATTCAACTCCATTCCGATAAAGGAAAAAATAAATAGTAATCCATATTCTGGACTTGCGTATCAGAGTGTGTCGGGAAAAAAAAAACAAACAAACTTGTGAGTGAATTATCTATCACGAAAAGTGAGAGTTAAAAGAGAAGAAAGTATTAGGTTTTTCTTCTTTTCCTATTTATTTTTTTTATTTTCTTTATATATTTACATTTTGACCCTTCACTTATTGATTTTTTTTTTTTAAATTAAGCATGTGCGTGTCGGAATCACATGTTAGAATTCCGAACTTGCATGTTGAAATTCCGAATTCGCGTCAGAGAGTGTTGGGAGAGTTGACCAAGTGTCAAATTTCCGACATCTGTTGACTGAATGTCAAAGTGTGGGACACCCGTTGGAGTGCCCGATACATCTGTGAAAACTTCTGAAAAGGGACACTTCCTAACTCACAAAAACTCATTTTACGAGAGAGAGAGAGAGAGAGGACTTTGTGAGATTGCAAGCAAAGCTCAAAATGCTTGCATAACGGGCGGTCCGAGAGAGAGAATCCAAGGCACTTGCCGAATTTCGAACTGCGAAGTTCCGCTCCGGCCGAAACCGGTCGCCCGGTGCGTCGATGGACGGCAACGTCGTGCTTCGAAGAAGAGCGGCTGGTGGCTTCTCGATCCGAGGTGCTTGAGAGGGCCTACCATCTTTCTAAGGATATGATGTTGGTCCATCACGATTTGGGTTTTGGTCAAGAAGTTTTCATCTTATGGTGCTTGGGCCTTTGAGAAATTTGGAATTTAGTTTTGATTCGAATGAGTTGAGGTGGGAGTTGGGCACATGAATTTTTAGACCAAGCCCAAGCCTCGAGCTTTGGGAAGTCCGAACGAGCTCCTCTATTTTTCTTTTTCCTTCTTCTTTTCAAATTATTGTGAATGAGGGCACGAGGGGAGTAAGCGTGGGAACTATAGTAGTTATTACCAACCTTGTTCGAGAAAATTACTAAAAAAAGCCTGAACCTATTATATTTATACTAATTAAATCTTCAACTTTTCATATTTTGTTAATTGAGTTCATCTGGCTAATTTTAATAGGAAATTGTTAACGTGGATGCCATTGATACAACATAGAACGGTCAATACTAATGTAGATAATTTTTAAATATTTTCTTAAAAAAAAATGATTTTTTTTTTTATTTCTTCCAAGTCTGGGGAGGGTTACCGGTGGCACCTTCACCGGTCACATGCAAGGCTGGCAACCCTCGCCAATCACTAGGCAAGGGTCGCAGCTACTGAGGGCCTTGTGAACATCGCCCAATGATTGGTGAGGGTAGGTTCTTTTATTGGGCTTTAGAAAAAAAAATAAAAAATAAATAAATAAAATTATAAAATTGTCCACATTAACTCAATCCTACCACGTATAATACTAGTTATCCATGTTAACGATTTCTAGCTAAAATTGACCGAAAGTAATTGGCAAAATGTAAAAGAAAAATTAAAATTAAATAAGTACAATTAAAAAGTTTATAATTAAATTGATACAACTATAATAATTTTATAACTTTTTTGATAATTTTCCTCGTCCAAATTCTATATTGATTACACAGTGCCACGTTGAGTCATGGCTACTTCACTCGCCACAACAAACTTGGCGCTATTTTCGGGCGAAGGTCAATTTGAGAGCTTACTATATTCACCTCCTCTATCGTCATGGCAGATAAAGTACATGAGTTTATACTATGAAAATACTTCCTTAGAAGTTTTGTACAAGAAGAATGAAGTTGTCGACATCTCTCTTTTCCATTTAGAAGCTACAAGACCAAAGATTGTTAAAAAAAGTGAGAACAACCTCAACGTCAAATCACGTTGGAGCTCTCGTTGCATGTCGCCTAGGCATCCTTCGAAAATGATGAAAACATCGTACAGCTCTTTGGCGTGCGATAAGCAAGATTTATGATCTATTAAGCTTCAGAAAATCGTGAAAATTAATATATGATTTTACGTGCCAATATTTTATTGACTTGTTGGATACTATATTGTGAAACTTGAAAAATTTGCATCGCAAACAAGTCAAAATCTTATTTAAAAACTTATAAAACTACTAAAATATATAGGGTTAATATCCTGAAAAATCTCAAATTAATACACTTGTGACAAATTTACCTCAAACTATTTTTTTTATCATGAAAAATTCCTAACCGATACACATGTGACAAATTTACCCTGACCGACCATAAAAAACCTTAAAATGGTACGTTTATGACAAATTTACCAAAACTAATTTATTCAACCGCAAAAAAACCCCAAAATCGATAAATTTGTGACAAATATACATTTTCGCTAAATTAGATTAATGCTACAAAAAAAAATAGAAAAATTGTAAACTGTGACAAACGGAGTGTAAAATCTCAAATTGGTATTCCAGTCAATTGTCACTTGTCATTTAACTTAATAATCTGACAGTAAAAATTAATAAAAACTAACATAAGGTAAATTTATTACAAGTGTATCAATTTGAGGTAAATTTGTCAAAGGTATACCAGTTTGAGGTTTTTTGTGATAAAAAAAAAAATAGTTTGGAATAAATTTGTCACAAGTGTATCGGTTTAAGATTTTTCAGGGTATTAATCTAAATATATATATATATATATATATATTGATTTAGATCGGATCATTTTCGACCCAAGACGGATTCAACTCAATCCATCCGCTTGACGACTCTACTCATGATGCATTGAAGCGTTTCGGACATAACTTATATACCATATCATTTGATCATACCAAATAAGTTGTCGTACATAAAATTTACCCATTAGGACAAAATCGTAAAATTTATTCATTAGGACAAAATCGCGATAAGATATATCCTTAAATAGGAGGGAATTCCATTTTTGTCCTCCCCAATTTTAATATTTCTTTACCATATCGTGACAAAAAAGTACTTGTTCCCCATTGCGTTACTCAACGGGTAAACTATTGGTTAAATAAACGGGAAGTGATTGTTGAATGACGACATGCTTTGAACCTCTAAGTTAAGCAATAAATTCGATAAAATTATTTGTTTACATTCTACTTACCCCAACAGTTTTATGTCTAAATGTGCTCATAAATCGTTTCTTTGAGGCATTTAGGTTTTGCTTTGCAAATAATATCTAAAAATTTATCTAAATATACAATACTAAATTTGAAAAAAATGTTCTTATCAAAACAATTATTTCATTAAAAGGACTAAATTTGAAATACACATCTTTGAGTAACATGTAATTTATATGTGCTAATTACACTATTGATCCTTCATTTCTATCCTCTACGAATTTTCAGACAACTAACACGAACATAGGAGAATTACTCCCAATATTTCATCATCAAAATTTCATATCTCGGAGAGAGAGATTAATTGCGCCCACCATGGGCTAGAGGTGTCAAGATGGGATTGTATATGGGTCATTCAAACATTTAAACGTTAGATGACGGGTGCGTTTAGGAAGACTTTTGAGGAAAGTTTATAGGAAAATGCAAAAACCTTTGAGTTAAAGGTGTTTTTCAAAATACAAACTGTGTTTGGTAAATTGTAGTTTGAAAACTCTTTGTAAGTACCATTGAGTAAAACCATTGGGGTTCGCCCCAGTAGTCACCCTTCCTACTTGGAAGGAGGAGGTGACGGGTTCAAATCCCCACATTCTCAAGGGAGATTGGGGTGAGGACGATTTCATTTAGGAGTAGGTTTCGACTCCCACACCCTATAAAGAGACAGGGCAAAAGTCTGAGAGTGAGTGTTAGAGTAAGATTAGAGTAGAACCGACAAAAAAAAAAAAATCACGACTCGCGGGCGGTCACCGCAACTTGCTGGGGTCGTTCAACTAGCCGATGACGGTCGTTGCGACCTTGCCGACCTCAGCCGTGACCTCGCCGGCCTCTCGAGCTCGTCTACGCCATTGGAGAAGAAGATGAATAGTAGTTCATGAACAGTGACATGGGCATTTTGAGAATGCTCAAAGCCCAAGGCAGCCTAGACTTGCTTGGGCTTCAAATTTACAAACGCTAAAGATCCCCCAAAGTCCCTTGAAAAGTAGTTCCCAAACACCTTAATTTTGTTCCAAAGGTCTTTAGTCCCCCAAAGCCTCTTGGAAAGTAGTTCCCAAACGCAGCCGACAAATGGGTTTCGAAAATTAAAGTTTAATCAAAATGGGCATTAATGAGTTTACAGAAAAAAACGATTTTGGCCCATTTGTGGGCAGTTGGCCTATTGGCACTCCAAATTGGATGAGTAGGATCGAACCACACATACTCGCTTAGGTTGCTACACAAATAGTAATTCACAGTCCTAGCATCGCAGCCATGGGGGTGGTCGGCACTACATGACCACAGACCCAGGCCACATGAGCCAATCGATCACCGCCAAAGGGAAACGACAGGGTCACAACCTCCACGACTGTGTCCTTTCTCTCTATGACTCTAAAACCGAACAAAAAGAAGGTGACAAAACACCACCGGAGCTACGCAGGCAATTGCCCTAAGGTGACCATAGATTCGGGGTCGCATGAGGCGAGGGACCTTGGCATAGATCTGCAGGTCATGATCTCGTGTGGTGATGAGTTGCGACCTTAGCATAAAAGACATGGATCGAGAGGCATCAGATGAGTCGAGTGAGAAGGCGCAATAGCGAGAGCTCTTGACAATAATGGTCGGTTTGAAAGCTCTTCGTCATTGGCACTCACATTCGTTCCCTAAGGATACGCATGACAACGCTTTTACTGAGAAAGAATTTTTTTTTTCAAAAATAGTTTTTTTTTAATTTCTATTCCGGGAAACAATTTTTGAGTAAAAGAACGCGTTTGGTAATTACACAAAATTTCTACTCTTAGAATAGAAAAATAATAGAAATGCGTTTGGTAACGCAATAATTTCTTTTTTGTATTTATTCGTTTTTTATTCTTGCTCATGGTGGCGATCGGCCTCCGGCGTCCAGGGGTGTTCGGCGGCATCCCGGTGATCGGCGGCGGGCGGCGGGGGGCAGTCGGCGGTGGCTTTGGGCAGTTGGAGGTGGCCACAGCAAGAAAGAGGAATAAAAGAAAAATAAAAAAGAAAATTAGCTTATTTCTAGAAATTGTTCCTGGGAACAGAAGTAATTTTTTTTTGTTTCTGGTTTTTGCTCCAAATCTATTCCCGAGCTAACTTTTTATTTCGGGGAATAGAAAAATAACTTTACGTTACCAAACAGATTTCTGTTCTTTTTTTTTTTTTTGTTCTGGGGAACAAAATAACAGAAATTGGGAGAAATATAAACGTTATTATGCGTAGCCTAATTTCCTCAACCTCGGTGTCTTGGGGAAGAAGACTAGAGATGGAAACGACGAAGAGAAAAGGGATAAAGTTAAACGATGAACACTCCAACCATCCAACTTTAATAGTACGGACATATTCTCACTTAAAAAAAACTGAACCTTAATGATTAAGAAAACTGGTTAATAATTAAAATCTAAATTGAGTTGGGCGCCAATTAAACTCTACATCAAGTCGTATATGAATTATTAAAATTGTATTGCATAAGAAGATTTCTTTCCAGCTCATTCAAGCCCAAGTCGAGTCGACCCGACCCGACCCGACGTGAC
Organism: Eucalyptus cloeziana; assembly: GCA_014182715.1. Lineage (NCBI taxonomy): Eukaryota > Viridiplantae > Streptophyta > Magnoliopsida > Myrtales > Myrtaceae > Eucalyptus > Eucalyptus cloeziana. The sequence continues at coordinate 29,903,212 of CM024640.1, forward strand.
GCTTCTGTTTTGACTAGTCTACACATGACCCCGGATTAAAAACCCCGTCACCCAATTAAAAATTGCTGAAAAAGAAATCGATAATAATAATCTTTCCCTCACGTCAAAATTCAAACCCCGGGGGGGGCAATTTCGCAATATACTCCAACATTCGTGCCCATTTTCGTTCACGAGCGACACGGCACGACAGCCTCCTCTCTTTCTCTCTCTATTCTTTTCTTGCGAACCCATTAATCTCTCTTGCTCTCAAACCCTCTTCCTTCCTTCCTCTCCATTGCAGTCGCTTCGCTTTTTCCCTTGCAATCGATCGAAGATTCCGTCGCCGTCCTGCTCGATTTTCCGGTCGCCGATAGGGTTTCCGATCCCTCGGGGCGCCTCGCCGCCGACGATCCTCCGTCCGTCCCACCGGGGGTTTTTCTCCTTCGAGCCATGTCGCTGCGGCCCAGCGCGAGGACGGAGGTCCGCCGGAACCGATACAAGGTGGCGGTCGACGCCGACGAGGGGCGGCGGCGGCGGGAGGACAACATGGTGGAGATCCGGAAGAGCCGCCGGGAGGAGAGCCTGCTGAAGAAGCGACGCGAGGGGCTCCAGGCGCCGCTGGCCCCGCCCTCGCTCCACTCCTCCGCCGTCGAGAAGAAGGTGCGGACTCGCGTCGCGTGTTCGATTGATGGCGTGCTCGTTTGGTTCGCTTTACATGCTTTTTGCCGACTCCGATGCGGTGGCATTTTAGGCCCCTGATGATTGTTGGAGTATTAGCTGAGTAGGTGGTGATGTCGATCGATCTGTGATTAGTGACGGTTCTGGCTAAAATTGAGTTGCTCTGTCTCGGAACATGTCAGTGTCTGAGCTACACTTGGAAGTAGAGCTTATCTATCCCTCTTCAGGAGCTCATATGGAGCTGAATTCGGCGGTTTCTTTAAGTCTAGGTTTGAATTGGTCGGTAAATCTTTTTAGATCACGGATCATCTATATGAATTTAGCTTTGTTTGGTACTTAGCTTCTCCGTGAGCTTAGGTTCCATGCCGAGTTAATTGGGTAAGTAAATTATGTTGCTTCTGAGTTTTTAGCCCTGCAATCCATATATTTGTAATAAGATGGGTGGACGAATTGCTTATACAACTGATAGCCGAAGCTCTATGCCTTACTGGTTCGAGAAGTGTTCTCTCAACTCGAAGCAATCTATGACAAGAGTGCAATACACATGTGCAGGTTGGAGAGGGCCTTGTTAACGAGATATCCAATAGCTCTTTCATTGTGTCATTTTGTGTTTGTTCATTTCATTGGCATCTGGTCTCGTGTTTCCTGTATTGATTTGTTGATGACGCATATTGAAGATGGTGTGTTCGTTTTTTCCTAGCACAATAACATGAGATGTTTTAACAATGTTTCTTTTTATCACATATGATTGTTTTTTACTTTACTTGAGACCAGTTTAATCATGCTCGGTTCTTTTTTGTTTCTCTTCAGTTGGAAAATCTACCTACCATGGTGGCTGGTGTATGGAGTAATGATAAATCTTTGCAACTTGATTCAACTACGCAGTTTAGAAAGCTACTTTCAATAGGTGACATTTTGTCTTCTTTCATCTGAGCCTTTTACTTTGCTGCAAAACCTGCGTCCAAAGCTTTTGAAACTGTAGGTAATCTCATTTTTATATTTCTTACAATACGTTAAGAACAATATGTCAATGGCCAGAACGCAGTCCGCCTATTGAGGAGGTGATTCAATCAGGTGTTGTTCCTCGCTTTGTCGAGTTTCTCATGACAGAGGACTTCCCTCAACTTCAGGTACTATGCGTAATATTCTTTATTTCTATATACTGACACTGCGGTTGTACAAGTTGTGACCATAAAGCTACTTTTGGTGTGATTGGGAATACCCTTAGTTCGAAGCAGCTTGGGCACTGACCAACATTGCTTCTGGTACATCTGAGAATACTAAGGTGGTAATTGATCATGGAGCTGTTCCTATATTCGTGAAACTTCTTGCTTCTCCTAGTGATGATGTGCGTGAGCAGGTGCGTACATGGCAGAAGATTTTAGATATGGTGTTCTCGTTTTCTCTTTACCCATACCATATCTTTGCAGTCACTTTGCATCTTATGATATTGCTAATTGGCTATGGGAGAGAGAGTATGATGAAGTTGCATGTGATTGCCATTGATAATCCCTTCCCTTTTCATTTCCATGCCTAGGCTGTATGGGCTCTAGGAAATGTTGCCGGTGATTCTCCCAAATGCCGCGACCTGGTACTTTTAAATGGTGCCTTGCTTCCATTGCTGGCACAATTGAATGAGCATGCAAAGCTTTCTATGCTGAGGAATGCCACCTGGACGCTTTCAAACTTCTGTAGAGGGAAGCCACAGCCACTTTTTGAGCAGGTTGGTTTCAGTACACCCCTTTAAAGTCTAGGGATTAGTGCTAATTGTTTATTGTTGAGCCATTAGAGATTGTTCTTTCATGGACAATGGTACTTTTTACATTTTTTTGTAGATGTTGTATGTTAACTCTCTGATAATTGCAGAAGAGGTCATGAGGAAAAGTTATTTTCTGAAATGTTATCTTTTATGTAGTTGCAGAAGGATCTTAGAGTCTAGTTATCCTATTAAACTTCAAAACGTATCTACAGTAATTGTGAACCTGAGGGAAGCTTTTCTTCGGATATGATGCTATACCTTAATCCTCACGGAAGTTGCTGTTAGGGAAACAATTTTTCACTTTGTAGTTTGGTTCAGCTTTTAACAGAAAAAGTCCTCCATCATATTGCGTTGTCTTCTGAAGCTGTTGGTGATCTTCTTTCTGTATTCCGATAGGTTAAGCCTGCACTTCCAGCCCTTGCACATCTTATCCATTCAACTGATGAAGAGGTTTTGACGGATGCTTGTTGGGCTCTATCATACCTTTCTGATGGCACAAATGATAAAATTCAAGCCGTGATTGAAGCTGGTGTATGTCCTCGTCTTGTGGAACTACTGCTGTAAGCCGTCTTAACTTTCTCATGCAGTATATTGCATGGAACTATTCTGATCCACAGTCATTCTTCATTCTTTTTTGATGTTTGAAATACTGAACTTTTGATTTTCATTGTACAAGTCACCCATCTCCATCTGTGCTGATTCCTGCCCTCCGCACGGTTGGAAATATCGTCACTGGAGATGATCTGCAAACCCAGGTATGATCATAAGTAATGTCTAGTTTGGTTACTCACAAATATCAGCAACTGCTTAAATCTCCTTTAATTTCTGGTTCGCTTAGTGTGTCATCGAGCATCAAGCACTCCCCTGCCTTCTGAACCTGTTGACTGGTAATTATAAGAAGAGCATCAAGAAAGAAGCTTGCTGGACAATCTCGAATATTACAGCTGGTAATAAGGAACAGATACAGGTAAGATCCACGCAGATACTTTCCTATATGGGTCAGCTCGCTTTGTTCAATTTTTTAGCTGTAGTAACCCATGCTCTCTAATTTGTTCTTTAAATCTTGATATACATTGTAGGATATTTGATCTTTGATATGCTGTTGAGTAACATGTGTATGGATATTATAGGCTGTCATTGAGGCTAATATTATTGGTCCAATGGTACAACTACTTCAAAATGCTGAATTCGATATAAAGAAGGAGGCTGCATGGGCAATCTCAAATGCCACATCTGGTGGTTCTAATGAACAAATCAAGTACGTAATCTTTTATAATGTTGATACAGGGTACACCGATAATGTTTCTCAACTTGTGGCTTCATCTTCTGTGCTGTTAGGTTCCTAGTAAATCAAGGATGTGTCAAGCCTTTATGTGATCTTCTCATCTGCCCTGATCCGAGGATTGTGACAGTTTGTCTAGAGGGTTTGGAGAATATCTTGAAGGTAGGAGAAGCTGAGAAAAATCTTGGCAACACTGGTGATGTAAATGTCTATGCTCAGATGGTCGAAGATGTGGAGGGCTTGGAGAAAATCGAGAGCTTACAGTCTCATGACAACAATGAGATTTATGAGAAGGCAGTAAAGATTCTCGAAGCATACTGGTTGGAAGAAGATGACGACGCGATGCCACCAGGTGATGCTCCTCAACCAGATAGGCAATTTGGAGGGAATAATCTGCCTGCCATGCCATCCGGTGGATTTAAGTTTGGTTAGAGGTAGGTCCTCTTTCGGCATAAAGGTGATTCCTTCATCCACCTCTCTTTCGATATCCGTCGGAATTTTGTTGGTGCCGTAGCTGCCTTTCCCTTGACCTCAGATTCTTGGGCTTTATGGCAGGATTAAAGTTGGATCCTGGTCGGTTACGAGTCGAGTCTGGGTCATGGTTGAGTCGAGTCTGGGTCGTGGTTGAGTCGAGTCTCAGGGGCAAGATCAAGGGGGTGCTTGAATTAGCCTCAGGTTCCGAGTCTCTGGAAGCAGGCGAGAGAAGTTGGGTATTGCGCTCCTTATTGAATGGTTCGTTTTGGATATATTAACTCATGAGGTTATTGGGGGCGGCAAGTCATCCCTGACGAGCTTTATCATACATAAAGTGCCACTGGAGTGCCTGTTTATGTGGCCATCGCAGGAAAGGTTTCAATGTCACACATGCTTAGGGTCCTTCACCTATCTAGTCCCGTGCTGCATGTCGATACCGGTTGCGTTCTGTTGGAGCAATGAGTTCCTTGATTCTTTTTCTTTTCAAAGATTGTTTCAGTCGGGTCTTTAATTAGCGGCTAGAGGTTGCCTTGCAATTTCTTCTGCGGGTTCTCAATGTCATTATGTTGATGCATAGTGTTTTTATCAAACCAATGGTTCTCGAGCCTTGGAAGATTTCATTTTCTTTCCCTCTTTATATAATCATCTTCTTGCATGATTCCTGTCAAACAATGTAAAATACGAAAAATACGAAATCGACATCTTCTCATCTTTGCAACTCAACTCAGTCGCTTCGCATCTTTTTTGAATATGTGATTGCGATGCAACAAGGTTCACCATGAATTAATGCCTCGTCACGGAACTCTGCATGACTGCCTTAAGTAAACGTCAAACTCAATGCCTCAACTTTGGTCTCGATCGTATGAATTTCCTCGATCCTATGGTGATTGACCGCGTCCCATGCTTCTTCGTTCTCAAGTGCGTGAGCTTCAGGCTTACGATTTTGAATAGTCTCTAGACTCTCCAGCTCAGTGGCCAAGGATTCGCAAAATTTCACTCAGTCTCTCAGTCACGGTCCAAGCTAAAGCCCGATTCCCCTATCTATTCAGCCCTTTAGTAATGTTGGGGCTGGACAGGAAAGTGTGACCTTTTGGTAAGGTTCTTCTGCTCCACAAGCTTGCTTTTTCCACCTTTTGGAATGCAATTGACTTCGCTCTTCGTACCCAAAGGGTCTCTTCAAGGCTTGGGATCCGTAAACAAAAACACTAGTGCATTTCATTCATGTTTCTTTTGGTTCGGACGTCCGCACAAAACTGCAATTAATAGATTTGGGAAGATAGTAGAGACGGCCTCATCTTCTAGCTGATGGCCGCTTATATGTTTCTATGTTTAAGAAGTAATAAACATGCATCCAAGTTATATTTTTGGAGACCATTTTGCATCTTCACACATCGATCATCCCTTTGTAAAAAGTCATTAAAACGCCCATTCACAAATTCTAAATTCTCGCACTATCCGAACCACTCGAAAATCCAACTAAAATTTAAACCTCACAGACAATAAGTAAGATGCTAAAATGAGTTTGCAAGAGTTATAATCTAGTCTTTTCAACGTAGGATTTTGTTCGAAATAATGTGAGCAATGAATTTGGCAAAAATATGTAACAGGTCTTTAATTAAAAGGTCAAATACGTTTTCAACATTCTCTCGATAGAATTTATTCACTTTCCTACTCAACCATCACTTGCCATGCGAGTAAAATGGGGCACGGGCATGTAATTTAACAAATCTCGAATAGAACGAAGGCACATACTGCTCTGCCGAACACTTCATCGGGGATCGATTCCGACCCAAAAAATATATACACAAAATCCGAGGCAGCAAGCACAGAAGGCGGCGAAAAACCCCACTTTAGCCTGGTGCTCCTTCGAATTGGATGGAGGTGACGGAGGAACGACGCTCCTTCAGAAATCTCTTCCTCTCCCTGCAGCTTCTGCAATTTTCCATGGCCTGTCGCCACGTGGCCTACCCCCTCTTCCCCAGAATTTGGCGGTTGTCGTCGTGTCATTGCCTCATGGCTCTCCCTCCCTCGCTCTCTCCCTCTCTCTCCCTCTTCCCTCAGCCGGCCAGGGCCACTTGCGTCATTTCGCAAACCAGGTGGAGGTTTAGGGTTTTTCCCACTGAGACCGTCCCCCTCCCTCTCTCTCTCTCTCTCTCTCTCTCTCTCTCTACAGAGGGGATTTAATTCTGTTGCAATCCCCACTCGTGGAGTCGTCACCATTTTTGCGCTTCGTGCTTTGTGCACTCTGCTCTCCCTGCCATTCCCTTCCCTTCCCTTCCCTCCATCAATCACTCACATTCATTCTTTTTCTTCTGCTCTCTCTCTCTCTCCCTGAAAGCCGCCCTTCCTTGGCCCCTTCACCTCTTTCGTAGCTTTCGGTTCTTGAAATTTTCGTCAAGAAAGGAAGGTCCCTCCATGGAAAACATGACTCCCGGACAAAAGGTTTCATCATGGTCGCGTAGTTCATCGACTGTCGCGAGCTGATTCTCTTCCGTTTCTTCTTTTTCCTTTTACTAATGATTTTGTTGCTCGTCTCTTTTCTTGGGGTTCTAACTTTTAACAGGAATCGGTGGCCGAAGAAACGAGCGAGCCCAACAGCAAGTTTTGTGCTGATTGCAAGACGACCAAGACTCCTCTGTGGAGAGGGGGCCCTTCTGGTCCCAAAGTCAGTCTCTCCCTCTCTCCCTCTCTCTCTCCCCGACCTTGATTTTTCCTGGCATTTCTTTTCCTTCTGGTTTTCTCTTCTTCTCGTTCGAGTCTTCAATTTTTTTTTTTAAGTGATATGCTCTTACGCCTAAAATCTTTTCCTACCCTTCTTTTTTTCCTCTGTCGACCCTTTTAAAGATTTTGGGTTCTGTGGATTCCGAGAGAAAAATTGTGGGTCGCTTTTCTGCATGCATTTCAGCATCTTTTTCTCCTGGAACATTCTCGTGGGCTCACGATTCATCAGTGAGAGAGCGTTTCTTGTGCATGGCTTGGTCTTGCCTGTTGTTTTCCTGAAGTGCCGTTTTCCTCCTTTCTGATCTCTTTCTCGCGTGAATGTTCAGTCGCTGTGCAATGCATGCGGGATAAGATACAGGAAGAGGAGGATATTGAGCAGAGCGACAGAGAGGAAGAGAGAGAGACACCACCACCAGCATTCCCATGTTGACACCGCCGGAACTAGCAATGCCGAGCCTGCGAACGGTGGTGCCGGGAAGGACTTGAGCCACTCGTTGAAGATGAGACTGGTGATACTGGGGAAAGATTTGCTGCTGCAGACGTCGTTTGTGAAGAAGCAGAGGTGCCAGAGGAAGAGGAAGTTGGGCGAGGAAGAGCTAGCCGCCGTTTCTCTGATGGCCCTCTCTTGTGGGTCAGTCTCGGCCTGAAAAGCAGAGGGGTATATGGACGAATAGGAAATCAAGAAAATGGGTGGAGACTGGAGATAGGAAGCTTTTTGTTTGTTCTTTTCATGGTTAACCTTTATCAGGGCCTTTTAAGTTTTTCTTTTGGCGGGGTGGTCTCCTTGAAGATGGTGGGGATAGCCATCCTTAAGAATGTCATCTGGTTATGCCCTTCTCTTCAGGTGGGTTTTTAAGAGTAGATGAGGAGAGGGGCGATAGGTGAGATACGAATTTTGGGACGCGTGTAATGACATCAACTTACCATTGACGTCTTAACAGTGTGTAAATAGTAGGATTAGGCATGTATCTAGCTAAGACAAAGATGTCGCACCTATTTACACCCTCACTTTCTCTTGAATCTCGTGTACCGCACCTTAAATTGTCCAAATGCCTTAAAAATATGTGTGTGTGTGTGTTTGTGTGTGAGAGAGAGAGAGAGAGAGAGAGAGAGAGAGAGAGTAAAAAAAGCATGTTGCATTTGGCCAAAAAAGGGATATATGCGTATGTTATTTGCATCAAAGAATCAATACATATCTGGTCTCCCTGAAGGACGATAATGGAGCCTGAACATGCCGCTGAAACCAAAACTCAAAAGGGAGTCCAAAAAATTTAATGAGAGGCCCAACCACTGAAAAAACAAAAGGAAAACTGAGAGAGATGAAACTCGTATACATGACCATCTGCTATGGTCAACAACGCAACTCGATATCCCGGTGCCCTTCCCATCACTCCCATCAAAGTAGAGATTAAGGAGAAATTACATACAAGAATTGAGGAGGTTAGAACTCAAAAGCTTTGTGTCATGGCCTATTTGATTCTCCCACTTTGCTTCCTCTGCCGGGCAAATATGGTAGGAGTCCGCGGGCACGCATAGGGATGTGTGTGTACAGATGAAAGATGAGATTTGTTGAAAATGCCTTCGCAGTTCAAAAAAGTGTGTACTTGAGAATTAAAAGGACCAACATAATGAAGCACATAATCACAAGCACTGTTGCACACATGACCATTCCACCTTGCTGTTGCGTTCTCTCGGCCTGCAATGTGTCGCGCATAATGTGATGAGAGAGAAAAGGAAAGGGGGGGGAGGTGGGGGGGAGAGAGAAGAGAATGGATTGATAGAAGGATGAGAACCTTTTTCAGCTGTTTCAGTCCCTCGTCTACAGTAGTTGCGACATTCTGAATGTTGTAATCTATTCTGTCGACAATGGTGCCCTGCTTGGACAAATTTTGATTTGATCATAAATTTATACTGAAGACAGTCCACAGATAGCATACATTCGTGAAGCCTAACGTACCTGATCTATCACAAGAACTGAAAGGTCTTTCATTATCTGTGCGAGCTCATGAACTGATTCCACAACCTACAGTTTACACCTGAGTAAGCAGTTTGACACCACAGACTAAAACAGAGAAGTTAAATCGGAATGTTGAAAACATAGAAGACACAAGATTTCAACTTACCTGTTGGATCTCTCTTTCTCTTTCTGCTGTAAACGCTTCACTCTTTTTCAACCTTGCCATTTGATGCTCATTAAATCCCTACACACATGCATTAAACCAAAACAGGAATGAGTTGTGAAAACACATAGGGATTGTTTAACACCATCTGATGAGGCAGATGCCAATACACACGGATACTCCATTAGGAACTTTCACAAGTAAGTGCAACTACACACGGGTACTCCATTAGGAACTTTCACAAGTAAGTGCAACTACACACGGATACTCCATTAGGAACTTTCACAAGTGCAACCAAGCGATGCAAACTTTAGATTTAGATCATCATTTTACACGTACTTACGACTTCCTTGGCACATATTTCTCCTGTACATCTACACTAAGCATTGAGCTGGAAACACAAAAAAAGAGAGATAGTCAAGAGGTTAAGAACATCCTACCAAGTCATCAAACTCATCATCATCTATTCTAGATCCACCACCGTTTAAGCTCATTTCCAAGTCAACTCCATCTTGACCCTGCATTAAAAGCAAGAAAACTCTTAAGGAAATAAATAAATTGATGATACCTTACTCAAAACTTCTAAATCACAAATATCTTATCAAGAAATCATAGCCACAGAGAAAGTTCTCCCATTCACTAATTATAGAAAATGCCAGTCCAACCTCTTTTTGCTGTCTGAGACGCTTTAGATAAGTTGACTGTTTCTTGCGAAGCTCCATTGATAGACTCTGTAGGTCAGTGGCAATTGACCGCTGCAATGAGAACATGCAAAAATGAGTGTCACAACCGGTATCTTTTACACTCAATGTGTAGCTAATAGCTTGGAAGGCATGCAAGACTCAACACCTATCAAAAGAAGCAAGGGTGGCACCAAACAAGCGGTATCAATCGCATCATTTGAAGCCAGGAAATTTTTGTGTTTGCGTGTGTGTGTGTGTGTGAGAGAGAGAGAGAGAGAGAGATGGCTTTTCGGAAAATACGCATAATGGTTGACGTTTCGGATGAATGCCTGCTGAAATAGCTGCCAGTGAAACAGAGTAAGGGCAAGGAATCACTCACTCAGCGACAACCATACTGATTAACAGCATATAGTTCAGGCAGAGGCAAGGATCTAAACTAATCCAATTACAATTTGCTTTGAACAACTCAATTTTCAAGGAGGGACAAATATTATGTCCTGATAAATATAGACTCGAGATACTGAATAATTTTCTTTGAATAGATTGATCCAGTTATTATGAGATCCTGATAGATTTGACTCAATAATCTCAGCAGCTATGATCCACTTAGTGCCAAGTCTAAGGTTAGATGTAGAAGACATCTTCTCCCTGTCAATTGAGAGCTAATAGATATAAAAAACAATGATGTTTATAGAAAATCCAAAAAAAAATTATCACCAATGGCTCGCACCTAAGTATATATCAACTGATGCTCACAGGAATCGAGATATAAATGAAATTAAAGAAGTTGCAAAAACAAAACCAAACAAGTGCATAGTCTAGTGATCTGTAGAAGGGCATTCCATTGCATCATACCTGCACATTTTTTCTAACATTTGAATCCTCAGAACGTTCATTTGCAGATAATCTCAATAACTTCTTCTCAGATCTTTTAATCAGATCGGTAATTTCTTGGGTAAGAGACTCAATCAATCGCTGATCATCTCTACCATCACCAAATGAAGGCATAAGAGCTTTGGCATGAGCCTTGGCCAACTCATTCATTTTCACCTGTGCGCGCTGCACATTTGTTGCTATTTCTTCAGAAGTATCAACCCAAGCTGGAGGCAGACCCACAGTGAGTGCACCCCTACTGCAGCAGGAAACAATATTTGACTACCGGACTAAATTTTCATAGGACGCATGTCATACAAGATGACAGGCGTTCAAATTCCTAAAGATCTGTTCACTCTTCATTCAGGATCCAAAAACAGACATCAGGCATTCCACTTTCAAATGACAAAACTCATAAAAATCCTAATTTATTCAGTACACAAGACATCGAGATAGAATGAAGAGATCCAGACAACAAGACTATTCATGCACTCAATGCTGACTGAGCAAACAATTTTGCATATCTCTATGGAGAACACTAAACGTTTCTTCTCAAGTTATCAAGTAAGAAATTTTATAAGCTTGACTATCTTAGTGCCCATGATCAAACGGCTCTTGATCTTGCTTATTTTGATCTCCCCTTGCTCGAGAGCTTCAGGTGTTAGACCAAAGGCAGAGAATGCGACAAGAACTGACTCACGAAGGACTCAACTATAATGCAGGGAGGTCAAATTGAGTCCTACTCATTGGGAAGTGGTCAAATTCTGAGTCCTATTCACGGCGAAGTGGTCCTACTCAAGTTAAAATCATTCACTCAATGCGAAACTCCAACAAGTACAGAGGACCTCACAGCCAAAATCCATGTCCACCCTCAATTCACTTCAACCAAATGTCTACACCATCTTCATATGGTTCTTTATAAACTCAAAAATCTATCCACTCTTAAGCTACACATGAACCGCCCGCTGCACTAAATACAAGTCCTCGAGTTCCAATAAATCAGGAAAATTTGCTTTGCTCCCCCAAGTATCCGCCTATCAGGAGTATCTTCCGATACTTGGTACTCAAGAAACCATCGATGTACCTATAGCTCCAACGATAGGGCACATTCTCCACTTCTCCACCAGATCAACGACTTCAACCGAAACAAAAACGCGCTCGATCCATCCAAACAAGTCGATTAAGAGCAAAACCGAAAGTCCTGAAGCAAATAATCCTCACTCTTCCACCGATAAACAACCAAATCACGCACAAAAGTAGGAAATCGCACGGAAAATCTCGATACCTAGAGCTGCCGGGATCTTCCGTGCTGAGGGGCGCGTACGACCGGTGCTGATTCAAGAGCGACGTGCTCACCATCTCGATCACCGGGCCGGCGCCGGAGCTCGACGACTCCGGCGACAAGCCCGCCGGGGCGCGGACGCTCTTCAGCGCGTCCCTGTGCTTGCGGAATATCTGAGTCCGATTCCGCGTCGCCATCTCGGAACAGGAAAAAAGAACCAACCGCGGAAAAGCCCAAACCCGATCCGAATCGGAGCTCGAACGCGGGGGGCGGCGGCGGCGGCGGAGGCGGAGGCGGCGGCGCGCGGCGGAGGAGTCAGAGATCCGGGAGCGAGGGAGCTCGCGGAGATCCTCTCATGGCGAAATTGGAGAATCGGAAATCGATCGATCGGGCAGAGAGGGAAAGAAAGGGATTTTTCGTTTTTCTTTTTTTGGGGGAAAACTGGGGAGGTCACGTGCGAGAGGACCGAGAAAGTCACGTGCCGGCGACGTCTGCTGACACGGCTTGGCCACGTTGGGTTGGGTGGGGAAGGTACGAGTGGGATATTAAAAGGATTACAATACAAACGGTCCCTAAATTTTTATTTAATATAAAAATTTAATCTATGAATTTTTTATTTGTTCATTAATCCATGGACTGTTTGTATCATTTATCCAAAATTAAAGGATCGAATTCATACTTTTTTTTTTGGGGTAAAGAAAGATTAATCGATTTAATACAATTCATTGTTGTTTGCATCTTAAAATAATCTAAATAGTCATCTCTACATGAATGACTCAAATCATAACCATAAGCAATATGTGCCATAACCCGCAAAAAATAAAAAAATACAGTGCCCTTATAATTAAAATCATTTGAATCTTAGTACGACGGAATTTTATAGTCAAAAAGTACAAATGAAAGGTTCCAATCAAATACTTGTGGAAAATACAGATGAGAATCTATTCAATTTATCATGCTGCATTAACACATCCTATGACGTACTGTGTTGCAAAATATGACATAAAAAATTAGAGATATCTTGTTCCTAGCATGATGTTAGAAGGCTACATTTAAGGTCTTGTTTGACTCTCAAGATCGCTCAAATGCAAAGCATTAAGAGGGTAGAGTGGTATGGAATTTAAAAAAAAATACTACACTCAATGAGAAAATAGAGCATGTGGATATCAAAACATTAAAATAACAAACGTAGCTTGGCAACCTATCGCCTTAGCTGGTTGGCACGGACCGTTGGTCGGAAACAACTTCTGCCTTAAGGATTCAAGGCAGACGGCCCATTATTTATTGCGTTGCAATGGACGGTGTCAAAAAAAACAGAGACTTCTCCGATGGAAATTGACTCCACAAGTTTCCATCCAATCAAATAGCAAGTTATCGATTATTGTAAATTTCGTACTTTCTTAAATGCATAGACGGATATCTTGATAATTTTTTATATTGGTGGTCGGTCACGTGAAAACTTGGAAAAATGCCCACGATTTGACACCACTAACATTGAAATTCCCGTGTCGGTAAAACATGAAATTCAGACATCAATAAGATTTCCGGATAAAAAGGCCTAACCCCAAAAAAGAAAAAAAAAAGAAAAAGAAAATTCCAGGAATTAAACAGATTAATAATAACGACAATAATCGAATAATAATAATAATAATATAAAAGCGCAACTGCTCCACAAAATGACATTTTCCTTCTCGGTGAATTCCACCCGCAGAAAACAAATTTTAATTTATAAAAAAAAAAAACCAACCTGACATACTCGCCTCCCTTCTCTCTCTTCTCTGTTCTGTGTTCTGAAAGGCCGAAATCCGACCCCAAAATCTCTCGATCGTTTCAAAGGGCGCTCTCAGCTTCTTCTTCTTCGCTTCGCATCTGCGGAAATCGGACCGCGCCGCCGCCGATTCGACGCCTCCCGCCGGTCGATCGCCGCCGCAGTTGACCATTCCGAGCTTTCGCCGGAGCAAATTTCACCATCATTTGGTTTTCTGGGCGATTTTTTCTTCTTCTTTTTTCGGAGAATTTTTTGTGTGGAGTTTGTGGAGGTATGGATGGTGATTCATGGAGCGCGCGTCTCTCCTCGGCTTCCAAGCGGTACCAATCGGCCCTCCAGTCGAGATCTGGTCAGTCCGGTTTTCCCGTCCTCGCCCTGTTGTTTTTTTCGTCGATTTGGGTCGGTAGATAGCGAGTTATTGTTCCCGATGGTGTGGAAAATGTCGAGTTTTTGTTGTGTTTGTCGAAGAACGACGATCGGAGCAGGAATTATCGCCTGGGCGTTGGACATTTTCGGCATCCGTTGGGAAAAAAAATGATCTTGTTGGTTTGTCAATCGGTGTAGGAATGATGAGAATAGTCTTCAATTTCGTTCAGCTTGTGGGTATACTTGGTCTGGAAATTTTTGGTGCTCTTTGTCCATTTTATATCTGAAATTAAGAATTATTTATAGTTATGAGGGAAACGCATGTATGCGGAATTGTATTTACGGCCCCGTTGAAGTTTTCTGCTAGTATTGATGCGGTAACATAGAGAGATGTGCGTGTCTAGTTTTAGTGTAATAAGTGGTGTCTGATGTAGTTTGATTGCCCTTCTCTTATGTGGGCACATGACAAAAAGACTGGATTGGGAATGAGTATATCTGGACGATAGTATGTGTGGTGCACGTGAGGATAAGATGAGAGAGAAACTTGTTTAGGATGGTTCCTTCACGTTGGGTGTAGGCTCTTGAGGCTTCAAATGGATCAAAAGGATGGGGACTCAGGTTAAAAGGGGCAAAAGAAGTACCTTAAAAGACATAAAATGAGAGTATAACTTATAAGAAAAGATATGGAGCATTTGGTGCTTTTGGAGGACTTAATACAAAATTGAGCCCAGTTATGTGGGAGATGAGCCTTAATGGTAACACGTTGTTGATGTTGGTAGCGTGCGATTGGTGAGAAACCTCAATCTTAAATTATTAATTAGCATAGCATTGCTTTTTCTTTTTTTTTTGTGTTTGCAATTTTTAAAATTATTTTCCCCTTTTGACAGCTGAAAATGAATGAATTTAGCTTACTGAAATGTGAGTTTCTCCTTCTCCTGGGTGTACTTGATAAGATTTGAGTTTTGTACCCTCTTCTTTGGATTATAATCTAACTGTTAATTTTGCCTTCTTTTGGGAAATGATTGGGTGGTTAGATTGTGACAGTCAGAATGCTTTATGAGGCTGACAGTTTTGCTGTTGTATGATCCTGATAATGGTATGTGTGAATGCAGATATGTTTATGGGGTTTGAAGAAATTGATGAGGACGATATAAGAGAAGAATTTTCATGTCCGTTTTGTTCTGAGTACTTTGACATTGTTGGCTTGTGCTGCCACATGGATGATGAGCACCCAATGGAGGCAAAGAATGGGGTATGAAATCGTTCTACTTTTACTTGTTTCACTTTTCGATGAGTTGTAAACTTGAAGGGGATGGATATTACATTCTTTTTTGAAGGTTCTCCATTAGGTTTCAGGTTCAAATTCTTATTAAAGTTGATTGATGTTATTTTCAGTTCTATGGGCTGTTATGATAGTGGTTATTTTGATTTTGACTTGATGTTATGTTGTTGTGCTCTTTTTTACTTGAAGATGATAGAAAGTTAGGAGGTTCAATTCCTGATGAATGAAAGCAATTTGATAAAACATCATGGTCCCTTCTATTCAAGTTGAGTTGCCAAAATTGTATCAATTGCCTAGAAAAGAACCATGGTTGTTTTTCGTGAAATCAGAAGGAAGACTTTAGAGGGGAAGAAAACATGTTCTTCTGCCTAGGTTCTTCATTTTCTTCTTGCATTCTTTTATGAACTTAGGTCCCTCTCTCATTCTTTTGCTTCTTTTTATTAGAGAACAATTGGTGTAGTATTTTCAATATTAATTCATCAAGTACCTTTCTTTCATAATTGCACTCTCTATGGATTTTACACATGATATGAAGTATGATACCAGAAACTCAATTGCACTCTCCATGGCTTAATTACACTTTCTATGGTGAAGATCTGGATTTTTTACTTTTCAATGTTATCCTTTAATAAACTCCTTGTTGTTTCTCATAATAGAAATTGAATTTCATCTTCATGCTGCATGGCTATCGTGATTTGCCGACTCTTCTTAGGTCTAGAAATGACTGTCAGATTGTAATTCTTTGATTTGGTTCAGAAGTCTGGCTCCGGCTCTTCCAATTTGTTGGAATGTTATACCCAAAAACGTCAGCCATTAAGCAGAGGGTGAGACTATATGGATATGAGACTTGGTCAAACCCACTATTAAAGTGATGCTGGAAAAAGCTTAAACGTCCTCTCTCACTTGCAAACAGAATTGAACTATAGTGAAGAAACTGCATGAAATTATGAAACAGGGGGCTTCACATTCCTATGTGTGAAGGATGCGGAACTTAGCTCTGATATCATATTAAAAAATCCAATCTGCTAGCTTAAACCAATAGGTTAAAAAAAAATCACATCTATATAAGGCCTGGTCAAACATTATAGACAGACAATGTGAGATTCTTTACCTCATTTTGTTGCCTATTTGCAATTGCTTACCCATCTCTTATGTCTGCTTGTGGCCTTATGAGATGCTCGGAGAGATAAATGTGTATCCTGTTTGGCTATCACATAGTTATGTTTGTAAAAAGCTGGTCTAGAAGAAGTTTGCTAGAAAATGAAGACCTGAATACATTGCCATTTCACACTTGAAAGACGATAATGATTTTCATGAGCCATGGGGTAGGATGGTCACAGCTGCCTCTTCACATATTGTAACTGTAGTGTTGCTTGTTCTCCCATGGTTTGTCTATAGGCATAGGATTGGTGTCCGTTCCTTCACTTTGCTTCTCATCTGTCTTGATTGCATTACTTTTTTTTTTACTATTGGGTGGGATGGGATGTTGTTTAGGGCTTTTCTTAAGTGAAGAATGCTCATTTCGCTACCTTCTGATATCTTGATCTGGTATTTTACGCAGGTATGTCCGGTTTGTACAATGAGAGTGGGGGTTGATATGGTTTTGCACATTACCACGCAGCATGGAAATATATTTAAGATATCCTTTCAATCGTAGATGTTTTGTACATACTTCTGTGGCATAACCTCATATCTGCTCTTCGATTTTCCCCTTGATTGCAAGTTGAGTTCTCTGCAGTATGTCTACTTACATTTTTACACAATTAAAGTCTCCCAAAGTTTAGGTTTGCAATTTACTTGGTGACGGTAATTTAAGCTTTTAATTGACTCTTAGAATGGCAGTTCGCTGCGATGCTAGAAAATTCTGCATTCATTCTGGTTTATGTTATTGTTACAGCATATGTGGGATTCTTACTGTAATTATTATGAGCATGTAAAGTTTCCTTTGATTTTTGATATCCTTAACGGTGATTACGTGCAACGCAAGCGGAAATCACGTAAAGGTGGGAATCATTCTACACTCTTTTTATTGAGGAGAGAGCTTCGAGAAGGAACTCTACAGTCCCTCTTTGGTGGCTCTTCTTGTGTGGTTCCCCCTTCCAACGCAGCACCAGATCCACTGCTTTCATCTTTCATTTTGCCTATGAATGATGATTTTGGCAGCACTAAGTCGCGCGATATGAACGAAACTAGCTTGTCCAAGAAGTGTTCAGATGAGCCTGTGTCAGAAAGGTACTTCATGCTTTGTTTTTCACCTTCACCATGCCTCTACTTTTTCGCGTTTTTGGAAGATTTTGCAGTTATGCAATCAAATGTTAGTATTTTTATTTGAATGGCAAGAAAAGAAGGGAGGCTTGTGTGAGTTCTTGGAATGATTCTTTTACAATGAGTGAAAAAGTACAGTTAGTTTGGAAAATTTTTACTTTATAATTGTAAATAGTTTTTCCAGTGAATGACTAATTAAAAAAAAAAAAAAAAAAAAGATTGACATTGGCAGTGCAGAGGCATGGCTTTTAAGAATTATTACTCATTCAGTTGCCTCATTAAAATCCAAGATGCTCCCTGGCCAGAGCTCTTTTTGGGTCTTTGAATATTCTTGTTCTCCTATCCATATTTTAATGTTGATACACATGGATGTATGTCTGTGTATCCAGCTTACAAATAACTGCCCCCAACCCATGCTGCAAATTCTTTTCTTCTTTTTTCTTGTCTGCACTCAGAATTGAGTTAAATGTGCAAAGTTGGTTTTTGGATGTAGAAATTCTCAGTGGAACTGATGGAGATAAGTCTGGTTGATGTAAAGAGTAAATAATGTTGAGTATATATTTTTTGGCATAAAAAGCATATGCTTCAGCCACGTTAAGTGATTGAACCAACAATGCTGCAGCCTTTTATTTCCTGAGCTACTTGATTCACAAAAAACTAAAGGAATTGGACAAATCCGCATCTTAAAGAGATCGACGTTTTGCAGTATAGTAGTTGTGTGCTTATTTTTTATGTTTATCCACTGGGTTCATTCTTTTTTGTTTGTGTGGCAGGAAAATTCAG
Source organism: Eucalyptus cloeziana (assembly GCA_014182715.1). NCBI lineage: Eukaryota > Viridiplantae > Streptophyta > Magnoliopsida > Myrtales > Myrtaceae > Eucalyptus > Eucalyptus cloeziana. The sequence continues at coordinate 29,921,527 of CM024640.1, forward strand.
TCGTCTCCTTTATCTGTCAAGGAGCAAAAAGAGAGGTTGAAAAGATGTGATTTTGTTCGTGGTGTCCTGTTGTCCACCGTCCTTGATGATGGTTTATGAGTATCTATAGGTCATGGTTGCAGTGATGGCAGAAGTCGAGATCTCACAGAAGCCCAGTCATCTAGGGTATGTTTGTTGTTTGTAGTGAATATGCCTGTGTACTAATACTACTGCCACACACACAAGAAGTGTGGAATAAGTAACTTAGGAATTAGTTGCCTCTTTGACTTATGCTGTAGGCCAGAGCAGGCTCGGCCGCGAGGTTCTGTTTCAGGCCATCTATTAAGTAAAACGCGGGGAAAATAATCTCTTTCTTTGCCGATTTGATCCTTTGTGTGCCGCCTTCCAACTTCTTATATCCTCACATACTACTTGAAAAGCTGGAGAATCTAGTCAGTTCATTGGCAATTCAGTCGTAAAGCTGCCCCTTGTCGAAATGAAGGAATGATGCATGCACCTGGGGCTTATAGAGAGCAATGCATCACTATTTCGCTCTTAGATTTACCACTTAATCTTTATTGCTCCGAGTTCAAGCTTCATAATGCACTGATTTCTCCTTGTGAGTTGTAACTATGAGCCTGATGCAACATGTGATGATCTGGGTTAAAATTTACCTTTCTCTGGGGATGGAATCATATAGGCCACGGCGATGGTATTTGAATTGCACTATGAAGCTGAGCTAGAGATCATAATGCGCGATTTTTCGACCATAGTTTTATATTGCTTGCGATTGAGATTGTCAAAGTTTGATGATCAAATCAGCTTAATGTGACCCACCTAATCAAGGTTGCTTTTGAATTTTCTGAGCCGAATGGTACGTGTAACCACCAAACCCCGACTTCCTCCGGTTGCCTTTGGATTGCAGCTTTGGATCCCATCAATTGTTGACCAACTAAAGGTCCAACTTGGGTCACCACGTTTGGAGCTGTGGTTGGAATTGAAATTGCAAAATGGTCCCTGAGCTTATTGTATATTAGTTATAAATCTTTTGACAATTGTAGGTAGCCTTTTTGCTCAATACTAGTTAGAAGTCGCTATCAGGAATGTCAATGTGGCACAATCGCCATGACGTAGCTAGAGGAATTATATTGGCAAATCGTCCAAGACTTTTTGGACAATCATCCCATCAAATTATTGGGGTTGCCAAGAATTTGAACTATTTAAGGCTCTGTTTATTTGATAAAAAAATGAAAGATTTGCAAAATATTATATTGCTTGAAAGAATTAATTATTGAAAAATATTTTTATTATCGATAACAATTTATGTCTAAATATTTTTTAGTATGACGAAAATATGTTATGTTTATTCATTTTTATAAGTGCCATAATCAATTATTTTTACGAGAACTTTTTCAAAATAAATAGAGTCCAAAACTTATTCTCCCTAGGGGCCCCAACTGCGTTTGAATGCACTAGAATGATTAATTTACTCAATGATATGGTCTACGATCAAGCTTTGCTTGGAAATGGGTACAACTTACAAGATTCACATACGTGACTGATTTATCTCTGTTTCTATTGACACTTACAAGAAAGGCCTAATTGAAAAAGAAATCTCATCACATAAAAAATGAAACAAATTATGGAGAATTACGAAAAAAATTATTCAAAAAGTCTTAAACCTATTATATTTTAATCAATTTAGTTATAAACTTTTCAATTTTACTAATTGTGTCCACCTTCTTACGTTGTATCAATTAAATTCATCCAATCAATTTTAGCCAAAAATCACTGACGATGACAATTTTTATCAAAATTTTCCTTCTTTTTTGTTTTCTTTTTTTCTTTCTTTCTAATCTTTTTTTTTTTCCCTTCTAAGCCTAGTGAGAGTTGCTGGTCAACCTTTGCCCACAAGCCCTCGCCCAATGGCCCGTAAGGGTCGATTAGCCCTTGCTGAACCAGATAGAAAAAAAGAAAGAAAATATATATATATATTTTTAATTTGCTACATCTAGTCGTTACTAGTGACATTGTCGACATTCACATTAGCGATTTCCAATTAAAATTGATAGATGGATTCAATTGGCAAAATGCGAAAAAAAATTATAAGTCCTTCATTTTTAATGAGATAAATTAAATCTGAATGACTTTAGATAAGAGGATCTCGACGGCGACACTAAAGTACGATTGCCTTGACATGGTCTTTTGTATCATGCACATCGCTCGAAAGCGGCCGGCCAAGGCGATTCCTTTCTTTCTTTTTCTTAGTCGTCGAAATGGAAATTGACCAGTACGTACGAATGTACGATGGGGGAAGAGCGGTCACGAATTTCCGAACGTGCGACCTGACTATTCGGACATGTCTTCTGATTCTTCTCTTCGGAAATAATGCTTACGAGAGTTGTTAACGTTCATGATTTAACGTTCATGATTCAACGTTGTTGGCATTATTCTCACCTGGAGAAATATTTAATAAATTCCCAAAATTCCTCGCCTTTTGTCCTAAACCTATCAGATACTGATTATATAGACGATATATTCTGTATCTCCATTCGTGCATCCATCTTTAAAAAGAAGATCATTAACTATTTGTACAACGGTTAATTTAATATTAAATTTTTAATTGTGTCAATTTAGTCCTAAATATTTTGATGATTTACTAATCTAGTCTTAAAAATTTTTAAAAAATTGATAATTTAATTATCCTGGCTAATCTTAACCAAATACCATAAACGACAATTATCTTATGTAGTGTGACTGGGGTTGAAATAGATAATTTTTGTATTTTTTTTTTTTAAAAAATTCTTTTTTCTTTTCTTTCCCTTTGACCGAGCAATGGTGGAAGGATCAAGCCCTCACAGGATTTGGCGAGGGTGGCCCTCGCTTGTGGCTAGTCACCGAACATGTTAAAGGGAAAGTAAAGAATAGAAAACAAGAAAAAAAATAAGAAAATTACAAAAATTATAAAAATTATCCACATTAGCATCAGTTGTGCCACGTAAGATGACTAATGCTTACCAGACATTACATTAGCGATTTTCGGTTAAAATTGACCCGAATGATTAAATTCGCATTAGTAAATCGTTAAAATGTTCAAAAATAAATTAATAAATGATCAAAATATTAATGACTAAATTGGCACAATTGAAAAATGTATGATTAAATTGGCAGGTTTTCGAAAGGTCTATGATTAATTGGCACAATTAAAATATTTAGTATTGAATTAACCACCGTATAATTAGTTTAGGACTTTTTGGATAATTAGCTCACGGGTTTAATTGCATGGCATGTTGATGGGATTAATTGCTCTTGAGTTTGCTTTGGGAGGATCTAATTAAAAATTAGCCAAAATTGATTTTGTCTCAAATTATCCTAACAGCTAATCTATCACAGAGTTTCAGGTAGTCATTTATTTTTCTTGGAAACTCTTCCTTGCCACGTGTAGCTTTAATTGGCGATCAATCCTTTTCTAACAAAGTTTCCTCTTTGGTCCATCAAGAAAGCAAACCTCGAAGATCTCAAATCCTACTCCTTCTAGTCCTCTTATCTTGATCCAGCACTTCTATATAAATAACTCCTTCAGCACGTCCTACACAACATTCACCCTTATTGCTCTCGTGCCTTGAAACACAACCCTCTTCTTCTTACGAACCAAAACACTTTCAGAATACGTTCATCCGTCCGTCCTTCGAACGCTATAGCCTCTTAGCCGATTCCGCCATCTGAAGATGCGCTCGTCGAGACGCTATTGCCTCCACCTCGAACATTCGACCAGTGTTGGTGACATTGGATCGTCGTTCAAACCCGGGCTGTGCATTGATGAAGACTATATACCGACGGTGGTCGCGAGGGAGAAGTTCCAACCGCAACCCGTCATCATGAAGCCCTCTCAGACCACAAACACGGGGTTGAAAGACTCAAAACCAGCTGAGCGATCAAACGTGGTAATACCCTCTCAAGACCCTCGCCAACTCTCTCAAAATTCTGGCAACCGCTTGCAACGAGCCACGCCCGCCGTGGTGGAATCACTATCCCGCGTTTCGGCTGTCAATTCTAAGTCTAAGGACAAGGAGCAACACTCAACACGATCGCGGCCGCCGGTGATTGAGGGGATATTCTTTTTTAGCTCACCCGAGCGAGAGTTGTCGACAGCAAAGAAGATTGATGAGGGTGACGAACTGGGGTTATTTGGAGAGTTTATCCAGAAGTGTACATTGTGCAAGAAGGAATTCAAGCCGGACAAGGATGTTTACATGTATAAGGATCGCCCGTTTTGCTCGTCGGATTGCCGTGATGATCAGATCGCTCTGGATGGGTTCAAGAGAAAAGATTTCGGGCTTGGCAAGGACGATCAGAAGACGATGAAGTCTTTGAGGAAAGATTTGAATCGGTTGCAGGAGCATCTGTAGAGTGGATTTATTTAGGGCTTTACTTTTAGAGATTAACGTGAGAAGTGAACTCTTTAGTGTTTACCATCGAGTCAATTTACCGATTCGTGTGTCAATGTTTTTAACTTTTTACATATCTATACAGATGGATTATCTAATAAAGTTGCTAATCATATCCAGGGGGCACTCCTTCAGTTTTCCGTTCGTGCTTTCCTTTTGTATATGTGTGTACTTCCAACTTATTTATTTGTGATTGCTTTTTTCCTCTGGCTGTTCTTAGGGTTTCTTCCAAACAAATAGACTGAATAAACTGTTTGCTGTTTGGTTCAAAAGAATGGGCATTTCGACATTCCTTTGAACTTTTATTTGGCTGGGTATTCCTGAAGTGGAATGGCATTCCAGTGAGAAGGAATCATAGTTCCATTCTAAATATACACCAACATAAACGAAGCAATTCGATTATTAATTAATAAAGATTATAATTAATTTCAAACTAATTTCTAGATTTGAATTGTAAATTTCATTTATCTTGGTTAAATATTATATTTATATTATCAGATCGTTTATTGTTAGAAACTAATAAAAATTATGTTAATTTAGTGAATTTCATAAATGACCAAAAGATTCATTATTTAATGTTAATTACAGAATGATAAAATTGAATAATAGAATATGTTGATTATCATGATTGAGATTATAATGATTGAGATTATATTGATATTATTCAACTAGTTTTGTATTTGAAAGAATGGTTATTGAATATAACTAATATAAGTTAAAATAATAATTATGAATATGGATTGATTCATTTAATTTATTTAATTAAATTATAATATTATGTTTATTTATTTAGCAATTATAAAAATCAACTAAACAATATATTTTAAATTTAACTATAAATTCTGAAAAATAAATAATATCAGTTGTTGTACGATAAAACAATGAATTATGATTTTAGCACTATATTGGTAAATCTTTAGGAAAATCACATTTCTTGTCCTTGTAACATTGGTGGGAATCTTTCGCTTTTGATTCTTATTATTTTTTTGGTTACAATAGTTAGTCGTTATACTAACTCAACAACAACAATTTAAGTCAATCAAATTTCCGTTCAAAATTCACTGGAAAGTACAAGGTCAACACTGGCAATATTAACATGCGGTGCTTACTTTTACAAACCTCTTGAACAAATTACATTTTTCCGTCTCTGTATGTTTAAGATCAATCGACTTTAGCCTTGCTTTAGTGAAAAAATTAGTTCCCACATTTATTTTTCATCAAAAATTTAACTACTTTCTCCACCTTCCATCCAAAATTTTATTGCAAAATCATGTTAAAATTAACTATTAATTGATGATTCCTAATGCACAATCGAATTTATAACCTATTAAGATTAATTTCATTATATGTGACAGCAGCATCCTCATTTTTTATGTAAATTCATATAGATATATTTGGGACTCGTAAACATAAATCACTTTTACATCTTCCAACCATAATTTAACTCAACATCTATTAGGCAAAATAGTAGATGGTTTAGGAAAATTCATCCCCTAATACCAATACCAACAAGTTTCCATCTCCTTGATTGCGACGACCTGTTTGTGTACTGGGAAAACTATTAATATCGATCGTCCATCTCGACTCTTGATACTTAGTGATTTTCCTTCCTTTTTTTATAAGTTTAATGTTTGTTCGCCAATGATTTTATGTTATGAATGTTTAGAATGTACCATTCAAACATATCTTATTTTTCTTTTCGATAATTTTTTTTTTTAAAAAGCAATAACATTTACCCTTTTACATAATTAAACATTGCTCTCACTTTGAGGAACATTCAAATAAATTGAAACAAACATGAATTCAAACGGCCTAGGAGTCCCAAAATCTCTTTCCTTTTCTCCTTTCATGCGTCCATATTAAAAAAAAAAAAAAAAAAAGGTGATCATTATCATGCACTTCACTTTCCTAAATTAAATGCCATAATTTTAAATCAAGAAAAATACTATTATCAAAATAGGCTATGGTTATGGAAATAAAAAAGCTATATACCATGGCATGTTATTTCGGTTAATTGTTCTTGAGATTGCTTTGGAAGGATCTAATTTGAAGTTAGCTAAAATTTAGGGAAAATCCCAAATAAGGATCCAAAGTGCCTTCCTTTTCTCAAAAGAGAACCTGAAGTGAAGTCTGTCTCAAATAAGGACCCAAAATGGTCATTTAGTCTCAAAGAAGGCCCTCACTCGCTGGCCAATGAACAAATGCATTTCTGATTCATATTCCGGTAGCTTAATTAGGGGTATTTTTGTCCATTTCTTTTAAAAAAATTTGGTTGTCTTTTTTTTTTTTTTTGGGTCAATGGTTGCACTGTTCATCATCTTCTCCATCCCCTTTCGTCTTCTTCTCAAGACCATCGTACTTGGAAAGGGTCGACGATCGCCGGCTGTTGGTGAGGGTCGGCGAGCGCCGGTAGTGGGCAAGGGCTTGCAGGCCGACCCTCGCCGGCCCTTATTAGTGGCCAGTTCATCTAACCGCGGGTGGAGACGGGGAAGGCCGCCTCTCGCAGGGATTCTACTGTCACCTAGACTATGACTAGCTAAGCTTGATCGATATCGTCTCCATCGAGCGTCATCGAGAGGAAGGAATTACAGCTAACATACGCAAAAATTTTGAGTCATGTTCTGCCGTGGACGTTCTTCTAACATCCCCAGAATTAGGCTAACGAAGGAGAGATGAAATTTTTCGAGAGAAATGTGAGGGCATACGAAAATGAGATTTTAATTAGGAGAGAAAAAACGGACTGAAGATGAGCATGGCGTCGGGGAGGGCACCGAGTATGGGGAGGAAGAGGCTGTCGATGATGCCAGGCCCCAGGATCTCTAGCAACAGCTCGCTACCATTGGACAAACTTGATGGGCGAGCCCTCGCCTAGGGCCGGCGAGGGATGTTACCGTGCAGTGCAGTGGATGTTATCTTAGTTGCAATATCAGTATCATACTCATGACAGGATGATTACGAAGACTTGCCCACATTTAAACTAAATGCATGAGTTACTTGATTTTTGGGTTTGAAAGAGATGAGTTGTTGAGAATGGTTCTACCATGCTATGAAAGTTGCTTCATTGCAATAATCACTTATGAAGAATGCAACTTTTGGTGATCATGGAATTGTGTAATGTCTTCAGGGTGAGATGGTTGGAATAAATAAAGTTGGACAGTTTTCACATGGTCTGTGGTTAATTTCACAGTAACGATCCATTATCAATTTCCAATGGACAGAAGGTTGGTGATTAGATTAAGGATCATCTGCACTTCTCACTTCGAGTGGTTACTGTCTAAAGCACATGATAAGTACAAGCCGTGTTGCTCTCTATGAGTAGTGTTTTCCAATGGTAGAATTTCAACTTACTGTCTTCGGCGCTCTTCTACCAATTTCCAAGACACAGTCATGTCTTTCTTCATAGACCTTTCACATTGGAGTGCCCTTTTAAGGGATATGTGAATTGAATCAATGGGATACATTAGTGGAACTACAGAGTTCCTCTGCTTGTTTCTTATATGATGCATGCATCCATGCCTTCTTCATGGCTTTGTTTTAAATAAATCCTCTAGTCAATCCAGTCGATGATAAGCAAGGCTGAACTGGGAAATTTATTTGTGTTAAGGAGAAGTTGTTTGAGCCTTTTCACAATGAACGGTTCCTTCTTTTCTCTTTGTAAAAATTAACCTGCTACCTTGCTCTATTGTATGTTATTCTCAAAAGTCAACACTTGTTGCGGTAGGTGACTGTCAATTCGGGGGGGAGTTGTCTTCTTTGGGCTATTTAATCTGCCTAGTATGGGAGATGCATTTCCAAAGGAAGCTGTTGCTGTTATAAAGATATCATCATCTAGGATGGCCACGCAATCCGAACGCCTAGGCTATGAATTTGCGAAGTGGTTGGGCATCCAAACTCCTCATGTTGTTTTGTAGGATAAAACATACTCCCTAGGCAATGATACTATCTCTTCCAATCTAGGCAGTTTTATATGTTACAACCTTTGTTCTTGCCAGAATTTTAACATGTTGTAGTATTGCAGGCCAGAGTCATTCATAATTCTAGCCTCGAATGGCTTTAAATAAAGGAAGCTGCAGAGCAAGCAAAAATGACAGCAATTTCAGAGGGAGGTGATATTGGTGAAGTGACATGTGCAGAACTCTTGGAACCTCTTGAGCTTGGTCGATGCCTTCTTCTGATGAGGTGTGCCTTACACTGAATTTGAATCTTTAATCAAGTTCCTCCATGCTGTTCCAGGGAATATTCTTTGATTGGCTTACCTCACAATATTGGATATTTTGGTAGATTGAGTTTTTGTTTTATCATATGAGTCTCAGTTGTTTTGGTTCTTCATTATCTTATCACACCAGATTATGGTCTCCATCATACCACAGCAGTTGCACAATGTGCTTCTTTGATCCTTCCATGACCATAAGAGAGAGCATGAGATAACATGAAATTTCTCCGGAATGCCTCTAGCATTAAATTTTTTTCCCCTTAAATTGATGTAGATGTTTGTTTTGAACACTTATGTACATGTTTCTCCGTTAATGGAAAGTTCAGCTGCATTTGAGTCTCGGGAAGCTGCAGAAAAGACAGCAGCAGCTCTTGGCAAGGTCTTGATGCTGGACCTTGTGATCAGAAACGAAGACAGACTTCCTTGTCCTCAGCTACGGTGGCAGGGAAATCCTGCCAATCTTTGCGAGCGTCGGCCACCACCGAGGCCACGCCCTCACCGGCCCTCACCAACGGCCCGCGCTCGCCGGCCCTTCCCAAGTTCGATGGTCTTGAGAAGAAGATGAACAAGGGACGAAGAAGATACAATGCAACCATTGACCCAAAATAAAATAAATAAATAAAAAAGAACAAGACAACTGAAATTTTTTTAAAAAAAATGGACAAAAATACCCTGATCAGGCCACCGGAATATGAATCGGAAATGCATCTGTTCACCGGCCGGTGAATGAGATCCTTCTTTGAAACTAAATGACTACTTTGGGCCTTATTTGAGACAGCCTTCACTCCAGGTCTTCTTTTGAGAAAAGGAATACACTTTGGGTCCTTATTTGATATTTTCCCTAAAATTTATTGTCTCAAATTCTCCTTATAGATAAACTGACTTCCAGAGTTTCTCAAGTAGGTAGTTACATATTTTTCTACGAAACTCTTGCATGCCACGTGCAGCTTGAATTGGCGATCAAGCCTTTGTAACAAAGTTTCCTCTTTGGTCCATCAAGAAAGCAGCAGACGTCGAAGTTCTCAGTCCTCATTGCTCTCCGTCCTTAAAACACATCCCTCTTTCCAGACGAACCAAAACATCCTCGGAATCTGTTCTTCCTCTGTTCATCTTTTACCACCATTAAAGATGGGCTCGTCGAGATGCTGTAGCCTCCACCTTGAACACTCAACAAAAGTGTGGCGACATTGGATCGTCGTTCAATCCCGGACCGTGCATTGATGACGACTATCTTCCTATGGTCGCGAAGAAGTTCCAACCGCAGCCTGCCATCGCAAAACCCTCTCAAGCCATGAACACGGCGTTGAAAGACTCAAACCATCTCAAGATCCTAGCCAACCCTCTCGAAACTTTGGCAACCGCTTGAAACAAGATGCGCCCACCATGGCGGAATTACTATCCCGTGTTGCGGTAGCCAATTATGTGCCTAAGGACGAGGAGCGACGCTCCACACAGCCATGACCACTGGTAATCGAGGGGATATTTTTATCTGGTTGCCCATGCGAGAGCTATTGGCGGCAAGAAGATTGATAAGGATGACAAATTGGGGTTATTTGGAGAGTTTTGTTAGTTGGGTTCACTCTTATGTGGAGGAAGCCCAATGAGTTGAAAGCCCAAAAAGGGCTTGAGTCAATATGATAAGTTATATGGAGAAATGAGGTTTCTCACTATCAAAAAAGTTGTAACCACAAAAAGACATGGTAACAAGAGAAAAAGATAAAGCAGAAAATCTGGGGGTGTTGGGGGCAAAGTCTGATTTACATCAAGTTGGCATCGGAAGCCAATTTGTGGTCCAATTGAGCTGAAATTTTGTCAGCATGTTCGTGGCAATCTTCTCGAATCTGAACGGTTTGATTTTCGTTTGAAGATCCCTACATCAGGCTTTTCATGGATTGATCAAAACCTACATTTTTTGTTAGATTTATCCTTGATCTCTTGTGAAATTCATGTGTATTGCCAAGAATTATGTTCTTGAGGTCTTTGATGTTATGTACATCTAGTATTTGCTAGAGAAGAACGTTATTTACCCAATTTTGTTGTTAGTGAAGATTTTCAGGTGGACTCCGGTCCCGTGGTTTTTGATCTCCTCACATCGAGGAAATTTTCCACGTAAAAAAATTGTCTTGAGTTCGCGTGCTTGGTATTTATTTTATTCTACTATATTGATTCCTATTAGGTTTACATAAGAGGGAAGATTATTTTATTCCGCTACGTTAATTTGATATTATCCGAATTGTTACCATTCTCCCATCAGAGTGGTATCAGAGCTTTTGGTTATTGCTTGATTTTTCTGCTTTATGTTAAACAATGGAAACGAATACGAGTAGAATGGTTACACTGAATGGTTCGAATTATCATATTTGGAAAGGGAAGATGGAAGACATTTTATATGTGAAAGATTTTTATTTGCCCGTATTTGCCGAGGAGAAATCGGAGAATAAAACCGATGCTAAATGGTCTATATTTCATCGTCAAGTGTGTGGTTATATTAGGCAGCGGGTGGATGATAATGTTTTTGAACCATATTATTGAGAAAACACATGCACGCAGTTTATGGGATAAGCTTGAACAGTTATATGCTCGAAAAAGGGGGAATAATAAGTTATTTTTGATAAAACAAATGATGGCTCTGAGATATCAAGATGGTACTCGTTTGACTGATCATTTAAATTCTTTTCAAGGAATTATAAATTAGTTAGCTGTGATGGGAATCAAGTTTGATAATGAGATACAAGCACTATGGTTGCTTGGTACTTTGCGGACTCATGGAAGACGTTTCAAACATCTTTGTCTAATTCTGCCTTAATGGTATGATTACCATGGATATGGTCAAGAGTAGTATTTTGAATGAAGAGATGAGAAGGAAGACACAAGGAGAGAAAAGGGAGAAGTGAGTCTTGAGGTCCGAGAAATAGAGATAAAAGTTGAGATAAAAGCAGAGGTAAAGATAATAAATTTGCTAATGTTGAGTGCCATTATTGTCATCAAAAGGGACATATTCAGAAGTTTTGTTGCCAATTAAAAAGGGAGAAACAAAAGGAGAAAGGTAAAGAAAAGAAAAGTGTTAATGATAGTGATGACAATCGTGTTGCCGCATTTAAAGAAAACTTTCTCATTATTTTTTATGGTGATGTGGTGAATTTTGTATCTCATGAGAGCAGTTTGATAATTGATAGTGGTGCATTTATTCATGCTACGTCTCGTAGGAATTTCTTTACATCATACAGGTCAAGTGACTTCGGATCTGTGAAAATGGGAAACAATGGGCTAGCTCAAGCTGTAGGCATCGGTGATGTGTGCCTAGAAACCAGCAATGGCACAAGGTTAGTATTGAATAATGTTAAACATATACCTGATATTTGCTTGAATTTGATTTCTACGGGCAAGTTGGATGATGATGGGTATTGTAGCACCTTCAGTAATGGTAAATGGAAGCTCACCAAAGGTTCTCTTGTTGTGGTTAGAGGTGAAAAATATTATTCGTTGTACATTATGCAGGCAAAGTTGTCCACAGACAAAATTAATGCAGTAGATATCGAAGATGCAGCTGAATTATGGCATAAGAGGCTCAGTCACATGAGTGAGAAGGGTTTGTCAATATTGGCTGAGAAGAAGCTCTTTTCAGGATTGAAAAATTCGGCACTAAAAAAGTGTGCTCACTATTTAGCAAGAAAACATAACAAACTTGCATTTAAAAGCTCCCCTCTTTCAAGAAAATTAAATATACTAGATTTAGTACATTCTGATGTTTGCGGTTCTATGAAAACAAAATTACTTGGTGGCTCTCTTTATTTTGTTACCTTCATAGATGATTTTTCAAAGAAAATCGGATTCATACCTTGAAAACTAAAGATCAAGTATTAGATGCTTTTAAGCAATTTCAGGCTTTAGTTGAGAGACAGACTGGAAAGAATTGAAATGCATCAGAACTGATAACGGAGGAGACTATATTGGACCTTTTGATGAATATTGCAAATGGCAAGGTATTAGACATCAAAAGACACCTCCCAAGACGCCTCAGTTAAATGGCTTAGTTGGGAGAATGAATAGAATACTGATTAAAAGGGTAATATGCTTACTTTCACAGTCAAAGCTACCTGGATCCTTTTGGGATGAGGCTTTAAGTATAGTTGTGCATTTATTAAATCTTATTCCATGCATTCCTTTAGAGTTTGATGTTCCTAATAGAGTTTGGATAGGCAAAGATGTTTCTTATGATTATTTGTATGTCTTTAGGTGCAAAGGATTGTGAATATTCCCAAAGATGAGAGGTCTAAACTTGATGTGAAAACACAACCGTGCATATTTATTGGTTATGGACAGGATATACTTGGCTATAAATTTTATGATCTAGTTGAAAAGAAAATTATAAGAAGCAAAGACATTGTATTTATGGAAGATCAAACAATAGAAGATATTGAGAAAACAGAGATGATTTCAACACCACAGGTTAGTGATAATTTGGTTGATTTGGATCCAGTTCCTCTTACAAATATTCCTACATAGGTTGATGAAGAGTAGCATGAAGTCAATGTTCCAAATAACGCACATGATCCTGAACATGTTGAAATAAATAGTACTATTCCTGAACTAGAGGCTCAATTAGATGTTCCACTAGATGTTCCAGTCCGGAGATCCATTAGAGACCCACGACCTTCCACTAGGTATTCTAAAGATGAGTATGTATTATTGACTGATGCAGGTAAACCAGAGTGCTATGCAGAAGCAATAGAAGATGGGTATAAAAGCAATTGGTTTGATGCTATGCGAGATGAGATGCAGTCACTTTATGATAATCATACTTTTGAGTTGGTGAAATTAGTTAAAGGTAAAAGACCTTTTAAGAACAAGTGGGTACATAGGTTGAAGCAAGATGAACATTCTTCACAATCACAATACAAAGCTAGATTGGTTGTTAAGGGTTCGATCAGAGAAAGGGTATTTGATTTTGATGATATATTTTCTCCGGTAGTGAAAATGTCTTCTATCCATGTGGTACTAAGCTTGGCAGCTACCCTAGATTTGGAAATTGAGTAAATAGATGTCAAAACAGCCTTCCTAGATGGTGACTTGGAGGAAGAGATATATATGGAACAACCTGAGGGTTTTAAAGTGAAAGGGAAAGAGAATTATGTGTGCAAATTGAAGAAAAGTCTCTATGGCTTAAAACAAGCACCGAGGCAGTGGTATAAAAAGTTTGCGTCAGTTATAACAGAACAGGGCTATAAGAAGACTTCCTCAGATAACTGTGTGTTTGTCCAAAAATTTTCTGATGATGACTTTATTATTCTCTTGCTTTATGTTGATGATATGCTGATTGTTGGCAGGAATGCTTTAAGAATTGAGTTATTAAAGAAACGGTCGAGCAAGTCTTTTGCTATGAAGGACTTGGGCTCGGCGAAGCAGATTCTTGGCATTAGAATTACCCGAGATAAAGATGCTAAGAAGTTGTTTTTGTCACAAGAGAAATATATCAAGAAAATTCTTCAGAAATTTTACATGGACAAGGCTAAAGTGGTTAGTACTTCTCTTACTGCCCACTTTAAGTTAAATATGAAGCAAAGTCCTACGACTGATAAAGAGAAGAAAGATATGGAAAGTAGAAAAGTGTTCCATATGCCTCAACTGTAGGAAGCTTAAATGTATGCGATGGTATGTACACGCCTAAACTTGGCACACGCAGTTGGCGTTGTTAGTTGCTATTTGTTATATCCAGGCAGAGAGCACTGGATGCAATGAAGTGGATTATGAGGTATCTTCGGGGAACTTCAAATTTGAAACTTAGTTTCGGGATCGGAAAACTTGAGTTAGTTGAATACATAGATTCCGACTTGGCATGAGATATTAATACTTGTAAATCTACTTTTGGTTATTTGATTTCTTTTGCGGGTGGAGCTGTGGCATGAAAGTCAAGATTGCAAAAATGTGTTGCACTTTCTACAACCAAAGCTGAATTTATTGCAGCGACTGAAGCTAGTAAAGAGATACTATGGATGAAGAAGTTCTTAGAAGAACTTGGGTTCAAGCAAAAGAAGAATGTGCTATTTTGTGATAATCAAAGCGCAATTCATCTTGGTAAGAATTTATTTTTTCATTCTAGATCAAAACATATTTGATGTTAGATATCATTGAATAAGAGATATTCTAGATGAAAAGTTGTTGGAACTTGAGAAAATTCATACTGATCATAATGGCTCTGATATGATGACAAAGACTCTATCAAGAGAGAAGCTTGAACATTGCCAATTGATAGCAGGGATGGTGAATCCCTTCACATTGTCGTGAGAGGGAGATTTGTTAGTTGGGTTCATTCTTATGTGGAGGAAGCCCAATGAATTGCGAGCCCAAAAAGGGCTTGAGCCAATATGATAAGTTATATGGAAAATAGGGCTTTTCACTATCAAAAAAGTTATTGCCGCAAAAAGACGTACTTACAAGAGAAAAAAAGAAAAAAAATCTGGAGATTGGGGCAAAGTCTGATTTACATCAAGCTAACATCGAAGGCCGATTCATGGTCTGATTGAGCTGAAATTTTCAGCATGTTCGTGGTGCAATCTTCTCGAATTCGAATAGTTTGATTTTCGTTTGAAGCTCCCTATATCAGGTTTTTCGTGGATTGATCAAAACTTGCGTTTTTGGTTAAATTTATCCTTGATTTCTTGTGAAATTCATGTGTATTGCCAAGAATTATGTTCTTGAGGTCTTTGCTACTATGTACCTCTAGTATTTGTTAGAGAAGAACATTATTAACCTAATTTTGTTGATAGTGAAGATTTTCAGGTGGACTCCGGTCCGTGGTTTTTGATCTCCTCACATCGAGGAGGTTTTCTATGTAAAAAAATCGTCTTGTGTTCACGTTGTCACGCCCCGAACCTTGAGCACGCCACTGCGGTCGATAGAAATGCGACTTCCCAGGACACGTCGTCGACCCATTCATTTAATTGCACATGCGGAAGCGGATAAATAATCCCAAGACAAAACTCAATTGGGATAGAAAAGCAGGATCACATTTTCAAATTCAAACCACACACCTTTATACATGTCAAACCGGTTCGATTCTGAGGATTAGGCTATTAACAAAAAGATCTATAAAAGATCAGTCCTCAAAAACTAAGCTGTCCTAAGATCAGCCAGATAGGTCCATTTGCCAGCTCTTTAGTCAGGATCGGCGAAGTCAAAAAATTCCTCTCAGCGACCCTCACTGGTCTACCAAAAAGCTCCAGAGGATCCACCATCCAAGGACCTGAAATTGTTATCCCACAACGGGGTGAAACAATGTTTCAGCGAGTCCTACCCTCTAAAACTCAATTAGGAAGAAAATAAGCCCCAAGCCGTTCTAGTCACACAAAGAGGATTGAGGACTTACCTCTTCTCAGTCCATTCCTACACGTCAGTACAATTTATACGTCTATCCATTCATACCATTTATACATCCATTAATACAATCGTGGCTCACACAAGTTGAAATGGATGCAATGCTCTCACAAGCTGATATAGATGGTAGCTCGCACAAGCTGATATATACATAGATGATAGCTCGCACAAGCTGATATATACATAGATGATAGCTCGCACAAGCTGATATATGGATCGTTGCTCTCACAAGCTGATAAACGATCATTGCTCTCACAAGCTGACATACAGTGCTCACACAAGCTGACCCATATATAAACCAATTGCTTGCCAAAGCTGTACATATATTTAAACCATAGAATTGGATATACAATCTAATAACATCCAACGATTCAAACTGGTCCTACAAACCAATTACGGTGCCAAAAGCCAACACCTGGTATTTTCAAGTTAAATACCAAAACTTCTCCAATTTCACTCAATTCCACACTTTTGGAATTATTAACCACAATCATCATTTTCACTCAATTTCGCAATTATGCATACAATTGATACAAATTGACCGCACTGCTGCGATCAGTGCGAAATTCTAACGACCGGCCATCCCGGCAAAATTTTCGAAATTATTAAATAATTAAATTTAATTCCGAAAATTAAATAATTAAATATTATATTATAATAATATAATTTAATAAAATAATATTTATAAAATTCGAAATAATTAATTAATTAAAATAATTAATTAGGGCTTAAACTATATTACACTAATTTAAACATACAATTAGCCCTAATTAAACATCCATTAAACTAATCATACAACTAATCTAATTTCTATTAAAATAATCTAATCTAACCACATAAGCCTAATTAGACTAATCTAAACACCCCTTAAGCATGATTAACTTACTAAGCAAGGTTTAGAGGATAAACTCACCGGTTTTGTGCGCCGGTGAGTTCACGATGACCACGACGCCAAGGCGGTCGATAAACCCCGAAGCGGCGACACCAACGGAGGCTGGGAAGGGCTTGAAAAGGGGCCACGAAGTCTCTAAAACCTTGCTGTCTTCTGCTTCTGTTTTGGGCTGAACTGCAGAGAAGAAACCAGCAACTTCAATGGCGAAAACAGGCCGCTCGGAGCTCCGGCGAGTGGGTGGTTGGCAACCGGTGGCTCCCGGGGGTCAAGGAAATCTTATTGGAGGTTGGTATGGGTGGAGGTAGAGTAGAAATGGGGAGAAAATGGCTGAAAACCACGAAACAAGCGAAACAGGCGGAACCAGGCGGTTCTAGACGGTCCAGCGAGCGGCGGATTCCAGCGGCCGTACAGGACGAACGACGGCTCCTTTCGGGGTGATTTTTGTCTTGTTGGAACGGTATGGATGTCCTCTTCACGGAGATATGTAGCTCGTTCGCTGGTTCATCCGGGAAGACCACTTTTGACTCGAATCTTTGACGAAAGGTCGGCTGGAGCAGAAACCGGCAGTGGTGCGGGTGGAGGCGTGCGACGGCTGCAGCTCCTTCTGCCGGTCTTCTTGTTGGCTTGAGGGCTTCGAAAATGAAGAGATAAGGGTCTTGGATGGTAGAGAGGTGAGAGAGATGGAGAGGATAGAGGTGAGGGAAGAGATAAGAGAGATGAGAAGTGAGGCGACTCCACTTGGATTGATATTTCACAAAATATCTTCCAAAATCACTCTTGGTCATGTAAGAATACTTGGCCTTCAATAAGCCATCAAAACACTCCCTTCTAGAAGACTAAGTGGTCCAAAGGTTGTGGCTTTGGGGGGTTACACGAATTTGAAGACCACCTCTTCCAATTGGACCATCACACTCACTTTTTTTTTTTTTTTGTTAGTCTACTCTATTCCTATTCTACACTCTCTCTCGGACTTTTGCGCCCGCCTCTTGCGGGCGGGAGTCGAAACCCACTCTTGAAACTTACGCGTCCCCACCCCATCCCCCCTGAGAAGGTGGGGATTTGAACCCCTCACCTCTCCCTTCCATGTTGGAAGGGTGGCCACTAGGGCGAACCCCCAGTGGTTGACCATCACACTCACTTGATTTGGTCACAATTGGCCTCAATAATTTCAATTGGTCATCCATAGACTATCTCAGTATTTTTCCTCATCTTTGAATCCACTTTACATTTCAAATTTGTAACCAAAATTAAATCTCCGACTTCAATTGCACAAAAAGGGTCCGGTGACGACTTTTTCCCAAAAAGTGTCAAGTGTCAGAAAAATCTTCTGAGACTGAGTCGACACTCCTAGAATTTATTGTGACGTGACCGAAACTTCAATTTCTGAAATCGGATTCAAATTGGCGGTTAATTTCTATTCGACGTGTTTTTAGCGTGACCTAGGCTACCGGGTAACTTTCGGATATTTTTAAGTGCAATTGACTCGTGGTCGATTTTTTTCGAGCCACTATGAACCCACTTGACTCATTGGCGACTCTCGATTGTCATGAAAATCCCGAGGATCCAAATATGGACACAGGGTACCAAAACAATAAGAAAATCAGTCTAGTGCCGATCGACATGAATTTTCTAATTTAGTGGTGTCACCCACGATTAGCCACACATTACTGTCGATCTAGTCTATCTCTGATTTCAAATCGATTTTTAACTGTGTCGTAATGAACTCTAAAGATGGACATGGTCGAGAAGCCGATTCCTAGTCAAATTCTCAAGTCTGTTGCCTTAAAATTTCTTAATAATTTCCCTAGATAGTCTAGTTATCTCAAGAATGATCAGTTCTGATAATAGCCCTATAGACACGTCAATGAAACACTCGATTCAATTAGAAGAAAACAGAATTGAAAATTTGGGATGTCACACACGTGCTTGGTATTCATTTTACTCTACTATATCGATTCTTATTAGATTTACACAAAATGGGAGATTATTTTATTCCGCTGCGTTAATTCGATATTGTTCGAATTGTTATCATTCTCCCATCAAGTTTATCGAGAAGTGTACATTGTACAAGAAGGAATTCAAGCCGGACGTGGATGTTTACATGAATGATGATTACCTGTTTTGCTTGTTGGATTGCCACGATGATCGGATCGCTTTGGACTAGTTTAAAAGAAAAGATTTCGGGCTTGGCAAGAGGATCAGAAGACAATGAAGTCCTTGAGGAAAGATTTGAATAATTTGCAATATATTTGTACAGAGAACTTTTTTTTTTCCTGGTCAGAGTGGGGTGAGACCTATTAGGGCTTTAATTCTATAGATTAATGCAAGAAGTGAACTCTTCAGTCTTGACTCTTTAGCGTCAGTCAATTTACCTATTCACGCAATAATGTTTTTACATATCTATACAGTAGGATTACTATAGCTGATGATAAAGATGTCCCTAATGTATATATTTCAAGACAGAAATTTCATAGATCTTACATGCAAACTTAAGATACAAATGCTAGTACTAGATTAGACTTGCCGTTCATGCTGCTTGTTATGTGGGATGGCAGCATGGGGTAATAAGTAAGTCGCCGAACATGTTAAAGGGAAAGAAAAGAATAGAAAACAAGAAAAAAAATGAGAAAATTACAAAAATTATAAAAATTATCCACATCAGTGTCGGTCGTGTCACGTAAGATGACTAATGCTTACCAGATGTTACGTTAGCGATTTTCAGTTAAAATTGACCGGAAACGATTAAATTGGCATTAGTAAATCGTTAAAATGTTCAAAACTAAATTAATAAATCAACAAAATATTAATGAATAAATTGGCACAATTAAAAAATTAATGATTAAATTGGCAGGTTTTCGAAAGGTTTATGATTAATTGGCATAATTATAACATTTAGTATTGAATTAACCACGGTATAATTAGTTTAGGACTTTTTGGATAATTAGCTCACAAGTTTAATTGCATGGCATGTTGATTGGATTAATTGCTCTTGAGTTTGCTTTGGGAGGATCTAATTAAAAATTAGCTAAAATTGATTTTGTCTCAAATTATCCTAACAGCTAATCTATCACAGAATTTCAGGTAGTCATTTATTTTTCTTGGAAACTCTTCCTTGCCACGTGTAGCTTTAATTGGCGATCAAGCCTTTCTAACAATAACAAAGTTTCCTCTTTGGTCCATCAAGAAAGCAAACCTCGAAGATCTCAAATCCTACTCCTCCTAGTCCTCTATCTTGATCCAGCACTTCTATATAAATAACTCCTTCAGCACGTCCTACGCAACATCCGCATAAATTCTTCATACGTCATTCTCACATTCGCCCTTATTGCTCTCGTGCCTTGAAACACAACCCTCTTCTTCCTACGAACCAAAACACTTTCAGAATCCGTTCATCCGGCTGTCCTTCGAACGCTATAGCCTCTTAGCCGATTCCGCCATCTGAAGATGCGCTCGTCGAGACGCTATCGCCTCCACCTTGAACATTCGACCAGTGTTGGCGACATTGGATCGTCGTTCAAACCCGGGCTGTGCATTGATGAAGACTATATACCGACGGTGGTCGCGAGGGAGAAGTTCCAACCGCAACCCGCCATCATGAAGCCCTCTCGGACCACGAACACGGGGTTGAAAGACTCGAAACCAGCTGAGCGATCAAACGTGGTAAGACCCTCTCAAGACCCTCGCCAACTCTCTCAAAATTCTGGCAACCACTTGCAACGAGCCACGCCCGCCGTGGTGGAATCACTATCCTGCGTTTCGGCTGTCAATTCTAAGTCTAAGGACAAGGAGCAACGCTCGACGCGATCGCGGCCACCGGTGATTGAGGCGATATTCTTTTCTAGCTCACCCGAGCGAGAGTTGTCGACAGCAAAGAAGATTGATGAGGGTGACGAACTGGGGTTATTTGGAGAGTTTATCGAGAAGTGTACATTGTGCAAGAAGGAATTCAAGCCGAACGAGGATGTTTACATGTATAACGATCGCCCGTTTTGCTCGTCGGATTGCCGCGATGATCGGATCGCTCTGGATGGGTTCAAGAGAAAAGATTTCGGGCTTGGCAAGGACGATCAGAAGACGATGAAGTCTTTGAGGAAAGATTTGAATCGGTTGCAGGAGCATCTGTAGAGTGGATTTATTTAGGGCTTTACTTTTTGAGATTAACGTGAGAAGTGAACTCTCTAGTCTTTACCATCCGAGTCAATTTACCGATTCGTGTGTCAATGTTTTTACATATCTATACCGATGGATTATCTAATAAAGTTGCTAATCATATCCATGGGGCACTGCTTCAGTTTTCCGTTCGTGCTTTCCGTTTGTTTATGTGTGTGTACTTACAACTTATTTATCTGTGATTGCTTTTTTCCTCTGGCTGTTCTTAGAGTTTCTTCCAAACAAATAGACTAAATAAACTACCCAATCACGGGCAGCGCAGTTGGTGTGAGTTCTTTCCCTCATTATAGAGGTCGAGGGTTCGAATTCTCTTATTGCTAAAGTGTCTGAAGTGGGAGGTCCTTGGTGTTGGGATCCTAAGCTAGCCTCCCCCAAGGTTTACATCTAAATAGTAGCATGTGGCAAGACTCGATGGTGTCACCGGGCACCGGAGGGTCGTGTGATCCCTGAAGGGTGATCTTCGGTGGTTCCTCGATTAAAAAAAAAAAAAATAGACTGTGAATAAACTGTTTTCTGTTTGGTTCAAAAGAATGGGCATTTCGACGTTCCTTTGAACTTTTATTTGGCTGGGTATTCCTGAAGTGGAATGGCATTCCAATGAGAAGGAATCATAGTTCCATTCTAAATATACACCCACATAAACGAAGCAATTCAATTATTAATTAATAAAGATTATAATTAATTTCAAACTAATTTCTGAATTTGAATTGTAAATCTCATTTATCTTGGTTAAATATTATATTTATATTATCAGATCGTTTATTGTTAGAAACTAATAAAAATTATGTTAATTTTGTGAATTTCATAAATGACCAAAAGATTCATTATTTAATGTTAATTACAGAATGATAAAATTGAATAATAGAATATGTTGATTATCATGATTGAGTATTTTATTGATATTATTCAACTAGTTTTGTATTTGAAAGAATGGTTATTGAATATAACTAATATAAGTTAAAATAATAATTATGAATATGGATTGATTCATTAAATTTATTTAATTAAATTATAATATTATGCTTATTTATTTAGCAATTATAAAAATAAACTAAACAATATATTTTAAATTTAACTATAAATTCTGAAAAATAAATAATACCAGTTGTTGTACGATAAAAACAATGAATTATGATTTTAGCACTATATTTGGTAAATCTTTAGGAAAATCACATTTCTTGTCCTTGTAGCATTGGAGGGAATCTTTCGCTTTTGATTCTTATTATTTGTTTGGTTACAATAGTTAGTCGTTATAGTAACTCAACAACAACAATTTAAGTCAATCAAATTTCCGTTCAAAATTCACTGGAAAGTACAAGGTCAACACTGGCAATATTGACATGCGGTGCTTACTTTTACAAAGCTCTTGAACAAATTACATTTTTCCGTCTCTGTATGTTTAAGATCAATCGACTTTAGTCCTTGCTTTAGTGAAAAAATTAGTCCCCACATTTATTTTTCATAAAAAATTTAACTACTTTCTCCACCTTCCATCCAAAATTTTATTGCAAAAATGTTAAAATTTATTAATTGATGCTAATGCACAATCATTTATCTATTAAGATTAATTTCATTATATGTGACAGCAGCATCCTAAATTCATATATATATTTGGGACTCTTAAACATAAATCACTCTTACATCTTCCAACCATAATTTAACTCAACATCTATTAGGCAAAATAGTAGATAGTTTAGGAAAATTCATCCACTAATACCAATACCAACAAGTTTCCATCTCCTCGATTGCGACGACCTGTTTGTGTACTGGGAAAACTATTAATATCGATCGTCCATCTTGACTCTTGATACTTAGTGATTTCCCCCCGCCCCTTTTTATAAGTTTAATTGTTTGTTCGCAAATGATTTTATGTTATGAATGTTCAGAATGTACCATTCAAACATATCTTATTTTTCTTTTCAATAACAAATTTTAAAAAAGCAATAACATTTACCCTTTGACATAATTAAACATTGCTCTCACTTTGAGGAACATTTAAATAAATTGAAAAAAACATGAATTCAAACGGCCTAGGAGTCCCAAAATCTCTTTCCTTTTCTCCTTTCATGCGTCCATATTTAAAAAAAGGTGATCATTATCATCTACTTCACTTTCCTAAATTAAATGCCATAATTTTAAATCAAGAAAAATACTATTATCAAAATAGGCGATGGTTATGGAAATAAAAAGGCTGTATACCATGGCATGTTATTTCGGTTAATTGTTCTTGAGATTGCTTTGGAAGGATCTAATTCGAAGTTAGCTAAAATTTATTGTCTCAAATTCTCCTTATAGATAAACCGACTAACAGAGTTTCTCATGTAGGTAGTTTACATATTTTTCTAGGAAACTCTCGCACGCCGCGTGCAGCTTTAATTGGCGATCGAGCCTTTGTAACACAGTTTCCTCTTTGGTCCATCAAGAAAGCAGCAAACGTCGAAGTTCTCAGTTCGTCCTCTGTTCATCTTTTGCCACCATTAAAGATGGGCTCGTCGTGATGCTATAGCCTCCACCTTGAACGCTCAACAACTGTCGGCGACATTGGATCGTGTTCAATCCCGGACCGTGCATTGATGACGACTATGTTCCTACGGTCGCGAAGAAGTTCCAACCACAGCCCACCATTGCGAAACCCTCTCGAGCCACGAACACGGCGTTGAAAGACCCAAACCATCTCAAGACACTAGCCAACCCTCTCGAAACTCTGGCAGCCACTTGAAACAAGCCGCGCCCACCATGGCGGAATTACTATCCCGTGTTTCGGCAGTCAATTCTGTGTCTAAGGATGAGGAGCGACGCTCCACACAGCCATGACCACTGGTAATCGAGGGGATATTTTTTATCTGGTCGCCCGAGCGAGAGCTATCGGCGGCAAGAAGATTGATGAGGTTGACAAATTGGGATTATTTGGGAGTTTATCGAGAAGTGTACATTGTGCAAGAAGGAATTCAAGCCGGACATGGATGTTTACATGTACAACGATTACCCATTTTCTTTTCGGATTGCCACGATGATCGGATCGCTTTGGACTGGTTTAGGAGAAAAGATTTCGGGCTTGGCAAGGAGGATCGGAAGACAATGAAGTCTTTGAGGAAAGATTTTAATAAGGGAAAATTACCAAAAAAGTCTTAAACATATTGCAAGTGTGCCAATTCAGTCCTAAACTTATTTTTTTGACCAATTGAGTCCTAAACCTTTTGCAATTATTCCTGATTAGTCCATTCGGCTAAAATTGACCAGCCAGC
This sequence comes from Eucalyptus cloeziana, assembly GCA_014182715.1. NCBI lineage: Eukaryota > Viridiplantae > Streptophyta > Magnoliopsida > Myrtales > Myrtaceae > Eucalyptus > Eucalyptus cloeziana. The sequence continues at coordinate 29,945,848 of CM024640.1, forward strand.
ACTGACGTGGCAGCCGGCCGGCGCTGGGCCAATCGCCGGAGCCAAAGGGAGGAGGAGGGAGAAGGGAAAAAATGGAAAAAAAAAAAAAAAAAAAAAAGATTAAAAATTAATAAAATATTTCAAAAATTTTAAAAAAGCTCGCTAGCGTCGACTAGTCAATTTTAGTCGGATGGACTGATCGGGAATAATTGTAAAGGTTTAGGATTCAATTGGTCAAAAAAATAAGTTTATGACTGAATTGACACATTTACAATAGGTTTATGACTTCTTTAGTAATTTTCCCATTTGAATAATTTGCAAATATATTTTTAGAGAAAACTTTTTTTTTTTCCTAGTCGAGTGGGGTGAGACCTATTAGGGCTTTAATTCTATAGATTAATGCAAGAAGTGAACTCTTCAGTCTTGACTCTTTAGCGTCAATCAATTTACCTATTCACGCAATAATGTTTTTACATATCTATACAGTAGTACTACTACAGCCGATGATAAAGATGTCCCTTCTAATAAGGTGTTAATCATATCCGGTCTGCACTATTTCAGTTTCCCGCTAGTACTTTCCCTAATGTATATATTTCAAGACAGAAATTTCATAGATCTTACATGTAAACTTAAGATAAAAATGCTAGTACTAGATTAGACTCGCCGTTCATGCTGCTTGCTATGTGGGATGGCAGCATAGGGTTATAAGTAAGCGTTCGACATCTCAATGTAGATCCTGTGGATTTTTAGTCAATCACTATTGCCATCGCAAGTGAAGAACCGTTTTCCGCAGGGTATTCCAGTTGGTGTCTAACAATCAATCTCAACAGTGGATGCATCAAACTAAGGTATACATCATCGATTGAGAATGATTGAGACACCACAAGGGAGAGCTCTATCAAGTGAAGGGTTAGCATCTCCCTGTCGAAATCCTTATATCATGATTTGCGTCCTAGCATGGGATACAAAGCAACTCCTGACATGAGGTGTCGTGACACCGATGTGAGCCACAGAGGTAATACGACGACACCCGATTGACAATTTGAATCGACCTGTTTTCCTCGTTGGAATCGCACGACTCTTGCACCATTAGAAAATTTAACAGCGAGATTTTGCTTCAGTATACATGCGATTTTCAAGTCTAGAGTAAGAGAGAGAATTCGTCACTGGCTTCATTGATGTGAAACAACACGGGGTTCGTGATTACTGATCCACGACGTGAATTTCAAATGAAAACCTTGATTGCTTTTCTTCTTGAAGAGCGGGATTCAAGAGATTTGCAATTCATCTGGTCTTCATGAATCAAGTCGAATGAAACCGACAACTATTGGGAATCTGACAACTTGGTCCCAAAAAAAAAAAAAAATTATCAGACTTACAGGGTCTCAATGACTAGATTGGAATGAACTTCAATTTGGAATGCAGAAACTTGGCAGGATCTTCAAAACCAATGGTGAATCCTCATGTTCTTCAATGTTGGGGGAGAGCCTTGTCAGATTCTCTCTCCCTGATATTCGGAAAGTAGGGGGCTCTTCATCCTCCTCTTCAAGAATTCCCTGTTCGCTAATTAGCGCCTCAAAAGCACTTGTTAAGTAGCTAAATGAGTCGAACTTCATAATTTCCAATGCAATGATCGTCTCATTCTATCTGTAATCACTGTTTTGAAAACGGAATTATTCTTTCCCGAGCATGCTCGACTTGACCCTTTTTTATGCTTACCTTTACATCAACGGACAGACATACTTAAGAAACAGACCTGTCTTTTTCTCAAAGCCACAGAGGTAACTGAATTGATAGTTGCCACTTAGCTCTGTGCCCCATCACCAGAAAAAGCATGGATATAGAAACTCTCCTAATTACCGTGAAGTAGCCTTCTAAGAATACTGCGCTTAACATCTACTCCAACCCGAGTAATTACCGCCATATGTCTCTTCAAACGAGTATTTATAACGTCATTCTTGCAAATAAATAAAAACAGTATTCGTAATGTTGTACTCTGCGTTCCATTTTCTGACGTCTGCATTTTCTGGATTCGCTGTAAAAGAATCTTACAGGGAACAGGCCTGAGGGAACATGTCCTGATGGAAAGAAAAGAATATAGATTCTATAAACCATGATGCTAAAACTGAACAGAAACATGTGTACATTGATTAACCAGTGTTTACCAGAATGTTCTAGCTTTTATGAAGCATAAATGCCCTGCTTACCTTTTGATAAGGGACACATTAACCGACAACCTTACAATCTACATATGATAAATAGTAATAACTCAGAAGAAAAAAATAAAAATAAAAAGATTGGAAAGTGTACATTACAAGGTCATCTATCTCTGTACTGGTTCCGCAGTGTGGTTGCTTGTCGTAGATGATGACGGCGTTCTACCACTCAGCATTCCATTGTCTGAGGGTGGAGTAGATCCCCATTTTCCATCCGATTCTGCAGGCTCCATCACTTTGACAGACCCATCCGTCAAACCAACGGCTAACTGGTTGGGCTCCACTGGATGTGTCGCAACCACAAGGGGATACACCGGTTGACTTCTGCAATAATACAGATCACAGTGACTTAGTGTTGAGGCCAGGCACACTGGCGGTGAAGTACAATCGCAGATGATTATTTTTCAGTACTCGGAACACAATCAGATAGATAAGGGTAGCGTGGACGTACCCATTCAAAGCCCCATGGGACAAGTAAGTGGATGGAGCTATGCGGCATCTTAATCTGAGGTTATCAGCATCAAACACCCCAATGTTACCGTCACAGAACGTCGCATACACCAACAAGCTGTTGCAGGAAAATGCTGCACAAGATATCGGGGCGGAAAGGGCATCTTGTGGGACCCACTGAAACAGTGAAACAGCAAACGTTGTCTAGATCAACAGAGTGAGCCTCAGAAAGTCAATTACCAACACTGAGGAAGATTTACCTACCTGTCTCATGCGGTCCATTTTGGATCCATCGTATATTGCCAACTGCGTCTCATGAACTACAAGTAAACGGATTTGATCTGCATGGAACTGTACTCGAGTGTCACCATTAGGTGCTTTTCCAGCTGGTATTTGGATTGGGACAGACTTCCTTTTCTCCCAGGAATCAATGCTCCATACAAAAATCTGGGAAAGGAAATGACAATTATACACATGCTAGAGATATGCACAAGGAACAAAGGAAGTTGCATGTTGCCTTTGACAGATAATTCTCAAGTAGGGTTTCCTCAAAGAAAAACTGAAAGTGAAAAAACATTGAAGAAAATCTGGGGTAAACCCAAATAAGGGGAAAGTTTGGAAGCCCCGACAAAAGCCTTTGAATAAAAGGAGAACCAGTTCAGATCTCCACACATATACAATTAACTACACCATGCAACTGTTGGGGGCAAAAACTTCATAATAAGTCGATAACCAACCACCAGAAAACTTTATCACAACAAATTGGAGCTGCTTTTCTGAGAAAGAAATAATCAGATATGATAAAGCTTTCTATTCTGCCAAGCAACTTTGGCAACCTGATCACTCTCTACCAGGACTTCTATCATTTTCTGATTATTTTTCTCTGCCTCCTTCTCACATAAAAGAATCTTCCAAACTGATGTGAAGTCCTGTATTTTCACCTGACCTAATATATCAGTTATGCCTTTGTCATCTTATTCCCCAATATATCTACTTTAGTAATCCTAATTACACAGCTCTTTCAGATTTAAGCAGCCATTATCATTTATCACTGGACTATAATCTTAAGAATAGCAGGTGAGAAAAGAAAACAGAAATGATGCATTTTTACTTACTTGAGCATCAGCACCTGAAGAGACCAAAATGTTGAGATTGGTGGAGAAGGCTAAACCAGTTATGCGCTTCTGGTGGCCCTTCAATTTCGATTTCACCTGCAAGAGAAAATCTTATATCAGTTGCAGTTGAAGGGCACTACACTATAAACCCTCAAAAAAGGTAATTCTAATTTACCTCATCAACTCTGACATTGTAGATATGGATAGTTGAATCCTCCATTCCAATTGCAATGATGTTATTATCCTGAGGATGGAATGCAAGGAAGGTTGAAACAGGAGGTGGTGGCATGAATGTTGTCATTACCTGAAAAAAGCAGCAGCAATTAGTGGCCAGCAATACAGGATCACAATGGAAAATTTGAATGACTTCATTGGCAACATACCTTGAAAGTCATCATGTTAAACAATGAGACCCTGCCACCACAAGCAGACATAACATATGAATCATTCTTTGAGAGTGCTATGCACGGTACTGCTTCATCCAGGTTGACACCTGATACATCATTAGCCATAAGAAGGCCACTGCTTGGTTGCCAATGCTGAGGAACGACACTGGCAGTGGCCTTAAAAAACACTTGCCAAGTTCAGCAATCACTTCTGCCAACTCATGAATGCTCCATATGTTGGAGCTAAAACGCGAAAAGTACATGCACCACAAAAAATCTGATTACCTTTCCACTCGGATTTTGATCATTTCGAGCCCACTTCCACAGCTTCTGAACACCATTTGCTGCGAGGGCCAAAATCCCAACCCCTGAGTTCGTGTAGAGAAGTCTAAGAACCTGGATATAAAACCAGCAAGAATGTGATATGCATAAATATCATCAAAGAAGAAATAATCAAAAACTAAAACTCATTGCACCTTGCTGGAAGTATCACTGCTGTCAGGCATGGAAACCAACCGACAGTGGCCAGGATCCATAATTTCAGCCAACTGCCAGGGTCTGGTTTTATCAACTGCATCCTCAACTACTCTTGGTTTGTCCAGGTTCCGTCCCATGGAATCAACCCCATTCTAGTGATGCAGGGGGACAATAAAAGGACAAAAGATAATTGACACTCTAGCCTTGGAAGAGATAAGTAAGCTGAAAACAATTTATCATGACTTGTAGAATAAACAGATCAGGTTATATACCAGTAGCTGAGAAGGTCTGACTGGAGAGCTTCTTTCAATCTTGCAATTGACTGGACTAGCATTTGCAACAGCAGGAGAGCTAGAAACCTGCATGGTCCAAAATGATAGAAAGGCTAGCTTAAGTCCCCTGAATATACGCTCCATAGGAATAACCAACAAACCTAGAATGCGTGTACAAACATAACCTTAATTGCTGCAGACTCGATTGGAGTTCTCAAAGCATCAAATGCAGGAGTTTCATTCACTTTTAAGTATCTGAGACCAACTGTATTTGCAAGTATCTTGAATCCGTTGTCAGCCGTAGTAACAGCAAGTAAATTGCCTTCTTTATTGAATCTCAAGCGGGGAAGATTCTGATAAAGTAGAACAAAACATGTAAGACCAAAAAGCACATATACAGTTTTCCATAAAAGATTTGACATTGAAGTTACCCACCAGAAGTCCACCTTCTGCATCAGTGCTGGCTATGACATTATTATTATCCATGTCCCAAAATTTTATTTGGCCGTCTTCGCCAGCAGCCAAAAAATGATTTTGCGTGGTATCAAATTGCACAACACCAGCAGACTTTTTCCTGAACCCAGAGTATGTCCGCTTTATTGCTCCCTCACTTTCATTCCACTCCACAAGAAATGATTCTCCCTCTTTACTTGTTCCACATGAGAACAATCTAAAACAGTGGAAATATTAGGTAAAACACTAAATGGAAAAATAAGAAACTACAAAGGAAACGAACGAAAAAAATCCAAAAATATTGACAAGACAGCTACCACATTTATATATATATATATATCAGAAGTTCAATTGTATAGTGATTTACTTTCTTACCTACTTCCATCAGCACTGTAAAGCATCGTCGTACACCAATGACCAGGAGCATCATAATCAACTCTAGAACCCATATTGTCATAGAGCCAGGCCTTTATTTTTCCATCTATTGCAGTTGAAAATATGAACTGAAATTCCAAAAATTGGGAAAATCAATGACATAAGCAATTCTTTTTCTGGATATGAAGATTCCAACATAACAATCATGCACACAGTTTATAGCAGCGACTATCATGCACTATTCAACAACCAACCATCTTTCACAATTTTCCAGAGTAGGACATAATTTAGTCAGCCAAACTGTTGTGTATAATTTGCCATCAGCACGACAATATCTCCATTCAGCAGGATATGACATCAACGAAATAAGTATGTTCATCACAAAGTTCTTTCATCAAGTTTGCAACATTATCATGGAAAAGATATAGCGTGAAACAGTCTCCAATTCTAGGCAGCATAAAGACTTTAACATAACTATATGATCAAAATCAGACTATCCTTAACCTAAACTCTAGTGCTTTACATGTTTTGCCTCCACCCATAACTTTTCTGCCTTTTCTCCAGCTTACCTGAATATTTTCCTTGTGATGAGGACAGATAGAATACACAGGCGCTTCATGGCCTTCAAAGTTAAATAATTTCCTTCCATGCAAGTCCCACACCTGTTCATAATTTTAAGTGAGTGAAATTAAAAGTGCAACTTGATCAAACAAAGTTCAAGAAATTTCCATCACCACCTTTATCAGCTTGTCATCTCCACAGGTCACAACACATAGAGTTTTGTTAGGATAAGCAAAGGCCAGGTCATTGACAACACCAGTATGGGCATCAATCTGTGACAAAGAAATATTCACATCAAGCTGCATTCACACCAGTTTCCTGGAAAAGCACCAAGTATCAAACTACCTCTGTTTGCGGACGTAAATCATTGGATCCATGACAGCCGTATAGGTGTACCAAATGCTTGGTGAATGCAGCACCTGAGGTAAGAAAGAATATGAGGCAGATACACAAGCTGATTCAAATATCTTACATCTGCCAGTGCAGTAGTACCAATGAAAGTTCCATCTGGACTCCATGTAACACGGGTGACAGATACAACACTATCCTTCGCAATAGCTGCAGCAGCCTGCAAGACATCTCACATAAGGTTTTAAACCCCATACTTACAGATATTTACTTGAGTACTTTTGGAAATCCATAGGCAGATAGTCAATATGTACAGTCAACCAGTAGTAATAGACGCTAAAAAAGATTGTCAAAGCAATTGTGAAAAAAGCATGTATCCCAGGAATTCATCAGCAACACTTAAAGCGAAACCCGAAGTACCTGTGCACAGGAGGTCACATCCCAAACTTTGAATGGCTTTGAAACCAATTTATCTTGTGATCCAAGTTCCCACAGCGTAATTTCACCATTAGTACACCCAACTGTAGGGCAGAACCAAGTCAGAGAATCACAGAGATGCATAGTGTATGTCAATGTTCTTTGTAAGGGAAGGTGTTTGTAATCATACCAAGAAGCACTGAAGGATGGGAGGGATGAAAATCCATGCTAGTGACAGTAGATCCTTGATGCATGGTCAAAGCAACCGTTCTAGGCAAATCCTCTGAAGACCAAGAAGCTTGTTGCCGTGGCATTGGGTATGTAACCTGAACATTGAGCAGAAAGAACCATCCAAAGATAAGAAAATGAACTTTCATTCAATTTCAGAGAGCAGAAGTTCTATGAGGGGAAAAACCTAGAAAGGCTGCTCGATGTTCCTAAATTTCATCCAGGAAAGAAAATCCTTAATTACCTCCTCAACAGACTGAGCAGGTCTAAGCCTCTTCATTAGTTGCTCGTGATCTGGATTCTGATAGTCAACCATCCCAGGACCTGTGGGAGGTGTTATTGGTCTTTTCAGGATTGGAACTGCCCAGTAGAGAGGTTTCCGATCAGATTGCAACAACCAGGCAAAACAAACTTAGAAAAATATTTCGGAATGGTCCAAATAGAGAAACTCTTGTTCAAGGGCAAGACCTTGGTTGGGCGCGATGGGTATTGAAGATGCAGTAACCACAGCTGCTTGAACTGATGAAGAAGCAGAGGCATTGGCCATCCAACCTGCTAAAGCATTTGCACCTGCAGCTGCTGCTGCAGTGGGTGGAAAGGGCTACACGAAAATTTGAATAAAAATTTTCACGAACTCTGATGTGATTTCATTCAAGCCAATAAACATGAGAGATCATACAAGATAACCATATCCTACCCCATGTGCCGCGAGTGGTGGATAAGCAGCAGATTTTTGGACTGCATTAACAGGCAGATTTACAGGTGCAGGTGTAAGTGGACCATTGGGCGGTGTGCATGAGTGATCCGTAAATAATGTTTTTATATCAGGGTTTGGCCTCGGGTTTTTGCATAGTTGGTGTTGCCAGTTCAAACTGCATGGAGCAGACACAGAAGCACCAAGAAGCAAACAGAAAATTGTATGAGAAAATGTCAATAGATGTCATACAGATTCGACAGGTGAGAAGCTAACATTTGCAACAAAAGATATGACAACCTATCTTGACACGGAGAATACATAAGAATTCACTTAAATGGAGCTAGTTAGCAACAGTGTATTAAAGGTCTATCTGAAGATGATGACTAATGGCAGAACAGCTGAAGAAAAAAGGCAGTTGTGGATTCATTAATTGTCACACACCAATTGAACCTTACCTTTGATTAATTAAAGTCCGCAATCTTGAAGACTTTAGAGAAGGAAAAATCAACTTATCACGAAACAAAGGATTTGCCTCGATAAGTTTCTTCAACTCTATCAACATTATGTTCCTAGCAGTTTTTGTGTCTCCATACTTGGAGAGCTGCTCATTTTCCCTGCCATTCAACAATAAAGGTATTGAGAAATTGACTCAACCTCGAATAGCTTAGAAACTGCCTCATACTTATATCTACTCAAGTAACAAGCAATTGTGACCCACTTGGAGGCTCATAAGCTTAAAGAAACTACTTTTATGAAGTTAAATTGGATCAATGGCTCAGTGAACATTAGCATGAACACGTTTCAACTCCTTAAATAGAATTTTTTATACCTAATCCCTTTTCATTCATATGAGATTTAGAAAAGGTAACATTTCGATAATGAAGATTCACGGAAAATAACAAAGTCATATGCAGAAGGTACCTAAAATTGCTGAGAGTTAGGAGCTGGGTTATCTCCTTGTATAGTTCCTCGTTAAATGTGGAGAATACTTTCAAATCATTCACCAATATTTCAACTGCTTTTGCCTTGTCTTGCCTGAAGCATCACATTCGTCATAAGGAAAAAGACAGAAATCGTGAATTTCCACAGATGATGAAAAAATGATGCTAAGACAGTAGACTTGATTTACCCATCAAGTGCTTCAAGGTACTTCTGCTTCCTGATCTCAAAAAAAATCTTCATGGAGTAACGATTATCGTCAACTTTGGTAAATCCAGTCAAGTACTTCTCCACTTCTTCCCACTCTCCAGCCTGAACTCTCTCCTCAAAGTACTTCATGTTAAAGTAAAACCCTGATTCTTTCTCCAACCTACCAGGTAATACCTTAATAAATTACTTTCCAAGGCTCTTGAACTAATTTGGTAATTAGTACGGGAGAAAATGCGGGAATAAGTGTTGTTCTCGAGTATTTTAAGCTTACACAAACCCACTCTCTAGCAAAAATTAGTTGGCAAAGTCTTGCAAATAGAATAGCCAACAATAATCTCCCACCTCAATAGCCACAGCAGTTAAAAGCTATCCAAATTTTCACTTCAGCTTTCATTTGGACAATTATTCGAAGTACATAGAAGCAAATACACTCGCAGTAGCCAAAGTATTAGACTTTCAAAGACAACCTTCCTCATCTTCATGTCTTTTTGAATGTGAAAACGTCAACAAGTACCCTAAGCCCCAAGGCACTCTTAAAAACTAATTAATGTTTTTAATAATTGGTAAAAGGTGTTTTTTTTTTTTTTTTTTTTTTGAGGGGGGGTTGGACCCTTATTAAGTCCTCCACAAGTGCAACATATATTTTACACATTTACCATTGGATTATTAACACGTGAAAGAATCAAGCGACAAAGCTAAATCTAAACACGCATAACACTAATCTAAAGATGAATCTGTACTGACTGTGCACCCAATAATACTATTTTTTTTCTTTTTTCTTCTTTCTTTTTTGCAATGTGTGAATTAATAATTATTGCTCATTTTCAACATATTAAAATTTCTATATCATGTCACGCATCGGAAATGTCCCAAACCCATTTGCAAAATTCTTTTAGGAACCTCCTGTGAAGAAATCAAGGTTTGGGTAAAATGAAAGGAAAGAGAAATTAGCACATGACGAGCAATCCTAACTCCATCCCCTCGCGCACCATAATTGAATTAGCTTTCATGTCGCAATCCAAGAAAACTGGAAGAGCCATGAAGCACTGGATGCAAATATTATCCCTGCTTCCGCTGAAAATTCTGAAAATTTCTATGGAAGCTAAACACTTCAGGAAAAATCACAACCCAGAAAACTCGTAATGAGTAACTTCACCTCTCTTCTTCCCAATTAAAGAAGCCAGCAAGAACCGAAATCAAACTTCAGTACCTCAGTTTCGTATTCAGAGGAAAAAGAAAAACAATTCCCCCGGCCATCCTCTTTTTTTTTTTTCTTTCTTTCTTCTCCTTTGTTTAAGCTGCACTCGTAAGTTCTAATTGATGCGCCTCAAGAATGCATCGCCTCACGTTTATACCCCTTTCCCAATGCGTACAATCTCATTACTTCGCCATTTTCAATACACAAAATCTCCGTATCCGGTCATGCATGACAACCGTCCTGAACGCACCATCACCCTTAAAGCCTCTCGCCATATTCCCGGAAAAAAAATACATAGCAAGGAGTCGGACAAAACAATTCAGCAAGCTACAGAAAACAGAGAAACGTCGACCCTTCATCCCCACTCGGTCCGCCCACAAGATTGCCGCTTTCCCGCCTCCCATCTCCCTTATTTCCAAATATACACACATACAAAAAATCCACGCACTCGCAGCAGCCCAACCCATCTCACGAAAACGAAACACGACGAGCCCCCGGACCGGAAAAATAAAAATAAAAACGAACACCGACAAATACAGAGCGTACTTGTGCACGGACTCCTTGAACTTCTCTTCCTCGAGGAATTGAAGTATGAGGAACACCAATTCCCTGCTCAGCGACGACATGCTTCCCACCACGCACCAAAAAAAGGAAAAACGACGAAATCCGAATCGGCCGGGTCCCCGGCGAGCCCGGCTGCCGAGACCGGAGCTTCAAGGGGAGGAATTCGACGGTCGAGGAGCGGATTCGGAGCTTCCCTCCGATCGAGCACCGCTCGAACTCCGAGGAATCTCTAGGGTTTTGAGAGAGAGAGAGAGAGAGAGAGAGAAGCTCGGTCTCGCTATCTTCGATGCGTGTTTGTACAGAGGCGCAAGAGGGATGGGGTGGTGGTCTTTCCTTTTCTACTGATCCAGATTTTCAGTGATAAGCCACTGCGCTTATCAGATACGCCGTCGCGGTTATCGATAACTCGATACGCTTATCGGGGAGCGGTGGTGATAAGTGGGGAGGGGGTCGGGAGTGGTTGCGGATCCGAAACCATACATTCAAATCGGGTGGATATTCGCCACACACGTCCAGTCGCTGCCTTCAATTCATCTCGTGCTCGCTCGCTCGCGCCCTTTGCCTTCGCGTTCTGTCGCTTTCCGAAACGCATCTCGTATATCGCGAGAAGAAGGGAGGAAAAAGGGAACGGGGGAGGAGATTTCGGTTCGGCTTTTTTTAGCTCTTGCTCGTACTTAAAGTTCTGGCTCATGATGTGATGTTCTGACCTTAAGTTCTTTTTTGTGCTCGCCAACCGGCGATGACATTCACAGGCAAAAGCGCACTAATGCATTAATACTCCATATAAATTATAAAAATACAGGAACGGAAATTTTAAAACCCGTCACGAATATGTGATCAAATCTTAAAATTTTCAAAAAAATATAATTGCGATTACGAAAGTGTAATTAAGTTCTAAAATTTTAAAAAAAATAATTGATTTAATCAAGTTATTTTTGAATGTATTTTTTGAAAGTTTTAGATTTCGATTATACGTTTATAAAAAATTATAGAATTTGATTGTATTTTGAAAATTTTAGTACTTGATTATACTTTTGAAAAATCATAGGACTCAATTGCATTTTCATAATAAATTTTAGAATTCGATAGTAATTTTTTCAAAGTTTTAATATTTGATTATACTTTTTAAATGTTATGAGACTCGATTGCATTTTTATGATAAATTTAGAACTTCTAATATATTTTTTATTATTAAAAGATCCACTAAAAGTTTCATACAATACCAATTGTTTTTATTTTAACAACAAAAACCCTATATTCTTTCGGACCAACCTTGACGTTCATGGCTGCCATGGCCAAATCTGGTTGGTGATCGAGCAAGGGGACAATGAACAATGCCAGAGGTCTAAGTAGTAGCGTGCGGTGATAGATGAGCACCAAAGGACATTTAGCTAGGACAAAAAATTGACTTACAATTAAAAATGTGATTATTTGTTTTAATATACTACTTAGAGTGTTGTCTTCAATCGTGTCGTGTTCAAATTTTCAACTTGCAATTTTTTTTTTACCCATGTCATCCTGTATTATGTAAATAAATGATGTCCAATATCATATTTTTGAATTTTTCTCCATAATATTTCCTTTATGTTTTCTTAGTGATTTGTTTTAAGATAATGAATAATTAGGAATACATTTTTTTTAAAAGCTCGCTTGTATCACTTACAAAAATGAATTTATGAAAAAGTCTTCATTATTCATGAAAATATTTAGATATATATTGTTGTTGATGATAAAAATATTTTATTGATTATTTATTTTATTATTTTTAATTCGTGTATTGTTTTCAAGCCCCCAATCTTGACCCGTCCCGTCCTAACAAATCTCTTTCATACGTGGTGAAGTGATGGATTGCGGGCGAGATGGAAGTTAGATTGGGGGTCGCGCGTCATGTCCACGCGCTTGATCTGGATGGGAAGCGAAGATGGGGACGTGACATTCCACTATGTTGTCCTTTTCCTTAGCAGGTGCCATCCCCTTTGCCCACGCGCGGGCGCAGCGCTTGCCCTCCCTCCTCCCACTTTCCGTTGAATGCGTCGAAATCGATTCGTCACTTGATTATCGCGTGATTAATAATTGCTTTTGGCTTTAATAGAACTTGTGAATAAATCAGTGTTATAACTTCTTTTCCCCATTGACTTGTTTCTATCTGTCCGGTTTTGTTTTTACCCGTTTATAGATAAATTCAATTGATGATTACTTGAAAAATCGGCTAAATTGCAGTCAAATTGTATTGATTCAAAGAGGTTGAAATTTCGTACAGTCAATAATTGAAAAGCGAATTTTAGTGGCCTAATTACATAGATCGCAGTGGAGTTTACACATGTCGATTGAACCAAATCAATTCTTATCATGTAGAAAGCACGTACTAGGAAACATGATAATCTTATCCTTCTTCTTTTTTTTTTTTCTTTTTTTATAAGTGGCTGCACGATAATCTTGAGGACGAGGAATTCCATTTTACTTCTTAGTAGTAAATTTGAGTTTTTCACTAAAATGAAAGATCTAGTCGGAACTTTAGAAATTACGGTTGTCGTGGCTTTAAATGACAAAATATGTCAATATCCAAACAAACGAAAAGTATGTCAATATTTACTTGCTTTCAATATGTTGGTGATTTTAGTATTAAATAAAGTCAAATCTCGAACAGTAATAGTCGGATCTAATTGAAGTGACTTTTTACTTTCACCTTTCTTAAAAAAACTCGCAATTCACTATAAGTTGACCTTTTACTTGATTTGAAATGTACGGTATAATATCTCAAAAATATCTTACATTACTTTTGGCACTTGGAATTTTAAGATTGCTTTTGGTTTCAACATTCAAATGTCCCAAAATAGTGGCACGCATTTATGCCAACGAGACAATTTTGGCTTCTATTACCTTGGTCATTTTCAAGCGTCAGTAAATTACCAAAGAATTAATAGGTATGACATGCGATTCCCATATTGTTTTTGTAGATGTCATTGCTAATTATAATTAAGATAACATTGTGTGCTTATTGTGAATTTTGCCTGTAAAACTTAAGGATGACAATTGGAATTTATGCCAAGGTTGTTCCCATAAGCATATATTCGCGCATTTTATGAAGATTTATTTGTGATAAACTTATAATGCTTTTGGTAACATTTCTATTTTAAGGAATAATTTCTCTTCAGAAATAGTTTTTTTCTATTTCTATTCACTAAATGAGTTTCTAAGTAGAAGAACACATTTGATAATTGCATAAAATTTCTATTCTCATAATAGAAAAATGATAAAAATGCGTCTTGTACAATCCTAAAAATTTATATTCCTAGTTTTTTATTTAATTATAAAGAGACTTACCGTTTCATGTTTGGATAAAATTGGATTTTTGTAATGATTTAATTTATCAAGATATTCTAAAATGACATAAGAAAATCCAATATAATAGTTAATCGATGATGAATGGCTGGAAATGACAATAAAGAGTCCAATTGATTTATATCTCATGATATGAAAAGGTTTTTTTTTTTTGTCAAAAGAATACTTGTTATTTATCTCATAAAGATGGGCACAGCCAGCAAAGCCCAAAGCAGGGGCATCATTACAAAGGAGAGCCCAAAGGGCTTGGCGGAGAAAAAAGCCAATTATCTGGAAGTTCTCTCGTTCTATTAATAGTAAATCTTTGGTTATTATAGTGAATAGGGGTATAGATCTTTTGAGAAGAAGAGCAAACATTGTTTAGGCTCACAAAGCTTTCGCGACCTTGGTCTCTAAAAGAAAACAACATTCAAAAATCCATATAGTAAAACCCTAAAAACATATTCGATTAGGAATACAATTTTAATCAAAATATTTTCACATTTTTTATGCTAAACTAATTCTAAATTATATTTAATATTAAAATCCATAAAAATTGATCAAAATTTAATTTCTAAATTTTCCTACATTTTTTAAATTTTGATTTTTTATTCATTATTCATTTTATTTATTTTTTACTCAAAAGATGGGGACTTAGATCAGGTCAGGAGGCTAGATCTTGTGTCGATTGCATAAAGATGAGCATTAGGTTATGTTGAGCTTGTTTTTCTAAAATGACCTTATTTCACAGAAGTAAATATTTTCTACTTCTTATTTATGTTCTAAATCTATTCCTTGGCTGATCGATTTGTTCATGAAAATAGAAAAAAATTAGCTAGTATTACCTAACGAATTTATATTCTTTTTATATTTTGGAGAAACAAAAAGAAAAGATAAAGAACGTAATAGAGCCTTATCTCACGAACTGTACACGT
Organism: Eucalyptus cloeziana; assembly: GCA_014182715.1. Lineage (NCBI taxonomy): Eukaryota > Viridiplantae > Streptophyta > Magnoliopsida > Myrtales > Myrtaceae > Eucalyptus > Eucalyptus cloeziana. The sequence goes on from CM024640.1 coordinate 29,960,989, forward strand.
CATTTTGAAACTTTTTTAGAGTTTGAGCCAAGCCCCTACGCAGAACGTGTGCTTTTTGGGCTTTTTGCCCATTTAAATTCTCACAGAGAAATAGTGAAAAGCAAGAGTAGGATCCTCCATATTCTAGAGTTGGCATTATTGGTGGGGACGTGAGGAGATTCCAGACTCTAGAAAGCTATTTTTCAGCCCTCATAAAATGCACGCAGACCATCTTGAATCTAAGCAATATGCATAAATAAAAAATTTAGACATAATCAGTCCCTAGAATTTGCTCGATGTTTCGTTGGTCTCCAAATATTCGAATTTCTTGAGCTGCAAATTATCCAAACATAAAAAGGCTTAATACCTTAAATAACCCTTAACTTTAATTATAATTCCAATTCTACCATAATTTTTTTTTCTCTTAAAAAATCCTTGGGTTTTGGTCCTGTCCTAATTTTACTATAAATTTTTTTTTTGTCTCGTTAAAAATAACCAACTTAAGATACAGACCAATTCTACCCTTTCATAAAAAATCACCAATATTTTCTCTAGTCTCATATCTGCCATTATTAACACTTTGTCCACAATTGCCCTTGGTGACGTGGCATTTTCATGTTTTTGCTCTAATTTGTCCCTAAATTTCATGTAAATAAAATAACCTTTGGAGATGAATTTCCACATCAGCCCAAACAACATATTCTTAGATTTGAAATTTGGTTAAAACCAAAACAATTACAATTGACCTCCTTTAATTGCTCTTACTTTTAAAGGAGCATTCCCTTCATCTTGCTTGGGGATCTTCAATTTTGCACTTGGTATTTAATCTCTCATGCTTGGGAGTCTTCCATCTCTCGTGGTTAGAGAGCTTCTGCTTGGGATGCACGAATAAAGCATAGACTGGTATTTTTTTAAGACAAAAAAAATTTAAGATAAAATTGAGACTGAATCTAAAATTGGAGTTTCTTTTTAGGGTAGTAGATTCAAAGGGCGAATACCATAAAAATCCAAAACTATTATATATTTGACAAATTTACTAAAAATTAAATTTTTAATCATGAAAAACCTCAAACTAGTTCACACGTGACAAATTTACCAAAAATTAATTTTTTTATTACGAAAAATCCCAAATTGGTACATCCATGATAAATTTATTTCAAAATTAATTTTTTGACCATAAAAAACTACAAACTGATACATTTGTGATAAATATATCCTCTATTAAATTAAATTAATACAATGAAAAATCACAAAAATGGTATACTTGTGACAAGCGGAGGGTAAAATTCTAAATTAGTACACCCGTTAATTATCATATATCATTTAACTCATCAATTTGATAGTAAAATTAACGAAAACTAGCAAATGGTAAATTGTCATAAGTATATTTATTTGATTTTTTTGGTCAAAAAATTAGTATAGGGTATATTTATTAATTCTGATGGTTAAAAAATTAATTTATAATAAATTTATTATTTATGTATAAATTTATAATTTTTTATGATATTAATTTTAAATCAGATAAAACAAAAGACCTTTAACCATTTTGATAATAAGATTTTCATTTTAAAGGCTGAGCTTCAGAGAACCATTTGATTCTGATCCAAAAATCTTGTGATCTCCGAACAAAGCTGTCAGAACCTGTCTTAACTTCCTCTTTCCATTTCCGTTTTTCGTTTTTTTTTTTAATCTTTTTCTCGATAAACCAAAAAAGCGACACGAAAGTCAGTGAGTGCCCCACTCGCCCCCATCCCCACCATTCATTGCACGTTGCACTTTCTTCACACCACTTCTCGACCCTGGGGCCCAGGAGGCGCCACGTGGAGAGAGACACGTGCCGGGATCGCCACGCGCCGCACGCGCTCTCCCCGCCCCGCCGCGTGAGCCGCATCCCGGGACGGAGAAAAGCAGAGCTCGTGTCAGTGGGCGCACGTTATGCGCCACACTTCCGACAGCGACAGGAGGAGAAAAAGTCCCGTCCCGTAACATCTCGGCGATAAATCGGGGAGCGGTCGCGGTACTCGCGAGCGAAAGGCGAGATATTCGCGGGTGGATATTCGGTTTTTTCTTCTATCCTTTTTTTAACTCGCGGGTCGGCCGTGGAATGGAGAGACGTTGCCGTGTCGACTACACACGAGAAGACAACGTTGTTTATATACAAATAAATGATTTATTTATTTATAAAAAATTATTTTGGTTTTTAGTAGGAAACTTCTGGTGGGAATTTATATCGTCGCACGCGAGGGGTGTCCCAATCTTGACCTCTCGTTTCTCGTGCCTCAATTTTGATTTTTTTTTTTTTTCAAAGAAAAGAATTCGGTCGTAGAGTGACTTCGGAGCACCTCTCAAGTAGCCAATTAAAAAAAAATATTAATATTATAAAAAATCCCAAATCGTATATTTTGATAAATCTATCTCAAATTAATTTTTTGATTTTAGTATACCTATGAAAAATTACCCTCTATTAGTTTTTATGAATTTTTTTTTTCAAATTACTGAATTGAATAACACATTACAGTTCACGGGAATATCGATTTGTAGTTTTACCTCTTGTTTATCACATATTTACTAATTTTTTATTTTTCATTATTAATCAAATTTAATATAAACTAATGAGAAGTAAATATGTTACACATATGATTTTTCGTGATATTAACCCTTAAAAAAACTTAATACATATTAATTTTTCTGTGTTACAAGTATTTAATATTTGAAAATTGAACTCAAGAAGTCTCACAAAATCTCTCGTTTACAAGATTAAAGAATAGTCAATGAGGTCTCAAGGGCACTGATTAATAATACTAAATTAATAATTGCGTAATATCAACTCGTTTTGAAAATTGGGAAGGAACAAATTCCAAAAGGAAAAAGAGACAATAGAAGCCATTTAGAGTAAGTTTGAATTCTCGATACATTACCTTTAATGTGTCATGCATAAACAACATTTTAGTGATCGAAATATTCCATATTAAATATGTTTGATATGACACAAATGTTAATGTATCCAAAGTGCAATTAACCATTCTTAACAAGTGGTACGCTTTCCTAAAAGGATTGCAAGAAATGCTCAAATTCTTTGACCCGTTTGGCCAGCAATAAAAATATTGTCACCAAGTATGTTTGGACGTTGCTTAAGCAATTGGATCGTATTTGAGTCAACTTTCACACACCTTATCTAATCACCTTCATGGGCAATCTTAAGGTCGTACTTCCTCACATTGATGTGTGGAATATTCGGAATTTTGCTCTTGAAAGCTCTTTTAAGAAGACTTTTAAACCCCATGGAGGACCAATTTCTCATTGGCAACACCTCATTAAGGATAACAAAGGCCGACTCTGCATTGGTTAAAAAAAAAAAAATAGACATTAGTCAAGACAATTAGCACTGTATATAAAGCAGAGTCAAATAATTGCTCTAGATTTCCATGAAAGTCCATGAATCACGAATGCTAAAAAATATTATGACAACTTATTTTTAACTAAATTACAATTTTGCAGGAGAAATTGGTAAAGATAATTATTGTATAATCCGTTAAATCTTTCGCATCATAAAATTAAAATTAAATCTTTTTAAATTTACAATTATTTCAATTCATTTTCTAAAACAATTCAAACCCGTGAACATATTTTTCTTTTCTTTCACGCATGTTTTTGCCCAAGAACGATACCTGCACCACATATGGAAAATAAACGGTTCTTTCAAAGCACTTGTAATTAGCCCAGACAACGTCCAAACACTCTTCAACATTTTAATATATTTTGACTTTTAAGCCATATTAAAAAGATGTTTTTTGTAATTTTTACAACAAGTTTATAGGCTCTATTCCAACATTTAAGTTTTCATTTCCATACTTTTAACCTCATGTGATTGGTCTGGCTAAAAAGAATAAATATTGGCATATGTATTAGGAGCACGACATACTAAATGTTATAGGATCAAGTTTATACTATTCATGATTTTGATAAAGTACCGCATAGGTCCGGCTTTACTTCCTTAGGGTGCATTTTTTTTTTTTTTTGTCATAGTAAAAGTAAATATGTAAAGATTAATTTTTACATTTTCAAGAAAAGCATGAAAAGTAGTTAAATAGAACTTTTGGGACGTTGATCGCTTTTTTCTTATAGTTCTCCTAGGACCATCCGCCAAGCATTAGGTATGTGCACTTCGATGATTACCTATGAGTGTGGATTAGGAACTATCGTTTACCGTTGGCTTGTCGATTGCTAAATGACACTAGGCACCCGAATTTTGTTTTGGGGTTGGCGACGTTGGTAATAGTATATAAAAAAAAAGAGGGACTAGAGAGAAGTAATTTTTCTTAGAGACGGGGCTTGAGAAGAAGGAGAAATAGATTTTCACCATCCATAAAATTGCAGTTGTTTCTTCAATAATGCAAGTTCAATTTGAGTTTTATTTACAAGTATTCTCTTCAATTTGAGTTTTATTTACGAGTATTCTCGAAAGGATTGTTTGCTGTCGAATGAAGTGCTTGGAGGGCACACAAAACGGTGACGTTGCCGTCCAACCCGAAAGAATCACTCTCTCAATGTCCTCAGCATTTTGATTTACAATATTGTATTTGAGTTCTACCATGACTTAAATGGGCCATCCGGCCCAATGGGCAAACAACCAATGGGCCTTATTTCTCTTTAGCTGATTCTCTAGCCCATTGAGAAGCCCATAAAGGACGGACTCTGGCAGATAATCCTACTGAAAGTATGTTGACGTTTAGGGGCAACGTATGTTAGAACCTATACGAAAGAATCGGAAGAGCTTTTACTTAATTATTTCTGTTTAATGTGCAATAAAAAATTATGAGTTTCCATTTTTGCAATTAAATTTCAAAGGGTTATTATTTGGTGCAATTTAATCCTTCGGGGAAAGCGGCCAAATTTGTTGACATGGTATAGGAGAGTCGGGCGTGGCTTTTCTTAAATATCTTTTAGTAGCATAGGCAGTGCTGGCGTGGCATCTACACAGCGTCACATCAGAAAAAGAAAAATATAAAAATAGAAAAGCCAAAAAAAATTGGGAGGAGAACAAAACAAAAGGCCAAACTTTTTTGAAAAAAGAGAAAAGAAAGAAGGGAAAACAACAGAGAGAGAGAGAGAGAGAGAGAGAGAGAGAGAGACCGTTGAGGGTTGGGAATAGTGTGGCCCAGCCCCTCATGTCTCTAGCGAGGATCATTGACTCTTGTACTTAGAAGCTCTCTTGTGATGCTAGTGGGGGAGCCACCAGGCCCACCACATCGTGAGGGCTTGCACATCATTGTTTGCTTGCCATGAGGGTTAGTCAGGCCTCGTCTGTGGTCGATAAGGATGACCCTAGCTAGTAATGTAGGTGTGGTCAACAGCCTCCAAACCCTTAAGCACAAGACTCACCTAGGGACGGAATTAATTCACTAGAGTTATTTAACGATGAAAGAGCAAACTTAAATATATGGATCTAGCATAAAATATAGATTTGACTATTTTCATAAGACATTAGACAATTCTATGATTGGCTCACCACTCGAATTTTTGCTTGTCCTATGGAATTCAAAATTGGTCTATATAAAATGGGTGAACTCGACGGGTTTTTCCTAGCGATGCCACAAACAACATAATTGGGAGTCTATGACTCGTTCAACAAAGTATCCTAAAACATGTTCTCTAATTGAGTTATCAGGTCCTCTCCCAACCACCTCTCTCCATCCCTTTCTTAACCTTTCTTCGTCTCTTCTATTTCTAGAGGGGAGGGATTGGACCTATATATCTCTCCCCTCCTAGTTGTTTTTCCTTTTTATTTCTTATTGTTTCTTTTCTTACTATCCCAATTTAGTTTTAGATCTGGGAGCTTTGCTCTCCAATCTAATTTTAGATTTTAAGTTTTAATGAATGAGTATTCCACCTCCAGTTTCAATGGTATTTGTAATAGCTTCGGTGTCAAACTTGTATTCCTTCAACGTATTTTAGTTAAAAGCTTTGACGCTTCACCTTAGGTACAGGGCTCACTCTCACAAATGTTAAATATGAGTTTCTTCAACATGTTTATATTGTCTTCGTACGATGATGGTGTTGGAGACATCAAACTTAGTTTTACACCATCGAAAAGCAAAGTTGCAACTACAATGCTTAGATGATTCTGTATGATTTGGAAGTCAATTGACGATCCTTTCGCTTTGATGCAATCACAGTTCTGTTCTTGAAGCATGAGGCTATGATTATCACTACTAACCACACTCTAATGATGTGCCTTAATTTATGGTTTTTGGTTTATTTTGGAATTGATCGGAATTTGACCGAAATAACTATATTGGAATTTTGCACAAAAAATTGGGATTGAATTGGCTATGTACAATAGATTTAAAGCTAATTAGGCAATTTTCATGAATCACAAATACAATGTAAATTATGAAAGATGCATATTATCCCTACTATATCTATTATCTAATGACATCTCTAACAATTAATATATCATTTAGGGCTACCGGCGTGAACCGGCCATTTTTATGAGAAATGGTGATGCTTTGACCAAACATAATGTAATATGCTCGATCGTGCCTATAAGGAGGCAAGGAGAGAAGGAGTCAACCGTTTTGATCTAACGAAAACAAGAGTTGGATGATTCTTTGATCGTCTCAATCGGTGGGAATGAGGAGTTTTAAGGTATTTCCTTTTTTTTTTCTTTCTCAAAAAAATTTTTTTCATTCATTATTAAAATAATCATGAAAATTTAAACTTAAATATTTTTTAACCATTGGTGGTGCCAACATCGGGTAGACATGACATCATGTAAAAAAAAATTAAAAAGTCCAAAAAATTGAGAGGAAAAAAAGGCTAAAATTTTGGAAAAAGAAAAAGAAAAAGAACATCTTTGATGAGGGTCACAGGCTCTCCATCCCGTCCACATCTTGGCGAGAGGCACTCCCACTGGGTGGCCAGGTATGGACTCACCATCACTTGCTTGCGATGAGGTCTAGTCAGGCCCTACCTGTGGTGACCCTTCCGGACGATGTCGTTGTGGTTGGCCGCCTCCCAATCCTTAAGTATAAGACTGATGGATGGTGCTCTCTCTTTGACTTTTTAGGTTTTCGTCCCAATATTTTTTTTATCTTTCCATTTTCCTTTATTTTTTTTTGAATTTTTGACCTTTTTTATGTGGCATCATCACATATCCGAAAAGAAAATAAAGAAAATGTCATCTAGGATCCCAATATGCCATGTCAATAGAATTGCCCGTGAGCTTGTCGAAAGGACTAATTGTGCTAAAGATAAAACACTGAAGACTTGATTATACATTAGACCAAGTGTCTAAAACGTACTTTTTTTTTTTTTGCTTCGTTTACACGAGAAGAATTTAAATATGCCTTCTCATAAATTTTGATTCAAGGGAGGGAATTAGTTCACTAGGGTTGTTTAACAATAAAAGAGCAGACTTACATAATTGTAGATGATGTATAAGTTTGACTTTCTGCACACCACACCAAACATTTTCACGATTGGGTCATTACTCGAAGTTTGGCTCGCCCTCTTATACTTAATGCAGCTGGCAATTAAGATAATATTCGGGATATAATAAAATTTATTATATCCTGTATTTGGTGTCTACTCAAGACAAGATAAAGTTGAATATAAGAATGATATAGGCCGGTTAAAATTATCCTATGGGAGATGTGGGATAAAGATGGATAGGATTTCTAATATGCATAATAGAAAAGTTATTTTCTCGAATAATAAACTTATTAAATTAACGAATTCGAAATTATGTTTCAATATAAATAATATATGAATTCCAATATAAGAAATTCAAAAAAAATAAAAATTTATTTTTTTAATTTAATCATATTTTGTTTTTATTTATTCAACTTTAATTCTATCTCATAATATTAATTCAATATATAAATATAAATATTATATTTATATATTACATATTTTAGGTATGTTAGTATAGTTTATGTTGGAAGTTTGTTTGTTAAAACAAATCAAGTGCAATTTCCTTGTCCCACATAGGAGAAATGGGAGGAAATATGCTAATTTATAAGTGTAAGGTATCCTCTAAAGGAATGGTTGGGGTGGGCTAGACCCCACCATACCCACGCGTGCGGTGTGCGCGAATAATTGCTAGATTTTGGCGCACTTAGCACGCTTGCGATTTAATTAGCACTAATCCCTTGTTATTTTATTTTTATTTATTTCGTATGGTTATCTTATTAACTTTAATCAATTCAAAGGTTGTTTTTGTTTATTGAGAATTTTCGGAAATTAATTAATTAATAAATAATAATTTCGAAAATTTATTTATTAAATAATAATCATTATTTTTTATTCTGAATTTTTGTTTGTGTCTTTTCAAGACAACCTTTGAAAAAGATATCCATTCAGTTTGTAACCTTTCCCGAAGGGTTGCATTTGTTCGGTTTTAACTTCTTACGAATGGACAAATTTGTTCATTTGAGCAATTTTTCGAAAGAATGTGTTTGTTCATTTCGCAACTTTTCACGAAGAATTGTCTTCGTTTTTTAAGACTATTTTATATATATTTGTCAGATTGAGGAAGAATGAGTGTAATCATTTTTCATCTTTTGAGTATTCTTTCTAAAAACTACACCCATCTTTTCAATTATTTCCTAGAGAGATTTTTGGAGAAATACTAGAATTGCTATCTAGTATTCTCATTTTGAGACTTTGTTGTATCCTGAGGATATTTGCCGGTGACCATTAGCAACTTTGTGGGGCAAATAAATTCTTAAAGAAAGTGATATCACGCCTCAAAGTCCGAATCGAGTACTTTAAAGATTCGTCTTCATTGTTCTACCCTATTCGAAGTAGTATTTTCCCAACAGTTTACTATCTAATAAAATTTTATTATAGATTGATGGAAGGGGAACAAATAAAAATAAAAAGAAAATAGTTAAAAAAGAGGAAAAATAAAATAAAAAATAAAGTTAGGCATTAGTGTCGAGAGAGATTTTTATTATCTCTGTTTGTGAACTTTTAGGTTCATTTACATTTATAAAAAAAATGTACATAATACGATGCAAATATATCCGATTTTATTATTGCAATTTACAAAACAATTAGATAGGATGTCGAAAAATTTCTGAATTATATATAATATTTTATCAAATCCTATCTCTATTAAAAATCTAGATGACCAAATATATTTATGTTGATCATGCTTGAGTTAAAAAATAAGATGACTTTTCTTGTTAAGGGAAACTCCCAACAAGCTTTCTCGGTTTGGAAATTTATAACCTCGTTCAATTAAGTCCATTGAATTCCCATCGCCCCACCAATTTTGTCACGCCCCGATCTTCAGGCACGCGTCCATCCCTCACCTTGGTTGATTTTCAAATGCGATATCTTAGGACTACATATCGTCGACCCTTTTCTTTTTATTGCGCAAGCGGAAGCATATAATAAATCCCCAAACAATAAAACATTGGGATAGAACGGTAGGATTAAATTTCAAACCTTCACTCTTATATACATTGCAAAACAGTGCACATATATATACAAAGTGAACTATTAAGTCCAATTCACAATAAGCCAATTAAAAACACAAGGTCTACAAACAGAATCGAGGTTCTACAAGTTACGGGTCCCCATCCTCCTCTTCATCATTCTCCACACTCCAATTAGAGCCTTCAACAGACTGCACTGGACTTCGAGACCTTCAACATCCGAGTCTGCTACATCTAGGGACCTGAAATGGTTATTCAATAACCAATGAGACCACGTCTTAGCAAGTTCTACCCCCTAAGACCCGATTAGTAAGCCAATACACTATGGGCTGCCTAAACACGCACAGGTCAAAGGACTTACCTTGGCCTCAGATTCCACCTACAAATTAATACAATTTATAATAGACATCCAACTACTCATAACAAATCGAATTAGTTGATTACATGTCACAGAAGACACGCGTGCATTCTCTAAGCGCACTAGTTCACCAAAGTGATGCATCAAATCACCGAGCCCACGTGTCTCTCCCAAGATGCCTCACTTAATTCCCTAGGCCCACGTGCATTCTCTAAGCGCACTAGTTCACCAAAGTGATGCATCAATTCACCGAGCCCACGCGCCTTTTACGACGCTTGGGGCCACGTGCATTCTCTAAGGCACTGTTTACCAAAGTGACGCATCAATTCATCGAACCCATGTGCCCTTTTAGATGCCACACTGATTCACCACTTCACCATCGATACTGACAATCGGTACCCAATCATTCCCCAATCACATAATTGAAATCAACCAATTAGGAACATGTCCTAAAATTCACAATTTAAATATATTCCATATAAATTGAAGCTCAATTAAATAAATGGACTGCACCACGACAATCAGCATGAAATTCCGATCACCGGCCATCACAGTTGAATTTCCGGAAAAAATAATTAATTAAATAATTAATTTCGAAAATTAAATAAATAATTATTAAAAATCCAATTAAGGCCTATAATGCTTGATTGGAGTCCGAGACGAGCCCAGAAAATTATCGAGACTCGTTCAATAAATAACATGGCATGCCTACTTGTTAATGTCTATTTCTAATCACCTAACAAGCATCATTAAGTCTCTAATTTAATTTATCTAAATTAATCTAATCACCTAATTGCAATTAATTGAATCTAATCAACCCTAAGTATAATTAGCAGGCTAAGAAAGCATTAGTGAGTAAAACTCACTTGGCAAAAGCGGAGACCGAATCACCGCGACGGCGGCCGAAAACCGAACTTTTGGTTGCATTGATGGACACTCGAGTTGGGCCTACTAGCCTTACAAGCCCACAGCAACAGCTGGGCTTGGGCCGAACTTGGGCCGACTTGCTTCATGGGCCACAAAACTGGGCTGATCTCACTTGAGTTGGACAGAGTTGAACTTGGGCTGAACTGCATCTTGTTTGGGCTTGTTGACCCGGGCTGAGGATGGACCGTTGAGTTGACGGGCTTCAATTGGGCTGCACAGAGCGGGCTGATCTTAGCTGAAATGAGGCCTCCAAATGGTGCGGGCTGAGCTGTTCAACTGATGGGCTCGCTCATTGTGGGCTGTTGAAAATAATGTGAGGTGGGCCTGAAGATGCGGGCCATGGGCGCTGGAATTGGGCTGTACGTTGGGCTGACTTGCGAAGATGTTGGGCTCACGGATGCTGGGTTGAAGACACTCGAACGAAGGGAAGCAGCTTCGGTGGCTGAGCTTTGGCAGAAATTGAAGACGCGTGGAGAGGCGGAGCTTTGGTGAAATCGTGGGTGCGAATGCTGGGAAAGACCGAAGCAATGAAGCTGTTGATACTGAGGGTGGCATGGACTGACGAGCTGGGAGAGAAACTCGGACGTGGCCTGCTGCAGTTGCTTCGTTTGCTACTGGACGAAAGAGGATGGAGCATTCGGTGGAACAAAAATGAAAGAAGGGAGCTGTAGAACCGACGTGAACAAATGGGCTTCGAAGGAAATTGAAAACGCAAGCAAGCAACTGGCTTCAACGTGGAGGAGGATTGGTGGAGTGGAGTCAACAAACCGGTTTGGGGTGCTTCATTGGTTGACCAAGGGGAACAAATGATAGTGGAGGAACGTGAGCTACTGCGGGGACGAAATGAAAGAAAAAGAACGGAACCGCTTGACCAAGGAGAGAGGAAATGGAAGGAAAACGGAGACAGCTGGATTCGGTGGAAAGAAATGAAAGCAAAACCGAAGGAGAAGGGAAAAGGCAAGTCGGTCGGTCGGCTGCGAGGCTTGCTCGAGAAGATGAGGAGGAAGAGAAGTCAAAAACAAAATATCTAAAGCCATCATTAGGATGTCCAATTAGTCTTCAAGCTTATCTACTTGTCCCCCAATTCTTTCTTGCTCTTTTTATCCAAAATTAAATCAAATTGATATCAAATGTTGCACCTCCATGCTTAGGTCCGAATTTCACTAATTTTGGGACTTTAATTTCTTCTCCAATCTCTGAATTTGATGTCCAATTTTTTGTTGTAGAAATAACCCACACAATTTCTACAAATCCCCATCACCAAATGACTCGATAAGGAGGCCAAAAATCCATTCAATTTGGCCCTTTCAATTTTCCACTAATTTCTACGACGTCTGAACGATTTTTCCGTAAAAATCTCGAACTCGATGGAATTTTTCCGAAAGACAATACAACATCCTATAAATGAACCGTGACATGCTCGAACGTCCGATTTCGAAACCGAATTCAATTTCGTGGTTAAAATTGACCGAACGCGATTTTAGTCCGATCCGACCTACCGAGTAGTTTTTAGGGATTTTACCGCGGTTATATCCTTTAATAGCTTCACCCAATAGATCGGTTAACTCATGAGTGATCAGCTCAGAGAAAAAGGACCATCGACGTGTCGACGAGATGCCCATTTCATATATTCGGGACAGGTCGAAAATTCGGGATGTCACAAATTCATATGGTACCCAAATCGTGCTGACCCCCTTTTCCTTATATGCACGTGATTGATTCCTCTGTCTTGTCCTCTTAAAAGCAACGATCAAGAAGATATGCATAAGCTGACTTGGCAAACAATCAAGTCGGAAAGGCCATCAACCATGCCAAACGCCCGGAAAAGGAGGCGAACCAAAAGCCATTACACATCCTATCATTCTTCACGGCTTCTGGTCTTGAAATAGAGAACACAAGCATGATCCGCATGGCAAAATTCTAAGAAATAGATATATTAAGATAGGAGAATAGTGCATAGGGAGATGCAACGACCAAGAAGATATGCATAAGCTGACTTGGCACACAATCAAGTCGAAAAGGCCATCAATCATGCCAAACACATGGAAAAGGAGGCGAACCAAAAGCCATTACACATCCTGTCATTCTTCAGGGCTTTTGGTCTTGAAATAGAGAACACAAGCATGATCCACATGGCAAAATTCTAAAAAATAGATATATTGAGGTAGGAGAATAGTGCACGGGGAGATGAAATCTCTCTCACGAAAAGATTATCCGAAAGACCATAAATTTATTGAATGGCAGTAAATTCTGTTTAAAACTCAGATTACAATAAATTTAACACTTTTTGACCAATTATCCCCCCTCACGACATATTGTGATGTTTGAAAGATTTCTCAATCTCATATAGAATACTTTTAAAAAAAAATACCTTTTCCTTCCCCCTTATCTTTCGCCTCAAGTGGGTCTCCAAAGTTACTTTTCACATCAAAGAACAATATTTTTTAGACAAAATAGACAGAAAAGGCCAGCATTTCTTCCTGCCGCAACTTTGTTTTTTTGGGTCAGACTTTCGACCCCACTCTTTTTTTTTGTCCCAACTCAAAGGTCGAAGATTTGGACTTGAATCGACGGTCAAGATTGATCTCCTTGCTCCCATAATAAAAAATAAATCGACAATTAGAGGACCCAAGACCCATATTTTAACATGTGTAATATTTTTGTTGGGTTTATAATCACGTCCAAATTTTGTTCTCTTTAGAATTCCACTAATTGCATTTTTCTACTTAGCAACGTTTCAAACGTGAAGATAGCTGAAAATGATGTAGCCTCCCCCAGTCATAGATAATAAGAAAGGAATATACCTAATTCCGATATTGACATAGAAGACGGCATTGGGCCAGGGACTGTTTTGGTAGATACATAAAACTACAAGGACTAACATCGCAAAATTGAAAATACTGGGGGGGCCCCAAATAGTCTGCCAACACTTGGCCAAACTACATGGCATAAAGAAAAAGTCCCCTGAAGGTTTTGGGAGTTTCTCGAATGACAAAAACCGATGGACTCGTTGCCCGAACACTGCGTCTCTGCGATTCTCGCCCTCGCATCCCCTGAAGACGCATGCAGGCTCGCTCCGGTGTCGCGCACGTTCCGATCAGCCGCTCAGTCCGACGTCGTCTGGGACGGCTTCTTGCCGCTCAACTGTGACGCGTTGCTCGCGAGGCTGGTGAGGCCCCTCAAGTTCAATTCCAAGAAAGAGCTCTTCCTCAGCTTGTGCCGACCTCAGCTCATTGATTCCGGAAGAAAGGTAAACTTTGGCGGGTTTTCTTTTCTTTGTTATTTTGATGAAGGATTTGAGAATTGGAAGGACTGGTTTTTGGAAATTTGGAAGGACTGCTTTTTGGAAATTTATTTTTGTTAAAAACAGAGCTTCAAGTTGGAGAGATCATCGGGGAAGATATCGTATGTACTGTCTGCAAGAGAGCTTTCCATAGCGTGGAGCGATGTACCCATGTATTGGACCTGGAAATTTGCGCCCGATTCGAGGTTTGTCACTTCACGGATCATCATTTCTCATTGTCTAAACACGAAAGTTTCTAAAAAGAACATCTTTTTCCATGTAGATTTCGGGAAGTGGCGGAGCTCATAACAACAGATCGGCTAGAGATCGAAGGCCAAATGCCCACAGCGATGCTATCCCCAAGCACTCTCTATGAAGCCTATCTCATCATGAAGATCTCTCACCGTGCATATGGGCTGGATGTCATGCCATCACAAGCATCAATCGAGTTGCAAAACCAGGTGGTGTTCACAAGCGCAGCGATTCTGCAGCAAAGCCATCGAGAAAACAGAAACAAGCAAGGACCGGGGGTTGAAGGTGAAGAGCAAGTCCCGATGGAAAGAGAAGACGGGTGGATGGAGGTTGAGCTTGGAGAGTTCTTCAACGGCGGAGGTGGTGGCAATCATCACGAGGTGGCGAAGATGAGCTTCAAGGAGGTGAAGGGATATCAACTGAAGGGAGGGCTTGTTATTGAAGGCATTGAAGTTAGGCCTAAGAGAATTGCGTGAAGTAATCATCGATGGTTGCAAGGATCAGTGGGGTTCTTGTTTATCGTATATTTGGTACCTTTTTTTTTTAAAATTTTTTTTTTCTGGATATTTTATTGTTCATTTCTCATGGTAATTAAATGTCATATAACATGCGACATATATGAATACATATATATCTATTCGTATGCAAATAGCTAAATGTGGACCCTTCTATACGTGAGCTTGGCTGGTCCATCTCTAAAGAGGCCATTGGTTCGATTTAGCCCCTATGAGATGAGCAACTGATAAGGAAAGGAGTCTCTATCAAGCATACTTGTTTCTCTAGTCTAAAAAGATTGGTACACTGTACAAAATCCAAGAGTCGCGATCAAAATTTCATCTTTATCATCTAATTGAAAAAGCCTGTCTCAGCTGAAAAGGTCAAATACAAGAACCAAAAAAAGATGGTGAGGGTCCCCGGCTCTCGTCCATATGCCCTCCCATGATGGTGGTTGGCTTTGAAGACACCACCACTTCTCGCAGCAATGGTTGTTTAGGCCTCACCTATGGTCACATATATTTGTGCATTTTATGAAGATTTATTTGTGATAAACTTATAGTGCGTTTGGTAACATTTCTATTCAAGGGAATAATTTCTCTTCAGGATTATTTTTTTTTTTATTTCTATTCCCTGAATGTGTTTCTAAGTAGAAGAACGCATTCGATAATTATATAAATTTTCAGAATAGAAAAAGAATAAAAATGTGTTTTGTACAACTCTATAAATTTATATTTCTAATTTTTTATTTAATTATAAAGAGACTTACCATTTCATGTTTGGATAAAATTGGATTTTTGTAATGACTTAATTTATCAAGATATTCTAAAATGACCTAAGAAAATCCAATATAATAGTTAATCAATGATGGATGGCTGGAAATGACAATAAAGAGTCCTATTGATTTATATCTCATGATATGAAAAGGTTTTTTTTTTTTTTTTGGTAAAAAAAATACTTGTTATTTATCTCATAAAGCTGGGCGCAGCCAGCAAAGCCCAAAGCAGGGCCATCATTACACAGGAGAGCCCAAAGGGCTTAGGTGGAGAAAAAAGCCAATTATGTGGAAGTTCTCTCATTCTATTAATAGTAAATCTTTGGGCATTATAATGAATAGGCGTATAGATCTTTTGAGAAGAACGGCAAACATTACTTAGGGTCACAAAGCTTTCGCGACCTTGGTCTCTAAAAGAAAATGACATTAAAAAATCCATATATTAAAGCCCTAAAAGCATATTCGATTTTGAATATAATTTTAATCAAAATATTTTCACATTTTTATGCTAAATAATTCTAAATTAGAATTAATATTAAAATCCATAAAATTGATCAAAATTTAATTTCTAATTTTTTTCCTAAATTTTTGAATTTTTGAGTTTTATTCATTTTTCATTTTATTTATTTTTTACTGCAAAAAAATGGGGACTTAGATCAGGTCAGGAGACTAGATCTTGCGTCGATTGCAGAAAGATGAGCATTAGGTTATGTTGAGCTTGTTTTTCTAAAATGACCTTATTTCACAAAAGTAAATATTTTCTATTTCTTGTTTCCATTCCAAATCTATTCCTTGGCTACTGATCTGTTCTGGAAAATAGAAAAAAAAAATAGCTAGTGTTACCTAACGAATTTATATTCTTTTTCTATTTCGGAGAAGAGAAAATATGTTTTTTGTAATTTTTACAACAAGTTTATAGGCTCTATTCCAACATTTAAGTTTTCATTTCCATACTTTTAACCTCATGTGATTGGTCCGGCTAAAAAATATTGTCATAAGTTTAGGAGCACGACATACTAAATGTTATAGGATCAAGTCTATACTATTCATGATTTTGACAAAGTACTGCATAGGTCCGGCTTCACTTCCTTAGGGTGTTTTTTTTTTTTTTTTTTGGTCATAGTAAAAGTAAATATTTAAAGATTAAATTTTACATTTTCAAGAAAAAGCATGAAAAGTAGTTAAATAGAACTTTTGGGATGTTCATTGCTTTTTTCTTGTAGCTCTCCTAGGACCATTTGCCAAGCATTGGGTATGTGCACTTTGATGATTACCTATGAGTGTGGATTAGGAACTATCATTTAGCGCTGGCTTGTTGATTGCTAATTGACACTAGGCACCCGAATTTTGTTTTGGGGTTGGCGATGTTCGTAATGGTATATATATAAAAAAAAGAGGGACTAGGGAGAAGTAATTTTTTTTTAGAGACGAGACTTGAGAAGAAGGAGAAATAGATTTTCACCATCCATAAATTGCAGTTGTTTCGTCAATAATGCAAGTTCAATTTGAGTTTTATTTACGAGTATTCTCGAAAGGCTTGTTTGCTGTCGAATGAAGTGCTTGGAGGGCACACAAAACGGTGACATTGCCGTCCAACCCGAAAGAATCACTTTCTCTATGCCCTCAGCATTTTGATTTACAATATCGTATTTGAGTTCTACCATGACTTAAATGGGCCATCCGGCCCAATGGGAAAACGGCCAATGGGCCTTATTTCTCTTTAGCTGATTCTCTAGCCCATTGAGAAGCCCATAACGGACGGACTCTGGCAAATAATCCTACTGAAAGTATGTTAACGTGACTAATTTAGGGGCAACGTATGTTAGAACCTATACGAAAGAATCGGAAGAGCTTTTACTTAATTATTTTTGTTTAATGTGCAATCAAGAATTATGAGTTTCCATTTATGCAATTAAATTTCAAACGGTTTTAATTTGGTGAAATTTAATCCTTTGGGGAAAGCGGCCAAATTTGTTGACATGGTATAGGAGAGTTGGGCGTGGCTTTTCTTAAATATCTTTTAGTAGCATAGGCAGTGCTGGCGTGGCATCCACACAGCATCACATTTGAAAAAGAAAAAAATAAAAATAGAAGAGCCAAAAAAAATTGGGAGGAAAACAAAACAAAAGGCCAAATTTTTTCCAAAAAAAAAAAGAAAAGAAAGAAGGGAAAACAACAGAGGAGAGAGAGAGAGAGAGAGAGAGAGACTGTTGAGGGCTGGGGACAGTGTGGCATAGCCCCCCATGTCTTTGGCGAGGGTCATTGACTCTTGTACTTAGAAGCTCTCTTGTGATGGTGGCTAGTGGGGGAGCCACCATTGTGTCTTTACTTGCCACGAAGGGTTAGTCAAGCCTGTCTATGGTCAATAAGGATGACCCTAGCTAGTAATGTAGGTGTAGTCAACAGCCCCCAAACCCTTAAGCACAAGACTCACCTAGGGAGGGAATTAATTCACGAGAGTTATTTAATAATTGAAGAGCAAACTTTTTTTTTTTAGTCGATCCTACTTTATTCATATTCTAATTCCATTTCGCTTTGAGACTTTCGCTCTATCTCTCGTAGGCGTGGGCGTGGCGCGAGTCGAAATCCACACCTAAAACTAATTCAACCCCACCCCATCCCAGAAGGTGGGGATTCGAACCTCCCCATCTCCCCCTTCTATGTTAGAAATGTGGCCACTGAGGTTAATTGAAGAGCAAACTTAAATATGTGGATTTGGCACAAAATATAGATTTGACTCTTTTCATAAGACATTAAGCAATTCCATGATTAGCTCACCACTCGAATTTGGCTTGCCCTATGGAGTTCAAAATTGGTCCATATAAAATGGGCGAACTCCGACGAGTTTTTCAAGTGGTGCCACGAACAATAAAATTGAGAGTCTATGACTCGTTTAACAAAGTATCCTAAAACATGTTCTCTAATTGAGTTATCAGGTCCTCTCCCAACCACCTCTCTCCATTCCTCTCTTAACCTTTCTTCGTCTCTTCCATTTTTGGAGGGGAGGGATTTGACCTAGATATCTCTCCCCTCCTAGTTGCTTTTCCATTTTATTTCTTATTGTTTCTTTTCTTACTATCCCAATTTAGTTTTAGATCTAGGAGCTTTGCTCTCCAATCTAATTTTAGATTTTAATTTTTAATGAATAAGTACTCCGCCTCTAGTTTCAATGGTATTTGTAATAGCTTCGGTGTCAAATTTGTATTCGTTCAACGTATTTTAGTTAAAAGCTTCAACACTTCACCTTAGGTACAGGGCTCACTCTCACAAGTGTTAAATTTGAGTTTTTTTAACATGTTTATGTTGTCTTCGTACGATGATAGTGTTAGGCTAAGTAACACGGACACGCGACACGTGACACGACATGCGACACGTCATTTCTTAAAAATAGAAAATTCCGATATGTTGGGACACATTATTATTGAATAAATATTTTTAGTTTTAATTAATTTGATTCAAATTCACAAATAAATAAATAAATAACAAGAACTTATAATGAATTTGCACTAATAATATTAATAAATATTTTCATAGAAAATTTGAAAGATATATTCATAATTAATGCTTAACCATATTTAAGAACATATTTTTAACTTTAACAAAAATTATGGATAAAACTAATGACTAACAAAAAAATATAATCAACTTTATTTAAATAAATCTATGATATTTTATAATCATCAAAATTTATCATTATTTAACATTCAATATTTTTATTTTTTGAAATCATTTTTTAAATCATTTATTTTTATAATAAAAATAACTTTACCACTCAAAAGTTATTCCTTTGAAAAACCTCTCAAAATTATTTTCCTCTCTTTTTTTCCTTCTATACGCTTATCCCCAAAAATCATTTGTCCTCCCCCATTTCTCTCTCTCCAATCCCTCACGCTACCCCCAAAATCCAGGCACCCAATATTTTCTCCAATAGTTTCTCCGCCCTTTAGATTTCTTCTCTACTTTCTCCCCCTCCCCCTAGGACACCACCTACTCCCTGCCCCGCCTCCATCAATCAACCCCCCCAAGCTGTCTTCTTCTCCCTTCACACGCTCTCACGTTCGGGGAGAAGGGGGTTTGTAGAATCAAGGGCGACGATACCTCCGGCTCGACTCCGTCTCCGGCGTGCAAGAGCCTGACCTCGATCAGTCGCGGATGAAGTGGATGAGGAGTACTAGAAGATATCTGAGTAGATCAATGAAACTCGAACATCTTTGAAGCCTCGTTGTTGGCCCTCCATTGCAGCGTCGCAATCGTGGCCCTCTGGATCGCCTGCTCTTCCTCTGGCCCTCCCTCGCCGTCGCGGCGTTGCCTCCACTTCCCGGTCTCACCTCCACCCTCCATTGTCTTCTTCAATGATCCTCTCCCTCGGACACGCGCATCGGAGCGTGTCGAGAAAAGTTGACCACGTGTCGAAAAATCCGACACGCGGTCAACGCGTGTCCGAGCATGTCGAGGTGTCCAACACGCTCCGACACGTGTCGGACACGACACAGAAGCTCCGGCAACGTGTCCGTGCTTCATAGGTGTTAGGGACCTCGAACTTAGTTGCACACCATTGAAAAGCAAAGTTGCAACTATAGTGCTTAGATGATGTTGTATGATTTGGAAGTCGACTGACGATCCTTTCGCTTTAATGTAATCATAGATTTGTTTTTGAAGCATGAGGCTATGATTATCACTACCAACCACACTCTAATGATATGCCTTAATTTTTGGTTTTGGTTTATTTTGAAATTGATCGGAATTTGACCAGAATAATTATATTGGAATTTTGCACAAAAAATTGGGATTGAATTGGCTCCGTACAATAGATTTAAAGCTAATTAGGCAATTTTCCTGAATCCCTACAGTATCAAATGACATCTCTAACGATTAATATATCATTTAGGGTTGCCGGCGTGAACCAGCCATTTTCATGGGAAATGGTGATGCTTTGACCGGACATATTGTAATCTGCTCGATCGTGCCTATAAGGAGGCAAGGAGAGAAGGAGTCAACCGTTTTGATCTAAGGAAAACAAGAGTTGGATGATCCGTTGATCGTCTTAATTGGTGGGAATGTGAGTTTTAGGGCCTCTTTGGTAATCATCCAAATAGGTCTTGATTCTAATTTTTTATTCTCGGGAGTAGTTTTGGAACAGAATCGTGTTTGGTAAAATTTTTGTTCTCGGGAACAAATTTCTATTTTTTTGTTCCTGGAAGTATATTTGGAACAGAATCAAGAATAAATAAAAAAGTTGATTTTTGTTCCTAGGAACAAATCTAAGAATCAAGCCATTTTCTTCTTCTTCTTCTTCCCTTTTCTTCTTCTTCTTCATCTATCGCCATCGCCACAGTTTGCCGTCCGCCGCCGTTGATCACCGGTAATTGGTCCGGCGAGCACGCCGGAGGTAAGCCCAGCCACCGATGAGGCTCGTCCAGCCCTGGCGAGGCCCGCCTGGCCATTGGTGAGGCTGGGTGTGCCTCGCGATCTGGCGAGGCCGAGCCTTGCCGGTAGCCTCGTGGGCCTCGCCTAGCCCCGACGAGGCCGCCTGGCCATTGGTGAGGCTTGATCGATGAGGGCTGGCGACGCTCCGACGAGGTCGCCGGCCCTCGTCTGGTCGGGTCATCGGTCGTCCCAAGGCCGGTGGACTGGCCACCTTGAAGAAGAAGGAGGAGGGGAGGAAGAAAGGAAAAAAAAAAGAAAAAAAGGAAAAAATTAATATAATTATTTAAAAAATAAAACAATGATTTGAAGTATGAATTGAAATTTTGCTATTTATAGAATACATATTTAATTTATTATTTAGTATTTATATTTATAGTTTATACTATAGTTTATTATTTACTATTTAATAAAAATTTGATTAGTTAATATGTTTATTACTTAGTATAAATATAATTAATCAATAGAATTTCTATAATTTGATAAAATTTTAGAATTGGAATATAAATTTTATGTAGTTACCAAACGCATTAATGTTCTTTTTCTATTCCGAATTAGAAATTTTATACGATTCAAAACGCGTTCTTTTGCAAGATTTTGTTTAAGGAATAGAATAAAAAAAAAATCATTTTCGATCGAATGTTTCGTAACAGTAATCGTTACCAAACACGCTTTCTTAGATTTCTTTTTTTTTTTTTTTTCTTTTTCTAAACAAATTTCCATTTATTATCAAGATAATCATGAAAATTTAGCCTTAAATATTTTTTTATCCATTGGTGGTGCCAACATCGGGTAGACGTGACATCATGTAAAAAAAAATTAAAAAGTCCAAAATATTGAGAGGAAAAAAAGGCTAAAATTTTGGAAAAATAAAAAGAAAAAGAACATCTTTGGTGAGGGTCATGGGCTCTCTGTCCCGTCCACATCTTGGCGAGAGGCACTCCCACGGGGGTGGCCGGGTACGGACTCACCATTGCTTGCTTGCGGTGAGGTCTGGTCGGGCCCTACTTATGGTGACCCTTGCGGATGATGTGGTTGTGGTTGTGGTTGGCCGCCTCCCAACCCTCAAGTACAAGATGATAGATGGTGCTCTCTCTTTAACTTTGGTTTTTATTTGACTTTTTAGGTTTTCGCCCAAATTATTTTTATCTTTCGGTTTTCCTTTAATTTTTTTGAAATTTTTACCTTTTTTACGTGGCATCATCACATTTCCTAAAAGAAAATAAAGAAAATGTCATCCAGGATCCCAATATGTCATGACAATAAAATTGCCCGTGGGCTCGCTGAAAGGACTAAATTGTGCTAAATATAAAACATTGAAGACTTGATTATACATTAGACCAAGTGTCTAAAACATACCTTTTTTTTTTTGCTTTGTTTACATGAGAATAATTTAAATATGCCTTCTCATAAATTTTGATTCAAGGGAGGGAATTAGTTCACTAGGGTTGTTTAACAATAAAAGAACAGACTTACATAATTGCAAATGAGATGCATTATATAAGTTCGACTTTCTGCACACCACACCAGACATTTTCATGATTGGGTCATCACCCGAAGTTTGGCTTGCCCTCTTATACTTAATGCAGCTGGCAATTAAGATAATATTCGGGATATGACAAAATTTATCAATATCCTATATTTGGTGTCTATTCAAGATAAGATAAAGTTGGAAATAAAAATGATATAGCCAGTTTAAAATTAACCTATGGGAGATGTGGGATAAAGATGGATAAGATTTCTAATATGCATAATAGAAAAGTTATTTTCTCGAATAATAAACTTATTAAATTAATGAAATAGAGAACACAAGCATGATCCGCATGGAAAAATTTTAAGAAATAGATATATTAAGATAGGAGAATAGTGCATAGGGAGATGCAATCTCCCTCTCGACGAAAAGATTGTCCGGAAGACTGTAAATTTATTGAATGACAGTAAATTCTGTTCATTTTTTTTTTTTAAATTTAGTCAATTTAGTCTTAAACCTTTTGATAATTTTTCAATAAGTCATTTCGATCAATTTTGGGGCAACCGGTCATAGCACAAGAAATATAAAAAATTGTAAAAATCGTCTACATAAGTGTAAATCATCCTTAGCCGATCATGTCATGTAGGATGGCCGGCATCCAAGTCAACGATTTCCAATCAAAATTAAATTTAATTGATTAAATTGAAAAATTATCAAAATGTGTAAACCTAAATTGACTGACAAAAAATAAAAAAAAATTTGATTGACCAAAAAAATTGACCAAATTGGAAAATTGAGAATTCAATTGGATGCAATGCAATACAATAGATTTAACACTTTTTGACCAATTATCCCCTCTCTTGACATATTATGATGTTCGAAGCATTTCTCTATCTCATATAAAATAAATTTTAAAAAAATACCTTTTTCCTTCCACCTTCCCCTTCCCCTCAAGTGGGTCTCCAAAGTTACTTTTCACATCAAAGAATAATTTTTTTGGACAAAATAGACGTGAAAGGCCAGCACTTCTTTCTGCCACAACTTGTTTTTTTGGGTCAGACTTCGACCCCACTCTTTTTTTGTCCCAATTCAAAGGTCGAAGATTTGGACTTGAATCCACGGTCGAGATTGATCTCCTTGCTCCCATGATCCAAAATAAATCAACAATTACAGGACCCAAGACCCATATTTTAACATGTGAAATATTTTTGCTGGGTTTACAATCACGCCCAAATTTTGTTCTCTTTAGAATTCCACTAATTGCAATTTTCTACTTAGTAACTAGGTTGCACCGACACATTACACATGCTTCCGTGTCGTGTCCGACACGTCGACATGCTTGGACATGCGTTGACACGCGTGTCTGAAAGACAATGGAGGGTGGAGGCGAGGGTGAGGGAGTAGAGATGAGGCCGTGAGTGACGGCGAGCCCGCGATGGCGAGAGAAAGAGCAAAGACTGAGGCGAGGGCCGCCACTCTGTGATGCTGCGATGGATCGGCGACGTGGCTACAGCTGTGAGGGAGGAAGGACTGGAGGTGAGGTGGTGAGCGATTGTGATGAGGACCGAGAACAAGTAGAGATCGAGAGGAAGAGGAGAGGAAATGGATTGTGCTGCGAGGAGGAGGAGAAGAAGGGCGTTGCTAGGGTTTTGAGAAGGAAAATAAAAGAATAAAAAAAAGGGACTTGGCGACGTTGGTGTGTTGGAAGTGAGGTTGGAGGGGGAAGTGACAGGCTATCGCATGTCAGGTGGTTGGAGAGGGAAAAAGAGTGAAAAAAATTTGGGGGCGGGGAAAAAGACGAGAGAAAAAAGTGAAAGAGACAAGGGAAATAAGGGAGTTTGGGCCCCGGGGGGTGGGGGTAGACCCCCAAGGGGACTTTTTATTTAATCGAAAAAATTATTAAATGAAATTAAAAGTAATTTTGAAAAATAAAAGTACTGTATGTTGAATTATTAGTGTGAATTCATTGTAGGTTAATTAAAAATAAAAATATTCATTTAATATACAACGTGTCATAGCATGTTGGAATTTTTTATTTTTGAGAAATGACATATCGACGTGTTGTATCGCATGTCTTTGTCGCGTGTCGATGCAACTTGGCTTAGAATTCCACTAATTGCAATTTTCTACTTAGTAACTAGGTTGCACCGACACATTACACATGCTTCCGTGTCGTGTCTGACACGTTGACACGCTTGGACATGCATTGACACGTTTCGACACGCGTGTCCGAAAGACAATGGAGGGTGGAGGCGAGGGTGAGGGAGTAGAGACGAGGCCGTGAGTGACGGCGAGCCCGCGATGGCGAGAGAAAGAGCAAAGACTGAGGCGAGGGCCGCCACTCTGTGATGCTGCGATGGATCGGCGACGTGGCTACAGCTGTGAGGGAGGAAGGACTGGAGGTGAGGTGGTGAGCGATTGTGATGAGGACCGAGAACAAGTAGAGATCGAGAGGAAGAGGAGAGGAAATGGATTGTGCTGCGAGGAGGAGGAGAAGAAGGGCGTTGCTAGGGTTTTGAGAAGGAAAATAAAAGAATAAAAAAGGGACTTGGCGACGTTGGTGTGTTGGAGAGGGAGGGGGAAGTGACAGGCTATCGCATGTCAGGTGGTTGGAGAGGGAAAAAGAGTGAAAAAAATTTGGGGGCGGGGAAAAAGACGAGAGAAAAAAGTGAAAGAGACAAGGGAAATAAGGGAGTTTGGGCCCCGGGGGTGGGGGTAGACCCCCAAGGGGACTTTTTATTTAATCGAAAAAATTGTTAAATGAAATTAAGAAGTAATTTTGAAAAATAAAAGTACTGTATGTTGAATTATTAGTGTGAATTCATTGTAGGTTAATTAAAAATAAAAATATTCATTTAATATACAACGCCATAAAGTGTTGGAATTTTTTTTTTGAGAAACGACATATCGACGTGTTGTATCGCACGCTTGTCGCGTGACGTCTGGCTAATTCCACTAATTGCAATTTTCTACTAAGAAACAGGTTGCACCGACACATTACACATGCTTCCGTGTCGTGTCTGACACGTTGACACGCTTGGACATGCGTTGACACGTTTCGACACGCGTGTCCAAAAGACAATGGAGGGTGGAGGCGAGGGTGAGGGAGTAGAGACGAGGCCGTGAGTGACGGCGAGCCCGCGATGGCGAGAGAAAGAGCAAAGACTGAGGCGAGGGCCGCCACTCTGTGATGCTGCGATGGATCGGCGACGTGGCTACAGCTGTGAGGGAGGAAGGACTGGAGGTGAGGTGGTGAGCGATTGTGATGAGGACCGAGAACAAGTAGAGATCGAGAGGAAGAGGAGAGGAAATGGATTGTGCTGCGAGGAGGAGGAGAAGAAGGGCGTTGCTAGGGTTTTGAGAAGGAAAATAAAAGAATAAAAAAAGGGACTTGGCGACGTTGGTGTGTTGGAGAGGGAGGGGGAAGTGACAGGCTATCGCATGTCAGGTGGTTGGAGAGGGAAAAAGAGTGAAAAAATTTGGGGGCGGGGAAAAGACGAGAGAAAAAAAGTGAAAGAGACAAGGGAAATAAGGGAGTTTGGGCCCCGGGGGGTGGGGGTAGACCCCCAAGGGGACTTTTTATTTAATCGAAAAAATTGTTAAATGAAATTAAGAAGTAATTTTGAAAAATAAAAGTACTGTATGTTGAATTATTAGTGTGAATTCATTGTAGGTTAATTAAAAATAAAAATATTCATTTAATATACAACGCACATAAAGATTCAATTTTTTATTTTCGGAAACGACATATCGACGTGTTGTATCGCACGTTTGTCGCGTGTCGATGCAACTTGGCTTATAATTCCACTAATTGCAATTTTCTACTTAGTAACTAGGTTGCACCGACACATTACACATGCTTCCGTGTCGTGTCTGACACGTTGACACGCTTGGACATGCGTTGACACGTTTCGACACGCGTGTCCGAAAGACAATGGAGGGTGGAGGCGAGGGTGAGGGAGTAGAGACGAGGCCGTGAGTGACGGTGAGCCCGCGATGGCGAGAGAAAGAGCAAAGACTGAGGCGAGGGCCGCCACTCTGTAATGCTGCGATGGATCGGCGACGTGGCTACAGCTGTGAGGGAGGAAGGACTGGAGGTGAGGTGGTGAGCGATTGTGATGAGGACCGAGAACAAGTAGAGATCGAGAGGAAGAGGAGAGGAAATGGATTGTGCTGCGAGGAGGAGGAGAAGAAGGGCGTTGCTAGGGTTTTGAGAAGGAAAATAAAAGAATAAAAAAGGGACTTGGCGACGTTGGTGTGTTGGAGAGGGAGGGGGAAGTGACAGGCTATCGCATGTCAGGTGGTTGGAGAGGGAAAAAGAGTGAAAAAAAAATTTGGGGGCGGGGAAAAAGACGAGAGAAAAAGTGAAAGAGACAAGGGAAATAAGGGAGTTTGGGCCCCGGGGGTGGGGGTAGACCCCCAAGGGGACTTTTTATTTAATCGAAAAATTGTTAAATGAAATTAAGAAGTAATTTTGAAAAATAAAAGTACTGTATGTTGAATTATTAGTGTGAATTCATTGTAGGTTAATTAAAAATAAAAATATTCATTTAATATACAACGCACATAAAGACGTGTTGGAATTTTTTTGTTTTGAGAAATGACATATCGACGTGCCAGATCGCACGCCTTGCGCGTGTCGATGCAACTCGCTTTAATTCCACTAATTGCAATTTTCTACTTAGTAACTAGGTTGCACCGACACATTACACATGCTTCCGTGTCGTGTCCGACACGTTGACACGCTTGGACATGCGTTGACACGTTTCGACACGCGTGTCCGAAAGACAATGGAGGGTGGAGGCGAGGGTGAGGGAGTAGAGACGAGGCCGTGAGTGACGGCGAGCCCGCGATGGCGAGAGAAAGAGCAAAGACTGAGGCGAGGGCCGCCACTCTGTGATGCTGCGATGGATCGGCGACGTGGCTACAGCTGTGAGGGAGGAAGGACTGGAGGTGAGGTGGTGAGCGATTGTGATGAGGACCGAGAACAAGTAGAGATCGAGAGGAAGAGGAGAGGAAATGGATTGTGCTGCGAGGAGGAGGAGAAGAAGGGCGTTGCTAGGGTTTTGAGAAGGAAAATAAAAGAATAAAAAAGGGACTTGGCGACGTTGGTGTGTTGGAGAGGGAGGGGGAAGTGACAGGCTATCGCATGTCAGGTGGTTGGAGAGGGAAAAAGAGTGAAAAAATTTGGGGGCGGGGAAAAAGACGAGAGAAAAAAAGTGAAAGAGACAAGGGAAATAAGGGAGTTTGGGCCCCGGGGGTGGGGGTAGACCCCCAAGGGGACTTTTTATTTAATCGAAAAAAATTATTAAATGAAATTAAGAAGTAATTTTGAAAAATAAAAGTACTGTATGTTGAATTATTAGTGTGAATTCATTGTAGGTTAATTAAAAATAAAAATATTCATTTAATATACAACGTGTCATAGCATGTTGAAATTTTTCATTTTTGAGAAATGACATATCGACGTGTTGTATCGCATGTCTTTGTCGCGTGTCGATGCAACTTGGCTTAGTAATGAATAGTCAAACGTGAAGATAGCTGGAAATGGTGTTGCCTCCCCCAGTCATAGATAATAAGAAAGGAATGTTCCTAATTCCCATATTGACACAGAAGACGTCATTGGGCCAGGGACTGTTTTGGTAGATACATAAAACTACAAGGACTAACATCGCAAAATTGAAAATACTGGGGGGGCCCCAAATAGTCTGCCAACACTTGGCCAAACTACATGGCATAGAGAAAAGTCCCCTGACGGTTTTGGGATTTTCTCGAATGACAAAAACCGATGGACTCGTTGCCCGAACACTGCGTCTCTGCGATTCTCGCCCTCGCATCCCCTGAAGACGCGTGCAGGCTCGCCCCGGTGTCGTGCACGTTCCGATCAGCCGCTCAGTCCGACGTCGTCTGGGACGGCTTCTTGCCGCCCAATTGTGACGCGTTGCTCGCGAGGCTGGTGAGGCCCCTCAAGTTCAATTCCAAGAAAGAGCTCTTCCTCAGCTTGTGCCGACCTCAGCTCATTGATTCCGGAAAAAAGGTAAAACTTTGGCGGGTTTTCTTTTCTTTGTTATTTTGATGAAGGATTTGAGAATTGGAAGGACTGGTTTTTGGAAATTTAATTTTGTTAAAAACAGAGCTTCAAGTTGGAGAGATCATCGGGGAAGATATCGTATGTGCTGTCCGCAAGAGAGCTTTCCATAGCGTGGAGCGATGTACCTATGTACTGGACCTGGAAATTTGCGCCCGAATCAAGGTTTGTCACTTCACGGATCATCATTTCTCATTGGCTAAACACAAACGTTTCTAAAAAGAACATCTTTATTCCATGTAGATTTCGGGAAGTGGCGGAGCTCATAACAACAGATCGGCTAGAGGTCGAAGGCCAAATGCCCACAGCAATGCTATCCCCAAACACTCTCTATGAAGCCTACCTCATCATGAAGATCTCTCACCGTGCATATGGGCTAGATGTCATGCCATCACAAGTATCCGTTGAGTTGAAAAACCAGGTAGTCTTCACAAGCACATCAATTCTGCAGCAAAACCATCGAGAAAATAGAGATCAGCAAAGACCGGGGGTTGAAGGTGAAGAGAAAGTCCCGATGGAAAGAGAAGACGGGTGGATGGAGGTTGAGCTTGGAGAGTTCTTCAACGGCGCAGGTGGTAGCGATCTTGACGAGGTGGTGAAGGTGAGCTTCAAGGAGGTGAAGGGATATCAACTGAAGGGAGGGCTTGTCATTGAAGGCATTGAAGTGAGGCCTAAAAGAATTGCGTGAAGAGATCATCGATCATCGGGGTTCTTGTTCATCGTATATTTGGTATTTTTCTAAAAGAAAAATCTGAATATTTTATTGAATATTTTATTGTTTATTTCTCATGGTAATTAATGGTGCGTTTGTTTATGTTTCTATTCTTTTTTGTCAAAGGAACAGAAATAAAAAACTATTTTTGTTTCGGAGAACAATTTTTTACCAGTAAAAATACGTTTGGTAAACTTTTTACAGGAAAAAAAAACACGTTTAGTAAATTTGTGCTTTTTTTTAAATTTTTAAATTTTTATTTTATTTTTTATTTTATTTTTTATTTCTTTTCATTTTTTTCTTCCTTGTGGCCGCGACTGGCCGATGAGGGCTAGCGGTCTCACCCCCATGGCGAGGCTCGCCGGCCCTCGGCCAGGCCAAGCCTCGCCGTGGTTGGGTGAGGCTCGGCCTCGCCTTGGCTGGGCGAGCTCGGGCTCACCCAGATTCGGCGCCGCTGAGCTCGCCTAGCCACTGGCGAGGCGCTCGCCCAGCCAAGGTGAGGCCGAGCCTCGCTAGGGGCCGGCGACACTTGGCCTTGCCGGGAGAGCCGATGCTTCCGCAAGGTCGTCGCCCGATGGCGTCGCCGGCCCTTGACGGCCGGCCACCGGCCATGGCCGAGGCCGGCGACCGGCCAAAGAAAAAAAGAAGAAGAAAAAGAAAAGAAAAGAGTGAAGAGAGAAAATTTATTTTTAAAAGTTGTTCCACAAACAAAAAAAAATTTTTGTTTCTTGTTTTTTTTTTTTGCCTTTAACAAAAAAAAACAGATTTGGAATAAAAAACGCAAACAAATGCGTTTTTTTTTGTTCTTAAAAAAAAACAAAAAATCTGTTCATAAACAAAAATGAGAAATGTAAACAAACGGCCCCTAAATGTCATATAACATGCGAATGTTGACATATATGAATAAATATATACCTATTTATATGCAAATAGCTAACTGTCGACCCTTCTATATGTGAGCTTGGCTGGTCCATCTCTAAAGAGGTCATTGGTTCCATTTGGCCCTATGAGATGAGCAACTAATAAGGTCAGGAGTCTCTATGAAGCAGACTTGTTTCTCTAGTCTAAAAAGCTTAGGTATGGTGTACGGAATCCAAGAGTTACGATCGAAATCTCATCTTTATCGTCCAATTGAAAAAGCCACTGAAAAGGTCAAATACAAGAACCAAAAAAAGATGGTGAGGGTCCCCGGCCCTCGTCCATATGCCCTTCGACGATGGTGGTTGGCTATGAAGACACCACCACTTCTTGCGGCAATGGTTGGTTAGGCCTCACCTATGGTCACATATATTCGTGCATTTTATGAACATTTATTTGTGATAAACTTATAGTGCGTTTGGTAACATTTCTATTCTAGGAAATAATTTCTCTTCAAAGATAGTTTTTCTTTTTCTATTTTCTAAATGAGTTTCTAAGAAGAAGAACACATTCGGTAACTATATAAAATTTCTATTTTCAGAATATAAAAAGAATAAAAATGCGTTTTTTACAACCCTATAAATTTATATTCCTAATTTTTTATTTAATTATAAAGAGACTTACCATTTC
Source organism: Eucalyptus cloeziana (assembly GCA_014182715.1). NCBI lineage: Eukaryota > Viridiplantae > Streptophyta > Magnoliopsida > Myrtales > Myrtaceae > Eucalyptus > Eucalyptus cloeziana. Next base: position 29,991,747 of record CM024640.1, read on the forward strand.
ATGTTTGGATAAAATTGGATTTTTGTAATGACTTAATTTATCAATATATTTTAAAATGACTTAAGAAAATTCAATATAATAGTTAATCAATGATGGATGGCTGGAAATGACAATAAAGAGTCCTATTGATTTATATCTCATGATATGAAAAGTTTTTTTATTGTCGAAAAAATACTTGTTATTTATCTCATAAAGCTGGGCGCAGCCAGCAAAGCCCAAAGCAGGGCCATCATTACAAAGGAGAGCCCAAAGGGCTTAGGCGGAGAAAAAAGCCAATTATGTGGAAGTTATCTCATTCTATTAATAGTAAATCTTTGGGCATTATAATGAATAGGCGTATAGATCTTTTGAGAAGAAGAGCAAACTTTATTTAGGGTCACAAAGCTTTCGTGACCTTGCTCTCTAAAAGAAAACGACATTAAAAAATCCATATAGTAAAGCCCTAAAAGCATATTCGATTTTGAATATAATTTTAATCAAAATATTTTCACATTTTTATGCTAAAATAATTCTAAATTAGAATTAATATTAAAATCCATAAAAATTGATCAAAATTTAATTTATAAATTTTTCCCTAAATTTTTGCAATTTTGAGTTTTTTTTTTTTCATTTTTCATTTTATTTATTTTTTACCGCAAAAAATGGGGACTTAGATTAGGTCAGGAGACTAGATCTTGCGTCGATTGCAGAAAGATGAGCATTAGGTTATGTTGAGCTTATTTTTCTTAAATTACCTTATTTCACAAAAGTAAATATTTTCTACTTCTTGTTTCCACTCCAAATCTATTCCTTGGCCACTGATCTGTTCTGGAAAATAGAAACAAAATAGCTAGTGTAACCTAACGAATTTCTATTCTTTTTCTATTTTGGAGAATAGAAAATTTGTTTTTTGTAATTTTTACAACAAGTTTATAGGCTCTATTCCAACATTTAAGTTTTCATTTCCATACTTTTAACCTCAGGTCCGGCTAAAAAGAATAAATATTGTCATATGTATTAGGAGCACGACATACTAAATGTTATACGATTAAGTTTATACTATTCATGATTTTGACAAAGTACTGCATAGGTCCGGCTCCACTTCCTTAAGGTGCATTTTTTTTGTTTGTCATAGTAAAAGTAAATATGTAAAGATTAATTTTTACATTTTCAAGAAAAGCATGAAAAGTAGTTAAATAGAGCTTTCGGGACGTTCATTGCTTTTTTCTTATAGTTCTCCTAGGACCATTTGCCAAGCATTGGGTATGTGCGCTTCAATGATTGCCTATGAGTGTGGATTAGGAACTATCATTTACCGCTAGCTTGTCGATTGCTAATTGACACTAGGCACCCAAATTTTGTTTTGAGGTTGGCGATGTTTGTAATACTATATATAAAAGAAAAAGAGGGACTAGGGAGAAGTAAATTTTTTTTAGAGACGAGACTAGAGAAGAAGGAGAAATAGATTTTCAATATCCATAAAATTGCAGTTGTTTCGTCAATAATGAAAGTTCAATTTGGGTTTTATTTACTAGTATTCTCGAAAGGCTTGTTTGCTGTCGAACGAAGTGCTTGGAGGGCACACAAAACGGTGACGTTGCCGTCCAACCCGAAAGAATCACTTTCTCTATGTCCTCAGCATTTTGATTTACAATATCGTATTTGAGTTCTACCATGACTTAAATGGGCCATCCGGCCCAATGGGCAAACGGCCAATGGGCCTTATTTCTCTTTAGCTGATTCTCTAGCCCATTGAGAAGCCCATAACGGACGGACTCTGGCAAATAATCCTACTGAAAGTATGTTCACGTGACTAATTTAGGGGGAACTTATGTTAGAATCTATACGAAAGAATCGGAAGAGCTTTTAATTATTATTTCTGTTTAATGTGCAATCAAGAATTATGAGTTTCCATTTATGCAATTAAATTTCAAACGGTTTTTATTTGGTGCAATTTAATCCTTCGAGGAAAGCGGCCAAATTTGTTGACGTGGTATAGGAGAGTTGGTGCGTGGCTTTTCTTAAATATATTTTAGTAGCATAGGCAGTGCTGGCGTGGCATCTACACAGAATCACATCAGAAAAATAAAAAAATAAAAATAGAAGAGCCAAAAAAATTTGGGAGGAAAACAAAACAAAAGGCCAAATTTTTTCAAAAAAAAAAGAAAAGAAAGAAGGGAAAACAACAGAGGCGAGATAGAGAGAGAGACTGTTGAGGGTTGGGGACAGTATGGCACAGCCCCCCATGTCTCTGGCGAGGGTCATTGACTATTGTACCTAGAAGCTCTCTTGTGATGGTGGCTAGTGGGGGAGCCACCATTGTGTCTTTGCTTGCCACGAGGGTTAGTCAAGTCTCGCCTATGGTCAATAAGGATGACCCTAGCTAGTAATGTAGGTGTAGTCAATAGCCCCCAAACCCTTAAGCACAAGACTCACCTAGGCAGGGAATTAATTCACGAGAGTTATTTAATAATTAAAGAGCAATTTTTTTTTGATCGGTCCTACTCTACTTCTATTCTAACTCTTGCCTTAAGACTTTTGCCCTGCCTTCTTGCAAGGTGTGGGAGTCGAAACCCACACCTGAAACTAATTCGGTCCCACCCCATCCCTCCTGAGAAGGTGGGGATTCGAACCTCACCTCTCTCTTCCATGTTGAAAAGGTGGCCATTGGGATAAACCCAGTTGTTAATTGAAGAGCAAACTTAAATATGTGGATTTGGCACAAAATATAGATTTGACTCTTTTCATAAGACATTAGACAATTCCATGATTGGCTCACCACTTGAATTTGGCTTGCCCTATGGAGTTCAAAATTGGTCTATATAAAATGGGTGAACTTTGATGAGTTTTTCTAATAGCGGTGCCACAAACAATAAAATTGAGAGTCTATGACTCGTTTAACAAAGTATCCTAAAACGTGTTCTCTAATTGAGTTATAGGTCCTCTCCCAACCACCTCTCTCCATTCCTCTCTTAACCTTTCTTCGTCTCTTCCATTTTTGGAGGGGAGGGATGTGACCTATATATATCTCTCCCCTCCTAGTTGCTTTTCCATTTTATTTATTATTGTTTCTTTTCTCACTATCCCAATTTAGTTTTAGATCTAGGAGCTTTGTTCTCCAATCTAATTTTAGATTTTAATTTTTAATGAATGAGTACTCCGCCACCAATTTCAATGGTATTTGTAATAGCTTCGGTGTCAAATTTGTATTCATTCAATGTATTTTAGTTAAAAGCTTCGACGCTTCACCTTAGGTACATGGCTCACTCTCACAAGCGTTAAATTTGAGTTTTTTTTAACATGTTTATGTTGTCTTTGTACGGTGATAGTGTTAGGGACATCGAACTTAGTTGCACACCATCGAAAAGCAAAGTTACAACTATAGTGCTTAGATGATGCTGTATGATTTGGAAGTTGACTGACGATCCTTTCGCTTTAATGTAATCATAGATTTGTTTTTGAAGCATGAGGCTATGATTATCACTACCAACCACACTCTAATGATATGCCTTAATTTATGGTTTTCGGTTTATTTTGAAATTGATCGGAATTTGACTAAAATAACTATATTGGAATTTTGCACAAAAAATTGGGATTGAATTGGCTCCGTACAATAGATTTAAAGCTAATTAGGCAATTTTCCTAAATCACAGATACAATGCAGATTATGAAAGATGCATATTATCCCTACAATATCTAATGACATCTCTAACGATTAATATATCATTTAGGGTTGCCGGCGTGAACCATCCATTTTCATGGGAAATGGTGATGCTTTGAATGGACATATTGTAATCTGCTCGATCGTGCCTATAAGAAGGCAAGGAGAGAAGGAGTCAACCGTTTTGATCTAAGGAAAATGAGAGTTGGATGATTCGTTGACTATCTCAATTGGTGGGAATGGGAGTTTTAGGGCATCTTTGGTAACCATCCAAACAAGCCCTGATTCTGATTTTTTGTTTCCGGAAGTAATTTTGGAACATAATTGTTTGGTAAAATTTTTGTTCCAGGATCAAATTTCTATTTTTTTGTTCCTAGAAGTAGATTTGGAACATAATCAAAAATAAAAAAAAAAAAGTTGATTTTTGTTCTCAGGAACAAATCTAAGAATCAAGCCTTCTTTTCTTTTTCCCTTTTCTTCTTCTTCATCTACCGCCACCGCCGTGGGCGCGCCGCAATCTAGCCAGGCGGGCCTCACCTAGCCTTGGCGAGGCTCGCCCGGCAAGGCCCTCCCCCCGCCGGTGGTTGGGCGGGCCTCGTCCAGCCACCGGGCGAGGCCGCTTGGCCACCAATGGTGGTGAGGCTCGGTGGATGAGGGGGGCCTTGTCGATGGCCGGCGACGCTTCGGCGAGGTCACCGGCCCTCGTCTAGTCGGTTGCCGGTTGTCCCAAGGCCGGCGACCGGCCACCTTGAAGAAGAAGAAGGAGGAGGGGAGGAAGAAAGGAAAAAAAGAAAAAAGAAAACAAAAAAAAGGAAAAAATAATAAAATTATTTAAAAAATAAAAAAATGATTTGAAGTATGAATTGAAATTTTTCTATTTATAGAATACATATTTAATTTTGTATTTTAATTTATTATTTAGTATTTATATTTATATTTTATACTATAGTTTATTATTTACTATTTAATAATAAATTGATTAGTTAATATGTTTATTACTTAGTATAAATATAATTAATCAGTAGAATTTCTTTAATTTGATAAAATTTCAGAATTTGAATAGAAATTTAATGTAGTTATTAAACACATTCCTGTTCTTTTTCTATTCTAGAATCGAAATTTTGTACAATTACCAAACACGTTCTTTTTTTACTTAAATTGTTAGAGAATGAATAAAAAATAATAATTTTATTAACTGCTCTTAACAAAATCGTTACCAAACGCAGTCTTAGAGTACTTCCTTTTTTTTTTCTTTCTCAAAACAAATTTCCATTTATTATCTAAATAATCATGAAAATTTAGCCTTAAATATTTTGTTAACCATTGGTGGTGCCAACATTGGGTAGACGTGACAGCATGTAAAAAAAAAATTAAAAAGTCCAAAAAATTGAGAGGAAAAAAAGGCTAAATTTTTGGAAAAATAAAAAGAAAAAGAACATTTTTGTGAGGGTCATGGGCTCTCCATCCCGTCCACATCTTGGCGAGAGGCACTCCCACAGGGGTGGCCGGGTATGGACTCACCATCGCTTGCTTGTGGTGAGGTTTAGTCGGGCCCTACATGTGGTGACCCTTGCGGACAATGTGGTTGTGGTTGACCGCCTCCCAACCCTCAAGTACAATACTGATAGATGGTGCTCTCTCTTTGACTTTGGTTTTTATTTGACTTTTTAGGTTTTCGTCCAAATTACTTTTATCTTTCGGTTCTCCTTTAATTTTTTTGAATTTTTTTACCTTTTTTACTTGGCATTATCACATATCTCCTAAAAGAAAATAAAGAAAATGTCATCCAAGATCCCAATACGTCATGTCAATAGAATTGCCCATGGGCTCGCCGAAAGGACTAAGGCTGTGTTTAACAATCATGATAAAATTTGAGATAAGATATGATTTATCTTATTATACGTTTGGTGCTCACTCAGGACATGATAAAGTCGGATATAATAGGGATATAAACAAGATAAAATTATCTCATGGGAGAGCTGTGATAAATGTGGATAGGATTTCTAAGGTCCATAATAGGAAAGTTATTTTTCTCGAATAAAAACTTATTAAATTAACAAAATTGAAATTATATTTCAATATAAATAATATTTGAATTCTAATTTAAGAAATTTAAAATAAAAAATTATTTTTCATTAATCCTATTTTAATTTATATATCAACTTTAATTCTATCTTATAATAAACATTCAATCTATAAATTAAATATTTATATTTATTTTATATTTTAGGTATTTTTGTATTTTAGGTATCTTAGTACAGTTTACTATTTGATAAAATTTTATTAAATAATTATGAAAGGGGAAAAAAGAAATAATAAAGAAAATAATATAAAAGAAGAAAAAAATAAAAATAAATTAAGGAATAGTGTTATGAGAGATTTTCACCATCTCCGTTTATGAATTTAGGTTCATTTATAAGGATATGCCATTTATATCAAAAAAATGTACATTATATGATGTGAATATATTCAACTTTAATACTGCAATTCACCAAACAATAGACAGGATATAAAAAAAATACCTGGATTTCATATCTCATCCTATAAAGTCTTATCTCGATTAAAAATCCAGATGACCAAATGTAACCTAAGGGTGCATTTGGTTGGACTTTTGGGGAAAGCCATTGGGAAAATGCAAAGGACTTTAGGTTGAAGGGACTTTTTAGAATGCAAATTGTGTTTGTTAAATTACAATTTAAAAGTCCATTGTGAAGTACCTTTGAGCAAAATGGTGTTTGGAAGAATTATATTTACAAAGGACTTTTGTGACAAAAAAAAATTATCAAAAGAAAAAAAAATTGACTGGTAAGGGTAGGCGGCTGTCGATGATTAAAATTTATCATCGGCGGCCGACATCTAACTCAGGCAATCTTGGAGACAACCGGGGAGGGCCGCCCAGGGTTGAGCAACCCTTGAAGACCATTGGTGAGGGCCGCTCGGGGTCGAGCGACCCCGCCTCAACATAGATTTGGGGCAGTGAGGTCGTGGGAGGACCTTGTCGCCCCCGGATCTGGGTCGTAGCGGGGTCGTGCGACTTTGTCGCCCTCGGCTCTAGGGCGGCGAGGTCACACAACCTCTTGCAACCTCGCCACCCCTAGATTGGGTTGTGGCGAGGTTGGCGACCCAAACCTCGCCGCGACCCACGGCGATCGTCGCGATCCAGATAGGGCGGTGGTCGCGCCACTCCTCGGCGACGGTCGCCTGGGACACCGCGACCATGCCGAGCCGTCGGCGGCTGCTCACAGCTTCGAGCAACATGTCGGCCAACCTCAACGGAGAAGAAGATGAATAGTCCAATGACGAGGGCAAAATTGGAAAAATCGAGAGTAAGTGAGGATGGTTTTGGAAGAAAATAAAATAATGAACTTCACCTCTTGTATGCCGAGAAAGCTGAAAGCTCAAGGCACCCTCACACCGGCTTTCAGCCTTGAGAAGGCCAACTTTGGCCTAATGGGAATTTCAAAGTTATTTCCAAACACCCAACATTTAGCCTAAAGATCCTTGGAAGCTCAAAGATCCTTCCAAACGCACCCTAAATTGTGCTAAATATAAAACATTGAAGACTTGATTATACATTAGACCAAGTGTCTAAAACATACTCTCTCTTTCTTTTTTTTGCTTTGTTTACATGAGAATAATTTAAATATGCCTTCTCATAAATTTCGATTCAAGGGAGGAAATTAGTTCACTAGGGTTGTTTAACAATAAAAGAACAGACTTACATAATTGCAAATGAGAGGCATTATATAAGTTCGACTTTCTACACACCACACCAGACATTTTCACGATTGGGTCATCACTCGAAGTTTGGCTTGCCCTCTTATACTTAATGCAAGTGGCGATTAATATAATATTCGGGATATGATAAAATTTATCATATCTTGTATTTGGTGTCTACTCAAGACTAGATAAAGTTGGATATAAAAATGATATAGCCCAATTAAAATTATCCCATGGGAGATGTAGGATAAAGATAGATAAGATTTCTAATATGCATAATAGAAAAGTTATTTTCTCGAATAATAAAATTATTAAATTAATGAAATTGAAATTATGTTTCAATATAAATAATATATGAATTTCAATATAAGAAATTCAAAATAAAATAAAATTTTAGTTTTTTAATTTAATCATATTTTTTATTTATATATTCGACTTTAATATCTCATAACATTAATTCAATATATAAATATAATATTTTATATTTATATATTACATATATTACATATTTTAGGTATGTTAGTATAGTTTACTATCTAATAAAATTTTATTATAGAATGATGGAAGGAGAAAAAAGAAAAATAATAAGAAAATAATTAAAAAAGAGGAAAAATAAAATAGGCAATAGTGTTGCAAGAGATTTTTATTATCTTTGTTTATGAACTTTTAGGTTCATTTACATTTATATAAAAAAATGTACATAATACGATGCGAATATATCCGATTTTATTACTGCAATTTACAAAACAGTTAGATAGGATGTCGAAAATTTTTTGAATTTCATATCATATTCTATCAAGTCCTATCTCTATTAAAAATCCAGACGACCAAATATATTTATGTTGATCATGCTTGAGTTAAAAAATAAGATGACTTTTCTCGTAAGGGAAACTCCCAACAAGCTTTCCCGCTTTGGAAATATATAACCTCGTTCAATTAAGCCCACTGAATTCCCATCGCCCCACCAATTCAGATGGTGCCCAAATCGTACTGACCCCCTTTCCCTTAGATTAATGTGATCGATTTCCTCCTTCTTGTCCTCTTATAAGCAACGATCAAGAAGATATGCATAAGCTGACTTGGCACACAATCAAGTTGGAAAAGGCCATCAATCATGCCAAACACATGGAAAAGGAGGCGAACCAAAAGCCGTTACACATCCTGTCATTCTTCACGGCTTCTGGTCTTGAAATAGAGAACACAAGCATGATCCACATGGAAAAATTTTAAGAAATAGATATATTGAGATAGGAGAATAGTGCACAGGGAGATGCAATCTCCCTCTCGACGAAAAGATTGTTTGAAAGACCGTAAATTTATTGAATGACAGTAAATTCTGTCTTTTTTATTTATTTTTTTTTTTTAATTTGGTTAGTTTAGTCTTAAACCTTTTGATAATTTTTTGATATAGTCATTCCGGCCAATTTTGAGGCCATCAGTCATAGCAAAAGAAATATAAAAAATCGCAAAAATCGTCTATATAAGTACAAATCATTATTAGCCGATCATGTCATGTAGGATGGCCGGCATCCACGTTATCGATTTCTTATCAAAATTAGCCGAATTAATTAAATTGGAAAATTATCAAAATGTGTAAACCTAAATTGATTGACAAAAAAAAATCAACCAAATTGGAAAATTGAGAACTCAATTGGACGCAATACAATAGATTTAACACTTTTTGACCAATTATCCCCTCTCTCGACATATTATGATGTTTGAAGGATTCCTCTATCTCATATAAAATAAATTTTAAAAAAAATACCTTTTTCCTTCTACCTTCCCCTTCCCCCTCAAGTGGGTCTCCAAAGTTACTTTTCACATCAAAGAATAATTTTTTTGGACAAAATAGACATGAAAGGCCAGCATTTCTTTCTGCCACAACTTTGTTTTTTGGGTCAGACTTCGACCCCAACTCAAGATTTGGAAGCCACGGCGACCCCCAGCTTTTTTTTTTTTTTTTTTTTTGTCCCAATTCAAAGGTCGAAGATTTGGACTTGAATCGACGGTCGAGATTAATCTCTTTGCTCCCATAATCCAAAATAAATCAACAATTACAGGACCCAAGACCCATATTTTAACATGTGAAATATTTTTGCTGGGTTTACAATCACGCCCAAATTTTGTTCTCTTTAGAATTCCACTAATTGCATTATTCTACTTAGTAACTAGGTTGCACTGACCCATTACACGTGCTTCCGTGTCGTGTCCGACATGTTGACACGCTCGGACACGCGTTGACCGTGTGTTGGATTTGTCGACACGTGGTCAACTTTTATTGACACGTTTCGACATGCGTGTTCGAAAGATAATGGAGGGTGGAGGCAAGGGTGAGGGAGTAGAGATGAGGTCGCGAGAGACAGCGAGAGAAAGAGCAAAGACCGAGGCGAGGGCCGCCACTCTGTGATGTTGCAATGGATCGGCGACGAGGCTGCAGCTATGAGGGAGGAAGGGCCGGAGGTGAGGCGATGGACAATTGTGATGAGGACCGAGAGCAAGCAGGGAACGAGAGGAAGAGGAGAGGAAATGGGTCGTGCGACGAGGAGGAGGAGAAGAAGGGTGCTACTAGGATTTTGAGAAGGAAAATAAAAGGATAAAAAAAAGGGACTTGGCGACATTGGCGTGTTGGAGAGGGAGGGGGAAGTGATAGGTTGGAGGGGGAGTGACAGGTTCATAACTTGTCAGGTGGTGGGGGGGAAAAAAATAAAAATTTGGGGGTGGGGGAAATAGACGAGGGAAAAAGGGAGTTTTGGGGGGGACCACAAGGGGACTTTTTATTTAATCGAAAAAATTATTAAATGAAATTAAAAAGTAATTTTGAAAAATAAAAGTATTGTATGTTGAATGATTAGTGTAAATTCATTGTAGGTTCTTTTTTTTTAATCAAATTAATTAAAAGTAAAAATATTCATTTAATATACAACGTGTCCCAGTATATCGAAATTTTCTATTTTTGAGAAATGACATGTCGATGTGTCGTGTCGCATGTTTATGTCGCGTGTTGGTGCAACCTAGCTTTAACGAGTAGTCAACGTGAGGATAGCTGGAAATGATGTAGCCTCCCCTAGTCACAGATAATGAGAAAGGAATGTACCTAATTCCGATATTGACATGAGAAGACGGCATTGGGCCAAGGACTGTTTTGGTAGATACATAAAACTACAAGGACTCATCGCAAAATTGAAAATACTGGGGGGGCCCCGAATAGTCTGCAACACTTGGCCAAACCACATGACATAAAGAAAGGGAGAGTCCCCGACAGTTCTGGGATTTCTCGAATGACAAAAACCGATGGACTCGTTGCCCGAACACTGCGTCTCTGCGATTCTCGCCCTCGCATCCCCTGAAGACGCATGCAGGCTCGCCCTGGTGTCGCGCACGTTCCGATCAGCCGCTCAGTCCGACGTCGTCTGGGACGGCTTCTTGCCGCCCAACTGTGACGCTTTGCTCGCGAGGCTGGTGAGGCCCCTCAAGTTCGGTTCCAAGAAGGAGCTCTTCCTCAGCTTGTGCCGACCTCAGCTCATTGATTCCGGAAGAAAGGTGATCGAAACTTTGGCGGGTTTTCTTTTCTTTGTTATTTTGATGAAGGATTTGAGAATTGGAAGGACTGGTTTTTGGAAATTTATTTTTGTTAAAAACAGAGCTTCAAGTTGGAGAGATCATCGGGGAAGATATCGTATGTGCTGTCCGCAAGAGAGCTTTCCAGAGCGTGGAGCGATGTACCCATGTATTGGACCTGGAAATTTGCGCCCGATTCGAGGTTTGTCACTTCACGGATCATCATTTCTCGTTAGCTAGACACAAAAGTTTCTAAAAAGTAACATCTTTTTCCATGTAGATTTCGGGAAGTGGCGGAGCTCATAACAACAGATTGGCTAGAGATCGAAGGCCAAATACCCACAGCAATGCTATCCCCAAGCACTCTCTATGAAGCCTATCTCATCATGAAGATCTCTCACCGTGCATATGGGCTGGATGTCATGCCATCACAAGCATCAGTCGAGTTGCAAAACCAGGTGGTGTTCACAAGCGCAGCAATTCTGCAGCAAAGCCATCGAGCAAATAGAGATCAGCAAAGACCGGGGGTTGAAGGTGAAGAGAGAGTCCCGATGGAAAGAGAAGACGGGTGGATGGAGGTTGAGCTTGGAGAGTTCTTCAACGGCGGAGGTGGTGGCAATCATCACGAGGTGGCGAAGGTGAGCTTCAAGGAGGTGAAGGGATATCAACTGAAGGGAGGGCTTGTTATTGAAGGCATTGAAGTTAGGCCTAAGAGAATTGCGTGAAGTGATCATCGATGGTTGCAAGGATCACTGGGATTCTTGTTTATCGTATATTTGGTATTTTTTTAAATTTTTTTCTGGATATTTTTTTGTTCATTTCTCATGGTAATTAAATGTCATATAACATGCGAATGTCGACATATATGAATAAATATATACCTATTTATATGCAAATAGCTAACTGTCGACCCTTCTATACGTGAGCTTGGCTGGTCCACTCTAAAGAGCCCATTGGTTCCATGTGGCCCCTATGAGATGAGCAACTAACAAGGTCAAGAGTCTCTATCAAGCATCAAGCAGACTTGTTTCTATAGTCTAAAAAGCTTAGGTACGGTGTACGGAATCCAAGACTCACGATCAAAGTCTCATCTTTATCGTCCAATTGCAAAAGCCCGTCTCAGCTGAAAAGGTCAAGTACAAGAACCAAAAAAAGACGGCGAGGGTTCCTAGCTCTCGTTCATATGCCCTCCCACGATGGTGGTTGGCCATGAAGACACCACCGCTTCTCGCGGCAATGGCTGGTCAGGCCTCACCTATGTTCACCCTCGCCAATTAGGTGAAACTGGACCGGATCAGTCCAATGGAACCTGTCATTTAGTCAAAAAAATTTAGAATTAAAAAAATACTAGAATTGTTACTATTTTAAGGTTGATTGTTATTTTCAAGAAATAATATATATATATATATATATATATATATATATGTTTTTTAAAAAGAGTCGGTCTCGCCCGGTTCCCGATTCTCGGTTCCATGAAAATAGAACTAGTGATTTCCAATCTTGTTCCTGATTGTAGAGGCGAAATTGAGAATCGAATCGAAAATCACTAATTCCATTTTCGTGGAATCGGGAACCAGACCAACACTCTTGGGAACCAAATCAAACTGGTCGAACTGAACAGTTCAATATGCTCACCCCTATCACCGATGATGATGGTCTAATCCACTGCCTCCCCATCCTCAAGCACAAGATATTTCAATGGTACCCTCTCTCTCTCTCTCTCTCTCTCTCTTTCTAGCTTTGATTTTTATTTGACTTTTTTGGTTTCCCTTCAATTTTTTTTTTTTTTTATCTTCCGATTTTATCTTGACTTTTTGTGATGTTTTCTCTTTTATGTGGCGTCATTGCGTATCCTACAAGAAAAAAAAAAAAGGTTACCTCGGATTCTGACCTGCCACGTCAATAAATTTGCCCGTGAGCTGGCCTAAAAGACTAAATTGCATTGAGTACAAAATGTTGAAGACTCGATTACACATTAGACCAAATGTTTAAGATATAAAAGTTTGTTTTTACACAAGAAGAATTTAAATACGTCTTCACATGAATTTTGATTCAAGGGAGGGAATCCAAATTTTTTTTCTAGTTCTATTCATATCTATTTTACAAGTCACCATATACTGTGTGTAGATTGCGAAATCCTACTCCATCATTCACGCTTTCCCACCCCAGATCCTGAGAAGGTGGAGAATCGAACTCTCCACATCTCTTCCAAAAGAAGAAACTTATATAATCGCAGATGAGGTGCACAATGTAAGTTAGACTTTCTACACACCACGCCAGACAATTTCACGATTGCGTCACTACTTAAATTTGGCTCGCCCTCTTATAATTCACGGGTTTGAAGTTTACCTATGTAAGATGACTTTTCTCGTAGTGAAAACTCCCGACGAGTCTTTGCCGCTTTGTCACGAACAATACAAATGGGATTTTATAACTCGTTCCATTAAGTCCGCTAAAGTCCCATTGCCCCACCAATTTAGATGGTCCCCGAATTGTGCCAACCCCTTTTCCCTTAGGTGAACATGATTGATTCCTTCTCTCTTGTCCTCTTATAAGCAACGATCATGAAGATAAAAGATGTGTTCCGTTCGACTTTGGGGGAATGTCTTTGGAAAAAACAAAAACTTTTAGATTAAAGGGGTTTTTTGAAATGCAGGTAGCATTTGATAAAGTAAATTTTAAAAACACATTAAAAAGCAACTTTAACGTAAATGCAATTTGGTAAAAAGTATACTTTGTAAAAAAAAAAAATTGCTATTTTTTTTTATAAAAAATCTCAAACAAATTACCCTCTGCCAGCAATGATGGCGTTGGCATGCCTACTTTAGAGTTTTTGAGGACATTTTGAAATTATGAAAGTTGAGCAAAGGTAAAATTTGATGTGGACATCGAGCCATATTGAGGAGGAGGTGCTAGGGACCCGTTGTCTATTCTGACTAGTTCGATCACTCGAGCATGGGCCAAGCAATTCAGACAAGCTGTTGGCGTCATCGTTCGTGATCTTTGGCGTGGAGATGACCTTAGATTGAGTCTCGAAGAATCTTGGAAATCTTGGCGTAATTTAATTATCTAGTTACCAAATATTTGACCAAGTCAATAAAATTATTTTTCTATTTAGGCATATTTTAGAATAGGAAGTATTAGATCTCCTAAATTGTAATCAAACTAAATTAGGGTTTTGGGAGCTGGTTTTAAGATTTGTGTGGCGGCTAGAAGGCCTATATTAAGGGTTGGCCGAATTTCTTTGGAGAAGACATTATTTTTTAGTGCAATAAAAAAAAAATTGAAAGGTTTTCTTCTATTGTTCTTTTGAGGACAAGTCCTTATCAAGGTTCCCTTATGGCGGTTGATTCGTATTCTTTCGCTCGTGGCATCTATAACATTGGTTGGTTGACATGGGTTTATCAACAGGTCACGTTCATACCAATGTTGTCAATCACAGGTTCAATTGGAGGTCAAAGTTTGCAATTCGCACCATTTGAGCCTTTGTAGAACGATCTTTCTGCAACGATTTACATCAAAATTGGAAAGGAAAAAAAAGAGTCTACTTGCATTCTAGAAACGCAGCATCCGAAAGTATCTTTGAACCTACTTTAAACTAAAGGTTTTTAGAGAATTTTAAAGATGCAATTGCATCTTCTTTAAGCACCCCAAAATTTTGCCAAACGGCATTTGCATTTGACTAAGGAATTTAGGGGCTTATACATATCTGACTTTGCATCCTGCTGCCTCTTAACATTTTGACAACGTAATCCAAATTTAGTTTATTTGGAGTAGTCCTACCGAATCACTTGCTAAATACAGTTCGATAAAGAAGTTTTAGCATCTTTAGCATTACCAGGTGAGACCATATTAGTTGGATGTCGCTCGCAACTTCCATCGAATTCGTTCGCATCGGCATGTTCCGATCGGCTGTATTGCATTGATGCAACGCCTGAGATTTTCTCACCAAATCACAGTACCAAAATGGCAAAACTACTAAACACACACAATCAAGTCGATAGGACAATCCCTAATCAAGCCAGACATATTGAAAAGAAGGCGAACTAAACGCCGTTACAGATCCTGTCACTCTTTGTAACTGCCGGTCTTGAAATGGAGAACACAAGCGTGATCCACATGGAATTTTTTTTTTTAAAAAGATAAATTTAAAGATGAGAATAATGCACAAGGAGATTGTACAAGGAGATTGTACAACACCATCTCTCTCGATGGAAAAATTATTCCAAAAGCTGTAAACCCGTTCTTATTATGACGTTCCTTTATTTTGCTAATTCTCTATACCGAGTTAACGGTCAACACCGATTAGACCAATTCATTTTCAAACTTTTCAATTTGATCAATTCACTCCAAAACATTTTGACAATTTTTCAATGTGATCATCCCTTTTGGTAGTTTTCAAGGCCAATTTTGGGATTGCCGAGACTCCGCGATGCGCAGGCCATGGATTTCGACTTGAACGTTGTCGACTAGTGTGGGGCCCCGAAGAAGAGAAGAAAAATTAGGGTTGAGCGATGTAGAGGAAATAGAAAGAAGGGAAAGTGGAGGAGAGAAGAAAAAGCGGAGGGAAATAGGACCACTCAAAAAAATCAATATTTTTTTAAAAATAAAATTCAAAAAAATCGACAACGGTTAATTCATTTCTATATTAGCATCAGTAACATCATGGGCTGATGTTCACGTTATTGAAAAATTGTCAAAATTTTATATTTGCATTGATTATGGCCTCCATTGATGAGTATTGTTCAGGGGTAGCAATCTTCATTGGCTTTCATGAGCTCCATGACAAATGGGACCATTTACTTGCTTGACTATTCTAACCTCCACCAAATGAGATCCGTCACGACATATCTTTAGGACCCTTTAAATTGTACAATGTGGACCAAGCATTATGATATTTCGACTCGTGAATTTCTAGTGGATATCATATCATTAAGTGATTTGGAGAAATGATGGTCATATTTGATACAACCACAACAATTAAATGATATTGTTGGACGCTCGGACCCATCCATTTTGTCTTGCAATAATGAATTTGTCCATTTAAGGTCATTATATATATCGGGTGATCAACATTGAATTTCCAGCAACGTAGGGATTTGAACATGGCTCCTGTGACTCAATCATACTTAGCATTATAGGGAACCGAACTTGTGTCGTGTGTCTATCGTCCGCTCCTGTCCATTTTTCGAGTCTATTCAAGCCAATCACTGCTCGGCAAGTTGGAAAAGAATGTCGCGAGCCTCGACACACGGTACTCGGCTTAGGTGGACAATCACGCCATGCTCAAGAAGCGTCAAAAAAATCTCTCTGCGATCTATTGGACCAGATTCGGAAAATGGAATCCCTGTCAAACATTTGACTCAAGCTTTTGTGTATTCGGTCCAGATAGTAGGCAACTACCGCAAATTTCCCCTTTACATAAATGTCACCATGTGTTCCTACTGTGTCGTCACCTGCCATCCCCTGCCAACACCAAAATCACATCATGTCGTCATTTTAACAATGCTCGTGGGCTACGACTCTCTCCATCCAATCTCCTATATATTCAAAACCAATGCATCGCCCTGTTCCGTGAACAAGCAGGCAATTCTTGCTTTGCTACAGTCTCTTCCCCCTCGAAATTCATGGTAATTTCCTGATACATGCAGCTTTGGATCGATCCAGCGACGATGTGGATTGGATCTAGCAGTTTCTGATTGCGTCAGGGCATTCTCCTTACCTGATAAACAGGAGAGAGTTTTGTTCGCCTCGACTTGCTGGACATTGATAGCCAGAAAGGTGTGCTTACACATCTTACGCTTTTGGGATCGTCGCATGACGACAGGATGGACTCATTGCCAGAACACTGCATCTCTGTGATTCTCGCCCTCACATCCCCTGAAGACGTATGCAGGCTCGCTCAAGGGTCGCGCACTTTCCGATCAGCTGCTCAGTCCGACGTCATCTGGGAAGGCTTCTTGCCGCCTGACTGCAAAACCTTGCTCGCAAGGTTGGCGAGGCCCCTCAAGTTCAATTCCAAGAAGGAGCTCTACCTCAGCTTGTGTCAACCTCAGCTCATTGACTCCGGGAGAAAGGTGATCGAAACTTTCGTGGATTTTCTTTTCTTTATTAGTTTCATGAAGAAATTGAGAATTTGAAGAGCTGGTTTTTGGAAATTTACTTCTTTGTTAAAAACAGAGCTTCAAGCTGGAGAAATTGTCTGGGAAGATATCGTATGTGCTGTCTGCAAGAGAGCTTTCCATAGCATGGAGCGATGTCCCCATGTACTGGATCTGGAAATTTGTGCCCGATTCGAGGTTTGTCACTTCACCGATCAGCGTTCGTCATTCGCTAAACAAAATAGCTCGAAAAAAGAACCTCTTTTTCCATGTAGATTTCAGGAAGTGGCGGAGCTCAGAACAACACATTGGCTGGAGATCGAAGGCCGAATGCCTACCGCAATGCTATCCCAAAACACTCTCTATGAAGCCTATCTCATCATGAAAATCTCTCACCGTGCATACGGGCTAGATGTGATGCCATCACAAGCATCAATCGAGTTGAAAAACCAGGTAGTGTTCACAAGCACAGCAATTCTGCAGCAAGGCCATCAAGAAAGCAGAAACAAGCAAGAACCGGGGGTTGAAGGTGAAGAGAAAGTCCCGATGGAAAGAGATGATGGGTGGATGGAGGTTGAGCTTGGAGAGTTCTTCAATGGCGGATATGGCGGCCATCATCATGAGGTGGTGAAGGTGAGCTTCAAGGAGGTGAAGGGTTATCAACTGAAGGGAGGGCTTGTCATTGAAGGCCTTGAAGTGAGGCCTAAAAGAATTGTGTGAAAAGATCATCGATAATTGCAAGGATCATTAGGGTTCTTGTTCATCGTAAATCCGGTATTCTTTTTAAAAAAATTTCCAGGTGTCTCATTGTTCATTTCTCATGGGAATTAAATGGGGAAAATTGCCTAAAAATTCTAGACCGATTGCACTTTTACTAACGCAGTCTCACACCTTCAAATTTTGCCATTTGAGTCATAAATCTTTTCACATTCTATGAATTAAATCCACTTAGCCAATTTTATTAATTTTTCTTTTATTTCCTTTTTTTTTTTTTGTAACCCTAGAATGGTGAGATTCCTGGCCACAGGGCAAGAATGTCGAGCACTCACCTAGGACTAGGCAAGGGTTGCATAGGCAAGTGCGTCTATGCCCTCACTGGCCACAAGCGAGGGCATCGAGCCCTCACCCAAAAACAAGTGAGAGCCGTGACCCTTGCCCTTTGACTCATGAGCAAGAGTTGCGGACCTTGCTTGTGGCCATTGACCTCACCGGCCTGCGATTAGGGAAAAAAATAAAAAGGAAAAAAAATGAAAAAGTATTATTAAAATTCGTCCATGCTTATGTTAGTTATACCACGTAGGATGGTCGACATCCGCATTAGTAATTTCCAACTACAATTTGATCAGATGGACTCTGTTGACAAAATTTGAGAAGGTTTAGAATTCAGTCAACAAAATTAAAAGATTTAAGATTGAGTTTGCAAAAATATAATATGTTTAGGACTTTTAGGGTAATTTTTCCAAATAAAATGTCAAATAAGATGTGAATGTCAATATATATGAATAAATATATATTTATATCTATTTAAATATGCAAATAGCTATCTGTCAGCCACTCTACATATGAGCTTGGCTGGTCCATCTTTCAAGAGCTCATTAATTCCATTTAGCTCCTATGCGATGAGCATTTAAAAATGTGAAGTGTCTCTATCGAGCAGACTTATTTCTCTAGGCTAAAAAGCTTGCGCCAAAATCCAAGATTCATGATCAAAATCAAATCTTTTATCATCTAATTGGAAAGGGCCCTCTCAGCTGTAGACTGGCTAAATGGAGAGCATTAAATTGAGTTTATATTTTTTTGTTTATTTTATATTTAATTTTATTTGTAGCGTTAATTTGAGATTGAGAGAAAGGAAAACCATCACGGCATAGTAAATTCTATCGATATCATCATCAGTTTGATTCACATATTTAAGAAAGCCTTTTGCAGCACACGTGTTAGTATCGTATCAAGATGATCAAGGACTTGTTTCTATATGATCCCCCTTACAAAAATATTTATGAGCAGAGCGTACATAAGAACGGCTGTAATAAAATGTTGGATGCAAAACCTTAAAAATTGTCTTCCAAGTAGCTGAACGCATTTTCCAAAACGAAATAAAACTCACAAATACATCAGTAGAATTCACATATAATATTGAGCATAGGGTAATAATGTTTGCATTGGTTATGGCCTTCAATGTTGAGCGATCGATTCAAAAGAGCAGCAATATTAGAAATTCATTGGCTTTTATGAGTTTCATGACAAATGTGACCATTCACAAATGGTAGGTGTCGGGTGATTGGTTCTTGGATAATCCAATTTTTATCCTAGAATCGGAAACCAAATCAGAAGGATCGATTCCAATTTCTGGAATAGAAAACTAGCCCAGCCAGGCATGGGACTAATTACTTCGATTGTCAGGTGGGTCAATGGAACTAATGGTGGTGGGGACGCGGAGGTGGTGAGGACGGCGCTTGGGTGGGCTCTTCACAACTTGCTCGGCTGCGGTGATTTGATCTCGCTCCTCCACGTCTACTCCACCGCCAGATCCAAGAGCAGGAAGAACTTGATGATCCTTCGTCTTGTTGGTTGGGTCTGCCTATGTGGGGCCCAGCTAACACAAAACAAAATAAAAAAAGTCAAAAAGCAGAAAGAAGAAGTGGGAGTGATTCGAATGCGGAGTGAAAGAAATAAGGGCAAGGAGAGTGGCTTCGTCGAGAGGAACACGCGCGGAGAAGAAGAAAAAGGGGCGCAACTTTGTAGTTCCGATTCAAAGGCCAAACATTATCGGAACAACTTAAATTTTAGTATATTTTCATGAAACTGATGGCTATGAGTTGATTGGTTTCATTCTTTGAGAACCTTTTTCAAATTCATCAATCGTAATTAATGTGTTAATCTACTTTCATGGTGGTGAAATGTTATTATGTTGTTGATGTGGAGCCTTCGATGTATGACTAGAGAAAAACTTTTCGTATATCTTATCTTTTTTTATGACTTGTAGAAATATTGAGTGGTTTGTGATTTTTCCCTTATTGGGTTTTCTAAGTGAAATGTTGGTGTTGTTGTTTTTGTCTCCTTACTATTTCTGCATTACAATTATTTATTGTGAGGTTGTATTGCCAAAATATGTTTTTTGTGTTGCTGGGGTTCAGTGAATTTGCTCAGTTTAGTTTTGGAGAATATATTAATCCTGCATTGGGTTGGTCCTTGGTGAATTGTTACCCTGTTCTCCCCAGCACACCTCAGGGCTACTAGGCGGCCCTCTCCTTCAGGGACATGTGCAGCAGCTTCCCCAACGTGAGCTCTCATTGACTCTGTTCTTCCTCCTAATATAAGTCCAGTTGGTTCAATTGAGTGATAAGAGAAATGGGGTGATCTTGAGTTGTTTGCAGACCATCATAGTGATTGTGGTCGCGGAGGGCGATCAAGAGGGCGCGAAGATCTTGTCGATGGCGAGGAGATGGGCGCTTCGGCTCTCGTTGTCGGGCTCCACGAACAGAGCTTCCTCTACAGCCTTCTTTCCTCCAGAACTTGCAGTTCGATTGCTCTTGCTCTGTTTCTGAAACAAAGCTCGTCCTCTGCAAAATCTGAGCCTGCTTTTGATTGGGTTTTTAGCTTTGACTGATTTGATTACCTGCAAATCATGAACTCCATTCTTGTGTGGCGAATCGAGAGTGATCGTGAATTAGGGCGAGCAACTCAAGTTTGTGGATGGAGGGATTGTGAAGGGTTAGGCCTTTTTCGTTTTACACATTTATAACGAATAAAAAAAAAAAAATCGATCCGATTCAGGTGTTCCAAGTGGACGCTTCCACACATGGAATTGGAAATCAAATTGATGCTCCCATAACTGTCCAGAACCGGCTCCTCCGGTTTGGTCCGAGCGATATTTTGCTCTCCCCTAGTAGGTGCTATGCAAAGAACCTATTTTTCATATTTAAACTGTACAACTATTGTGATTTGATTGGACCATTGAGGGGCTTTGATGGTGAAAGCAATGAACCAACATGGAAGTTGTCGACCCGTAGTGGATGATTTGTCTTTTCTATAGGCAGGCTTTGGAAGAGAATAGTTTGTGAGATAGGTGATCCTAACACTTCCTAGGTCTTTGTATTTTGTATGCTATTAGGGATACTATTATGGGTTTGTAAATATAAAATTAGGGATAAATGCATTGGAAATCTTAAAATTTATTATGAAAATGCAATTAAGTCCTAAAACCTTCAAAAAGTGCAATAAGTTCTAAAACTTATCATAAAGTGTAATTAAGTCCTAAAACTTTCAAAAAGTGCGATCAAGTCCTAAAACTTATCAAAGTGATTCAATTTAAATCCTTCCATTGATTGCACTTTTTGAAAATTTTAGGCATCAATTGGACTTTCAAGACAAGTTTTAGGATTTTATTGAACATTTTAAAAGTTTTAGAACTTGATTGAACTTTCGTAACAAGTTTTAGGACTTAATTGCACTTTTTGAAAATTTTAAGACTCAATTATATTTTCATGATAAGTTTTAAGACTTATAATGCATTTATCCCATAAATTTAACATCATAAGATATATGTGTACTATTTTGACTTGTGCAATATTCTTATATGGCGTATTGTGATGTATTTTTGTGGTGCTTCCATATGCTATTAATCAAAGGAAAATCTAATTAGAAATGACTTGTGTAGTGTGTGACATACCTGGGGATTCACACCCTTGCCCAAAACTAGCCGAGGGTCGCCACTGGTAGTCTGATCCTCACCCAAACTTTGGGTGAGGGCCTACAAGCCCTCCACTGCCCTTGGCTAGGGCTTAGTGACCCGCATCGGCTCACCCCAACCCTTACTAACCCCTCTTGGCAATGGTAGGGTGATGGCAGTAGCGAGGGCTTGCAGTCCTACTTACCCGACTTCTTCTTTTTCCTTTTTATAAAAAAGTTAGCCTATTTTTAAATTTTAATTTCAATAAAATTAGCATTAAATATCAAATTTAGACAAAAATGATATTGTTTTAGTCTCATACTTTATGATTTACCCATGTCATTACCACGTAGGTGAGAGAAAATATTTTTAAAAAACCACATTAGCATTTTCCATTAGTCAAATCGGATGAAATTAATGGAAGAACTCAATTGAACCAATTTAATAATTTTTAGGACTTGATTTCACTTTTTGCAAGTCTTGGGACTCAATTGCACTTTTGTGGCAAATTTCAAGACTTCTACCATACATATCCCATTATTCGACATATCTTAACGTTTATAGATTTTCGACATCTGGATCCCTAAAATGCTATAACTTGGCAGAAAATGACACTTAAGTGCCATAACTTACGAAAGGTACACTTAAATGTCAAAATCAGAGCAAAATGGATTACTTGAGTGTCAATCCGACCAAAATCCGGACAAAACGCTAACGTGTCAATTTTCCGGCGAAGCGAGTGCAAAACAGTGTCATTTTGGTGTTGACGTGATAAAATATTTAATATAAAAATTAATTAAATTAAATTGAAAAAAATTTATATAAAACATTTAAAAATAAATAAAAAAATTTTTTAAAAAATAAAATAAAAATTTTAAAAATTTTTTTTAAAAAAGGGAGGCGGCCCCGGCCGACCCTCCCCCACCTTCCGACAATGGCGAGGAGGCGGTGGCGGCGTCGTTTTGGTGCTGATGTGGTAAAAAATTTAATATAAAAATTAATTAAATTTAATTTAAAACTAAATTTATTTAAAACATTTATAAAAATTTTAAAACTTTTAAAAATTTACAAAAATTTTTTTAAAAATTTACAAAAAGTTTTAAAATTTCAAAAAAAAAAATTTACAAAAAATTTCAAAAAAAGGCGGCTGAGGGTTGAATTTTTGTGAATTTTTAAAATTTTTGTAAATTTTTAAATTTTTTTGTAAATTTTTAAAATTTTTTAAATTTTTTTTTTTTTTTTTTAAATATTTTAAAATTATTTTTAAAATATTTTAAATAAATTTAGTTTTAAATTTAATTTAATTAATTTTTATATTATATTAAAATTTAAATTATTCCAAAATAACGGCGTTTTCGCTGATTTAAGGGCTCTATTTTGGGTCAACACCGAAACGACATCGTTTGGGATGAATTCGAGCTGACTCAGCTCTCCGGCGGAGAAATATTAATATTTTAATGCCACGTATGATTTCCGACCAGTTTCGCTGGAGATGGCACTCAGGTGTCTCACTTTTTTTAAAATGTGGTACTTAAGTATACATTTTGTAAGTTATGACACTTGAATGTCCATTTCTGCCAAGTTATAACACTTGAAAGATTCTTTTGCCATAGATTTTCTCTATCTCATATGAAATGAGTTGGGATGTGTTCACTAGAAATTCTTAAACCTATCTCGAAAGTGCAGTGAAGTTTTAAAATTCTTAGAAAGTGTAATCAAATTCTAAAACTTGTCAAAATGGTGCAATCGAATTCTTCTATTAACTCCATCCAATTTGACTAATAAAAAATGCTAACGTGGCTTTTTTTCATTACTTTTTCTCTCCCAGGTAGCAAAATTAAAAAATGAAATGATAATAAAGATTTTTATGGGGAACACTTCAATCCATATTGAAATGAAACAAGTTTTTTCTCATCACTTTGAATGAAAATGAAAAAAAAAAAAACATTAAATTGACTCATTCAATCTCGACGATTAAATAATAATAGATTATTATTATTTCGAGTACACCGCTATAGTGAAATCGGTAGACACGCTGCTCTTAGGAAGCAGTGCTAGAGCATCTCGGTTCGAGTCTACGTGGCTTAAACAAGCAAGATAATCTCAAAATCCGTCGTTTTGGTCTAAATTTGATTTAAAATATAAAGAGAGGGAGAGTCCACCACGCTTTTGGGATCGTCGAATGAGAACACCAATGGACTCGTTGCCAGAACACTGCGCTTCTACTATTCTCGCCCTCACATCCCCTGAAGACGCATGCAAGCTCGCTCGGGTGTCGTGCGCTTTCCAATCAGCCGCTCAGTCCGATCTCGTCTGGGACGGTTTCTTGCCGCCCGACTGCGATGCCGTACTCGCAAGGCTGGTGAGGCCACTCAAGTTCGGTTCCAAGAAGGAGCTCTACCTCGGCTTGTGCCAACCTCAGCTCATTGATTCCGGACGAAAGGTGATCGGAAACTTTTGTGGGTTTTCTTTTCTTTGCTAGTCCCACGAAGATTTTGAGAATCTTGTAAGAACTGGTTTTTGGAAATTTATTTCTTCGTTAAAACAGAGGTTCAAGCTGGAGAGATCGTCTGGGAAGATACCGTATGTGTCGTCTGCAAGAGAGCTTTCCATGGCATAAAGCGATGTACCCATGTATTGGACCTGGAAATTTGTGCCCGATTCGAGGTTTGTCACTTCACCGATCATCATTCGTCATTCGCCAAACACAAAAGTTTGAAAAAAGAACATCTTTCTCCATGTAGATTTCAGGCTACGAAGCACGGATACGTTCTAGGAGCTTCTATGTCGTATCGGACATCCCGAGACGTGTTGGACACGTGGCCAACACGTGTCGGAAAATCGGACACGTGGTGAACTCTTTCTGACACGCTCCGACTCGCGTGTCTAGAAATTGCAAGAGGCATGGTGGTTACTGGGATAGGTCTGCAAGTGCGAAGAGAAAGAAAATTGTTAAAGAAGGCAACGGAAGGTGGAGGCAAGGGCGAGGAAGCAGAGGCAAGGCCGCAAGCAATGGCGAGGCCATGACTGCAAGGAGGAGGGCCGCGACTGCAATGCTGCGATGAATGACCAGAAGCGAGGCTGCAACTATGAAGGAGGGAGGGTTGTAGGCGAGGTGGCAAGCAATTGCAACGAGGTGATTGAAAGAGAGTAGAGATCAAGATGAAGAGAATCGCGCGAGAAGGAGGAAAAGGAGGCCATGGAGGAGAGTTATAACTTTTTGGATGGACTTTGTTGAGAAAATCTAAGAAGGTTTAAGATTTAATTAGTTAAGATTTAATTAGCAAAATTTAAATGTTTAGGATTGAGTTGGTAAAAGTATAATATGCGAAGGACTTTTTAGATAATTTTCTTAAATTAAATGTCAAATAAGATGTGAAATGTCGACATATATGAATATATATTTATATCTATTTAAATATGCAAGTAGCTAAATGTCAATCAGTCTACATATGAGTTTGGGTGGTCCACCTCTAAAGAGCTCATTGATTCCACTGAGCTCCTATGAGATGAGCATCTGAAAAGGTGAAAAGTCTCTATCGAGCAGACTTATTTCTCTGGGCTTAAAAGCTTGCGTACAAAATCTAAGATTCATGATTACCCGACAAAGTCAAATACAAGAACTTAAAAAAGAGGATGAGTTCGAGAATTGACCATATCATTCGAATAAAATATTCCTGTCATTGAAGTAGATATATCGAGCAAAGATATGGCACAAATACTCAACGCAACGTACCCTTTTATTATAAATAGTTTAATCGAGAAATATCTCTTTTTCCATGTCGATCTGTGCGACTACGATAGATATTGCAAATAATGGAGAGTAAAGGTAAATAAGCATACTCACCCCGTAGTGGACGAGTTGGTTCGCACTTTGATCCCTCATCCGAAAGGGCAGGGGTTTGAAACTTCTCACCCTCATTACGCGACTTAAGTGAGGTGCTGTGGGAGGTGGGCCCCCGCACTAGTGCCCCCGGCTGGTTCTCGGATCATAAAAAAAGAAGAAGAAGAAGGTAAATAAGCACACATGCGTAAAAGAGAAGCATGGAGAGCATTAAGTTAAGATTTCTTCTTTTTTTTTTTGTTCATTTGTATTTTATTTTATTTACAGCATCAATTTCAGATAGAAAGAAAGGAAATCCATCATGGCACAGTAATTTCTATTGCCATGATCATCTAGTTTGATTCAAGTATATAAGAGAGCCTTTTATAGTGCATGTGTTAGTATCGCGTTGAAACGATCAAGGACTTGTATCGATGTGATCCCACAAACAAAAATATTTATAAGTGAAATTTACATTGGAACAGGTTATAACAAAATGTTGGATGGAAAACCTTAAAAATTGTTCTCCGACCAATCGAAAGCATTTTCGAAAACGAAATAAATTAACAAATACATCATTAGAATTAACATATAATATTGCGCATATGCTATTATGTTTGCATTGATAATGGCCTCCGATGTTGAGCGATCCTTCAAGAGGGCAGCAATCTTAGAAATTCATTGGCTTTTATGAGTATCATGACAAATGTGACCATTCACTTGCTTGGGTCAATATGCATGGCCTTGTACAAGAATCTTACATATATTAGAAAAGGATGAGGGGAAAAAAAGGGAGGTGCTACGCAAAGATTCTCACCTATTTTTCATATTTAAATTGTACAACTGTCGTGTACCCCGAATCTAAATTTGTGATAGCAATTTAGCCAACGATAAGGGAGCCATCCCACAACACATGAAGGGCAATTTGGCCATTTTGATAGATGAATCGAAAGTAAAAGATTTCAATGGGGGACTATTCCAGCATCCACCAAAACAAAGCTGTTGAGATATATCTCCAGGATCCTTTAAATTTTGCAATGTCGACCACGTACTATGATATTTCTCATAGGGAATTTTAAGTAGCGGATGTCTTATATCTCTTGGACCCTTTAAATTTTGCAATGTAGATCACGTACTATGATATTTCTCATAGGGAATTTCGAGTGGCGAATGTCTTATCATTAAGTAATTTAGGGAAATTATGGTCTTGTTTGATATAATTGCCACCATCGACAAAATTGCTAGGCGCTTGGACCAAACCCATTTCGTACATCTAAAGCACCTAATTATTGGGTGATCGAGCGACTCGAACATGGAATTGTTTATATTTTCAGCGCAGTAGAGAATTGAACATACCTCTCCTGCCTCGGTCATACTCAGAATCATAGGAATTGAGCGTGTGCCATGTCACTATCGTCCGTTTCCTGGCCACTTTTCAAGTCTGTGCGAGTCAATCACCGCTCGGCAAGTTGGACAAGAATGTCGCGAACCTCGACACGCGGTGCTCGTCTTAGGTGGACGATGACACCATGCTCGAGAAGCATCTAAAACTCTCTTCGATCTTTTGGACCAGATACTTTTGGAAAATGGAATCCCTTCCAAACATTTGATTCAATCTTCTGTGTATCCAGTCCATGCATGAGACAGCTATAACAAAGTTCCCGGTTTCCGTAGTTCCCCAGTGATAGATGTCACCATATGTTCACGGTGTGTTGTCACATGTTATCCCCTGTCCACGCCAAAATCGAATCATGTCGTCATGTTAACGATGCTCGTCAGCCGCAACTCTCTCCACCCGATCTCCTATATATTCGATCACCATGCATCAGACCGTTCCATGAGCAAGCAAACGAAAGATGAATTGTCCATCTAATTTCCCCCAAAGGGCAATTCCTGCTTCGCTCCAGCTCCAGCCTCTTCCCCCCTGAAATCCATCGTAATTTCCCGATACATGCAGCTTCGTATCGATCCAATGATGATGCGGATTGGAGCTAGCAGCTTCTGGCTACGTCTGGGCATTCTCGTCCCTCGATAATGGTAAGTAGGATAGCATAAGATACATGGGAGAGAATACTAGCCGTCGGCGTTTTTTTGGCCTCAATCGCCAGATAACGATATCCAGAAAGGTGAACTCATACATCTTACGCATATGAAGTGCACAGATCAAGTCAATGAAACGCGCATTAGACTTGAAACATGCATGGAGAAGATAGAAGAGCATTAGACTTGTAATATGCATGGAAAGCATTGAGTGTCTTTTCGCAGTTTTTTCAAAGACGAGCATGACTCAAATCATTGAAACCTTTTCATCTGTAAGTTTCAAATTTCAAAAGATCATTGAAAGCGTTTAGTATTCGAAATGCACGTTGTAGACTTATATGCATTTTGAGTTGCATTCACACATACACACATAAATGCATACATGTTTGAATCATCACCTAGGAAAAATTTCGAGTTGCTTGAAAGACCACGCTCTTCCATCCAATCATTGGTGGACGAATGTCACATGGTTCTTTCAGAAAGACTCGAAAGCTTCTCCTCGTGGATGGGCCTTTCTTTTTTTTTAGCTTTAAGAAATATCTTCCATAAATCAAACTTCAAAGTTTTAGAAAAAGTTTAAGGCCATTGATATATACAATTTGACCCACTATCAATAAAAAGATTAAGTCAATAAGTTATGGACCAATTAGGATATATTTATTACTTCATACCATACCAATTCTCCAGGGTGCGATTTTTTCTAATACTACTCACATGTGCATTTCACCATAAATTATACTTTTAGACTTATGCAAACATGATGCATCAAAGTTTTGTGAAAAAAACTTTTGAGGAAAGTTTCAGTTTGATAATATATTATCTCTTTAAGTTTTAGGTGTAGTCACACATCTTCACACACACACACACACATAATCTCTTCTAGGTATATATGTATGTTATTAGAAACAATGTGGATAAAAAACAAGGCATAAAAAACCAAGGAAAAACGATCATTATAAGATGACAATGTCTTAAGGATGCTTGTGTGTTAACAGGCGATGGATCAAATATGAATCATTTCGTAGATTCATATTTGATCCATAACCTGTCGATGCACTTGTTGTCTTCGAGGCTTGCCATATGAATTAAAGATTTATATTGTCATATACATTGGCTCTTATGGTGTAGTAACGCATCCTCATACATACGTATATGGTCACTCAAAAGTGCATATATCAATTAGAGGATGATGTATATGTACGTGTGTGGGTTAGTTGATCAGTATTAGAAACAAAATGGTTAAAAGAATAGCACAACAAACCCAGATAATGGGAAAAACGATAACCGATAGGTGAGGGTGTCTTAAGGATGCTTATGTATTGATAGGCGATGGATCAAATATGAATCTTCCCATGGATCCATATTTGGTCCATCACTTGTTGATGCCCATGTTGTCTTTAAGGCTTGCCATATGAACCAATGATATATATCCTCATATACGTTAGCTCTTCTAGTGCAGTAGCGCATCCTCGTATATGCATACATTCTCACTCAAAAGGGTATATTTGTCTATTAGAGGATGATGTATATGTACATGCCAGGGCTATTTGATCAATATTAGAAATAACATGGATAAAAAAACAACACAAATATCCACTATAACAAGAAAAATGACAAGTAATAAGTGACAATGTTTTAAGGATGCTTATGTATTGACAGGCGATGGACCAAATATGAATTATACCCAACAAATTCATATTTGGTCCATCACCTGTTGATGCACATGTTGTCGTTAAGGCTTGCTATTTGAATCAACAATATATATCCTCATATATTTTAGCTCTTCTGGTGCAGTAGCACATCCTCATTAATGCATATATTCTCACTCAAAAGGGCATATATGTATGTTAAAGGATGATGTACATGTAAGTGCCGAGGTTATTTGTTCAATATTAGAAATAGCATGGATAAAAAACAACACAAACAACCAAAATAACAAGAAAAACAAGTGACATGTGATAATGTCTTAAGGATGCTTATGTATTGACAGGCGATGGAACAAATATGAATCACCCAATAGATTCATATTTGGTCCACCACCTGTTGATACATATGTTGTTTTTAAGGCTTGTCATATGAACCAACAATATGTGTTTTCATACATGGTATCTCTTTTGGTGGAATAGCACATCCTCGAATATGCATACATTCTAACTCAAAAGGATATATATGTCTATTAGCAGATGATGTATATGTACATGCTGGAGCTATTTGATCAATATTAGAAATAGCATGGATAAAAAAACAACACAAAAAACTAAAATAACAAGAAAAACGACAAATGATAAGTGACAACGTCTGAAGGATGCTTATGTGTTGACAGGCGATGGATCAAATATGAATCACCTGATAGATTCATATTTGATCCACCACCTGTTGATGCATATGTTGTCTTTAAGGCTTGCCATATGAACCAATGATATATATTCTCATATATGGTATCTCTTCTAGTGCAATAACACATCCTCGTATATGCATATATTCTCACTCGAAAGGGTATATATGTACATGCAGGGGCTATTTGATCAACATTAGAAATGGCATGGATATAAATAACAATAAAAAAAATTTAAAATTTTTTTAAAAAAAACAACAACAACACAAAAATCCAATATAACAAGAAAAACAACAAGTGATAAGTGACACTGTCTTAAGGATGCATATGTATTGAAGGCGATGGACCAAATATGAATCTATGGGAGATTCATATTTGATCCATCACCTGCTGATGCCCACGTTATCTTTAAGGCTTGCCATATGAATCAACAATATATATTGGCTAATCTTGTGCAGACACACATCTTGCTTTATACATGTATCCTTACTTAAAAGGGTATATATGTATGTTAGAGGATGACGTGTATGTACACGCAAGAACATGTTGTATTTACGATGAGTTAATGAATCAACAAAAATGAGCAAAATGAGATACGTTGTTTCCATTCATGTACCTCATTAATTTGTGTATCTCTCAAGTTTGTGTATCTATTTAATTCATGGTTCATGTATCTCTTGGATATAGTATCCATTTAATTAATGTATCTTCTAGATTCCTGTATCTATTTAATTCATGGTTCATGTACCGCTTTTTGTATATAAATTCTAAAACTCTATAAATAGACTTCAAAATCTTCATTCCAAGTAGAAGCAAAATCACTAGCATCTCCTCTCTTCAAGTTTCTATAAGTGTGCCAGTTTCAAGAAGTATTCGACGGAGTCTTGTTTGTATAATGCCAATACCAACATGTTCGAGGTATTGTATATTGGGATGCGAAGTTTGAGAAGCTAGTTAGCACCGTTGACAAAAACTAATCGTCTTAAAGAGATTCGGTTAGTCGTACCTTACCTCCAAATACCGTTGTTATCACTTTCTTGAATTATTAATTTCTAGTTATAACAAACAATGTTACGTATTCATCTCCCAATACGTTTATTCTTCTTCTTCTATTCCTCTCTAATTGCTCGCAATACAATTTCATCGATATTAGAAACGATACGCATATAAAAAAAAAAAAAAAAAACCAAAACAATAGGAAAAACACCAAGTCATATGTTCTAGTGCCTTAAGTTTGCTACGTAGGCAATGGATCACATATGAATCACTCCATACGTATCCGTGCACATGTTGTCTTTTAAGGCATGCCATGTGGATCGAATATATAATTCAGGAGTTGAAATTTTAAAACATCGTGAGAGTATCATGGCGGTACGCTGCATCATGTGCGGATGTAAATAAAGTACCAGCTCGGGATGTTGACCCCTGTTTCTAATTTTGACTTCTCAGTTTTTAAATCAGCTTGTCAATTTTATTTTATTTTTGCGACATTAAGAAAATAATCAAAAGCTTATTTATTAAAAGCCCGACTTGGCATCTAGTATGATTGGGCTTTTCTACGTGCTCAGGAACAGATCCGCATTGCGATAGCAGAGGCTTGCCTATGTACAGTTCTCCTATTGGAGACTGGCTCGACTCAACTTGACTCAACCCATTTAATTATTGGAAGGGCATAAATTTGTTCGAACCGTTGAATCGAACCGGACTAGACTGAAATTGCCGTTCCAATTCATGTTTGTGGCTTGGGAATCTGGCCCACAACTAAGTCACACAGAATTCTGCCTTCATCTCTTTTTTAGTTTTTGCTTTGATTTTTCTTGTTACAGCTATTATATTACGAGAAAAGGAGAATTTATATCTTTATCTTTAAGTTAATTGGATTAATTGATATCAAATAATCGTCATTTGATGTAGTTCGATTCGAGTCTTTTCCAAACAAAAATAATTTGGTCTAATTCGATTCGGCTCTATATCTGAACCGTGTTGACCCATGCTACATCGGATTTTCTTGCTCCGGTCATCTAGCTAGGAGCCGATTCATCGCATCTAAGAGCAGTGAAGAATGGTAATCCCCACGAAGGAAATATGACAACCGCTCCACCGTTCATCTTATAATCGAGTACATGAATTTCATTTTTCAATCATATATCTCAACTTTACAATCAGTCGCTTGAGTGACCACCACTTCCGCCGTCCCTTTCAATCTATCAGTCACCACCGACTTTACATTAACAATTTCTTTTCTAACCAATGTCTTTTGCAATTGAGAGTGAGTGGTCCTAGGATCAATTCAAGTTTCACCAAGAACTCACCCCGTCGGAACCAGTTGCACAGTTTTTGAATTTGAAACTTACCTTGCATACCCTCAAATCTACCCTGTCAATATGTTTCAGGGTCTACCTAGGAATCGGCTATTTTTATTTTGTTTTGTTGTTTCAATTTTTTTCTTAAGCAAAATGAAAATAAACCTAACAACAAAAATCCCCATTTTGTCATAGTAACAATCCACAAAAGATAAACAAGTAAAATAAAATAAACAATAAAATACTCAAAACACGTAACAAAATTGAATCAAACTAGTACCAACGAGAAAGGAACTCTTTGGTGGCATGCTAAAAGTGATCGGATGATATCTATAGTTCGTGATGTGACAGTTATCCTACCGAGTGAAGGGTCGAGCTTCTAGACAACAAAGACATCATTGTACTCAGTTTGTACTTTGAAAATTTATATTTGTTAGTAAGTGTACTAACTATAGTGCCCATGTTATTCTCTTACAGCCTAACTTTTTTTTAACAATTTGTACACTACAGGCCAACTTAAAAGCATTCAACTGACATAGAATATGATATGGCAATCTTGCATCCCACCCTGATGATTTGCTTGTGCAGTATTCCATCCCACCCTGATGATTTGCTTGTGCAGTATTCCGTCGTCTATTTTCAGGTTTTGTTCCTCAGTTTAGTCATATTATATGCCAATTTGTTATGCTTTTAGAAAAGGGAGGGAAGTTGTAAGTGGCAGAACTCCATATGCCATGGTTTTAGTAAATTTAATTTTCATGGAATAGCTCAACAATCTTGCTCAATCATTCTGAGATGTGTCAGTCGCCTCCACGATTATGCCTACTGCTCATGTTGTTATTCCGGCGCATTCGTCGTTCGTCTTCCTGTCCGTTTTAGGCAAGCAACTTGCTTTTGTAACTGTTTCTCATTTTGAAATAGGCAAACTTTAAGACATTTTGTGGCCAAACCAGAGCAATTACTGCTATGTCTTTCTTCAAGAATGGATACTTTCTTGCAATACATGTTACTGGTTCATCGGGTCCGGATTCCTGATCTGGATTTTCGATTCCCGATTCGGTCCTTTCCCAGGAACTAAGAACTGAATCATATGATATTAGAGAGGAACCAGTAATCATGGGAACTTGGTATGTGACCATTTCCAATGACTAATTTTCGATTTTGTCCTCATCCTACAATCACTCCTATTTGCAACCGGTCACTAGATTACAACCTGCTTCACGATCTCTGGATAATCACCCGACCTTTCATGTGCGCATGGCAGCCACATGATAGCCTAACACGTGAAGAATCGATTGACCTAGAGAGCAAGGGCGCACATGACAACATTTATGATTTTCTATTTCTCTGTTTTTTTGTTTCCCGGAACAGGTTTGGAATAGAAATCCATTTAGTAACGCAATTTCATTTTTCTATTTCTGGAACAGATTTCTATTCCATAAATAGATTTGGAGTAGAAATCGAAGTTAAAATTTTTAGCTTTTCTATTTACGGAACGAGTAAATGAGAAATCAAAATTTTTCTCATCGTTCACTCTTGTCACCACTCGTCGCCCACTTGTCGCCCATGGGATGCCAGACATTGGCCATTGGTTGTCAGCCGCTTGCCATTGGCCCCGGCCACCAGCCACCGATCGTTGGCCATTGAGCGTCAACTGCCGACCACCGAACTTCGGCCACTCGTCGCCAACCGCTAGTCACCAGATGCCGAACGCCCACGGGTCATTGGTTGCTCATTGCCAATTGTTGGATGCCGAAGGCTCACCACCAACCATCAGATGTTTGCCGTCGACCGTCTACCGCTCGCCGTTGGCCGTCAGATGTCCGCTGCCTGCCGTCAGACTCTGACCACTAGCCACCCGCTGCCAACCTCGGTCACCGAGACTCCCGATGTTGAATGTTGGACGTCAAACTCCAAACGTTGGATGCCGATTGTTGGTCGCCGGACTCGGATTTCAACCGCCCGTCGCCCACCGGACTCCGGTCTTGGATGTCGAACATTGGTTGCCGGACGTTGGACTCTAGCCATCGAACGTCGGTCGTTGCCACTCCTAGAAAAAAAAATTTATTTTGTTATCAAATGAATTTTTATTTCATAAATAAATTTTGAATCGTTATCAAACGTGTTTTCTTTGTTTAGAAATTCGTCCATAGAATAGAAATTGATTTATGTTCTAGAAATTTTGTCATGCGCGGCTAAGACTATCGGATGTGATAAGGACTTCAATTTTATTGCTCAGCAATTAGAACAAGTAACCATATGACGAAATATATAAACAAAAAAATTGGTGCGAGAGCCTTTAAATGCCTTAAATGACATTTTTAACATTGCCGGAAAATATCTTTGGCAAAATATAAATTATTTAAGCAATACCTGCAACTTATTTTGGCCAATTAACTATATGAATTCACCTTTTTCATTAGAAATTACATTCATTTCTTCAACTTCGAGCGAGGCCAGAGAAAAAAATTGGAATTTCCTCTTCCATGTGTTATTGTTTTATCTGCTGGCTCGATATCAAACATTTCGGAGAAAAGATGAAATTATGATTGGAATTAATACGAAATTATGGGCAAGTAAATTCAAGTAAACAAAGAAGGAAAAAAGAAAGAAAGAAAAAGAAAACTTTAAATTATATTGTCTGAATCAGTCAAAGCATGTCAGAATGGGAAAAGTGACCCTCAAATTTGTTGATCTTATGTTGACAACTTAAGGAAAAAAAAGATCATCATCAATATTTTTCTATTTTATTTTTAAGCGGGCGTCGTAGTCTCATGATTTTTCGTCTCCATAATGATCAACAAATCCCGGAAAATGATAAAAACACTAAGACGCAAATAAATAAGCGAAAAATAAATATGGATAACTTTAATCACAATAAGACGTGCGTGGAGAGACCCCTTTCGACAAAAGGAAATACGCTAGACTTATGTGACCTAAAATATCGACATGATGCAATCAAATGGAATGAAATACCTAGGCGTGCATGACAACCTCCGATTTATGTCCAGAAACAATTTTTCAATTAGGATTTGTTTTTGGAATAAAAATCTATTTGATAAAATTATTCTATTTTTTTATTTCGAAATAGATTTTTATTCCAAAAATAAGTTTGGAATAGAAATCGAAGTAAAAATTTTCTACTTCTCTATTTTTGAAATGAGAAATGAGAAATAAAAAATTTTCTCATTGTTCGTCCTTGCTATGAACCGATTCTCCATCCGTCGCTGCTGCCGATCATCATCGATCATAGGCAGCCACACTGGTCATGGCCGTCGCCTTCTTCCGAAAGGAAGAAATTTTGTATCGTTATCAAACGAATTTCTATTTTTAGAGTAGAAATTTTATGTCGTTATCAAACACAGTATTTTCTTAGAAATTCATTTAGAAATAAAAATAGAAAAATTCATTTTTTTCATAAATCAATTTTCGATTTAGAATAGTTATCGTTCGCGTCTTATATTTTGGCAAAAGATTTAACACCATACTGCGTACGATCCATACAAAACTTGCCCATCCAGGGCCAACGTATATCTGACGATGGAAAAATCACATATATGGGTGTGTTTATTTGGTGAAAAATGAAATATTTGAAAAATATTTTTCTAAAAAACGATTGCTCATATCATTTATAAAAAATAAAGGGACAAAAAACATTTTCATCATCCGCTAAAATGTTTAGACACAGATTACCATCGATAATGAAATCATTTTTCATCGACTCAAATCATACAAATGACCATATTTAAAGAAAAATATTTCTTAAATTATCTATTTTTCGCAAAATAAACGAAATCCGGGACATCAGATAGGCTTTACCAATCCTAATGAACATGTCTGGCTTGCTTTATAGAATAAAGCGGGGGCGTTCGATTCCACAATCGATTGGATCGATTCAAATATATACGTGAGACTTCATGGACTCGCAGCAGAAGAAGGAATTAATAAATTAATAAATAAATAAATGAAAGATGCGTGGGCAGGTTTTTTTCCTTTGTGGCAGGCGGTCCACATCCGATTCTCTCGGCATCAGCCTCGAAGCAGCATCTTCTCTCCACTTCCCCCATTAGGAAAAGCTGCCGCCCACGGAGTCGACGCGGATTACAACGACCCCCACCCGTCCACATCTAAATTGAGTACTCAGGATAAACAAACAAATAAATAAATAAAAAGAAACAATTTATGTATATAAATATAATTACAAATTAATATATATATATATATATATATATATATATAGCTGACCCCCCCAAAAGCAAAAGAATATATGTATTTATTATATCGATTATGTGGCGTGATCAGTCCCTCATGCTATCATATACGCGCTTGTGTTATCTTTGTTTTGAATTTTTTTTAGAATAGGTTTGGGTCTAAGTAAACCCCCCCAGTTCGATAACCAATTAAGGAAATCGTGCAATTTTTCGTCGGACGACCGATCACACATGAAGTACAATCAGTACTTTCAAACTTGCGTCATTCCGAGTGTCGGGTGCGTTTAAATAAGTACACCATGACTCCCGTCGATGCGACCTTTTTAAAGGATTTTGAATTTGTGATCGACGCGTTTCCCTAAGCATTGGGCTCTTTCAATTATAGACTAATATGGGACGCTAGTTGCTTATACATGATTGAGTGGACAAAAGGATCCGTCGCAATTTCTCTTCCTCAAGTTCTCTCGAGGTCAAAGCCGCCATTTTAGATGGATTATGATTACTCAATTGAAGGTCGCAAGATGTTAAATGTGCATCGATAAGATATAAATATACTCGAATCGAGATTTAAATGAATCAGAGATGAGATGTTCAGATTCTACGGATCGGGTGTGAATTGTGATGGATGGGGACCACACTAGGTTAGCCGGTTCACGAGACGGGCAACGGACGAATTTCCAATCCGAAGACGTCGTCTTATCATAGGAAAAATGAGAGGAGGAATTGTTTTTTTATTTTCGACAAAAAAAAAAAAAAAAAAAAAAGAGGAATTGTTGGAAAACCATGAATATCAGAACATGGGAAAAAGAGAGACGTGGGGTGGGGACCACCACCGGGGGGGCGCAATTTATATTTTGTCGGGGCTCCGGTTCTCTTCTTATCTTTTGACCCGCTGGGACGGAAATAGGTACGGTCCTTTGCACGTTCGCGTGGGCCCCGCCCCCACCCGCACCCTTTCCGTCCCTCCCCACCGTACACACGTCTCGCATCATCCCCACCAGGGCGGGGGCCGCCGATCCCCTGCGGCCCTGCCCACGCACCCCCGCCGCCTCCCCCTCCACGCGGCCCGCATCCGCCCGCCCCGATCCCGAAGATCCAACGGCGGGCGGGGGAGCTTGGCTTTCGCAGGGCGGGCCCCGCCGCCGGGCCTGCTTAAGTGGGCGGCTCCGCATGGGATCGCACACGCGACACACGCAACACACGCAGACCCTCTCTCTCTCCCCCGCATACATTTCTTCTCTCCCGGCAAACATCAACCGTCATATACGAACCAACTCCGCTCCTCCGCCGCCGCCGCCGCCCGCCGCCGCCGATCTGAGCCATGAAATCCGCCCCTCGCCGCCGCCGTCCCGGAGCCCCTCCGCCCCTCCCTCCGCCCGATCACCTCCCGCTCCTCCACCTCCGCCTCCTCTTCCTCTTCGTCCCCACCTAAACGCGCTCTCCCGAGCTCCGCGTTTCCGCTGATCTCTCTCCTCCTCCTCCTCCTCCTCCTCCCTCGAACCGTTTCGTTTTCTCCAGAATCTCTCTCTTTCTCTCGCTTTCTCTCTCTTCTTCGACTCTCTCTCTCTCGCTTTGTCTCTCTAGCTCGCTCGCTCGCGCGCGCGCTCGTTCATGGCGTCGCTCGAGAGCTTGACGGAGGACTTGCTCGTCCGCATCTACAAGGGCCTCGCCTCCGACGCCGACCGCAAGTCGTGGCGGCTCGTGTGCCGCGACTTCCACCGGATCGACGCCCTCACGCGCTCCTCCCTCCGCGTCCTGCGCGTCGAGTTCCTCCGCTCCCTCCTCGCCAACTACCCGCGCCTCGACACGCTGGACCTCTCCGTCTGCCCCGGATCGACGACGGCGCCGTCGCGGTGCTGCTGATGAGCCGGAGCTCGCCGTGGGCGTACCCGCGCGCCGCCTCCTCGCTGTCGCCTCCCGGCCGCGACCCGCTGACCTGGACTCGGGGCCTGCGGAAGCTGGTGCTGAGCCGGTCCACCGGGCTAGGTCACCACGGGCTGGAGCGGGTGATAAGGGCGTGCGCTTATCTGGAGAGCGTCGACGTGTCGTATTGCTGCGGGTTCGGGGACCGCGAGGCGGCGGCGCTGTCGTGCGGGGCGAGGCTGAGGGAAGTGAAGATGGACAAGTGCCTGGGAGTGACGGACGTTGGGCTGGCCAAGATCGCTGTGGGTTGCGGGAGGTTGGAGAAGGTGAGCTTGAAGTGGTGCATGGAGATTGGTGATCTAGGGGTGGATCTATTGTGCAAGAAGTGCGTGGACTTGAAGTTCCTTGACTTGTCCTATCTTAAGGTTCGACCTTCTTTCGATTCTTCGCTCTCGTTTCAAATTTAGAGAGTCAAAAAATGCTGTTCCTGGATATGGCTGGGTGGGTTGTTCCTTGAATTTATTGGTGGCCTAACTGTCCTTTGTGATCAAATTTGAAGGCATCGCGAGCTTTTCCTTGGTCGTTTTTCGTCTTGAAATCGCAAGTGAAGGGTTAACGGTGGCCCTTCCTTCATTTCTTAGTGCATTTGTCAAAGATGATGTTTG